>LR738714.1:344692340-344981785 GCA_902687465.1 Secale cereale
CACCGCAGCCGCGCCGGCGTGCACCACCGCAGCCACAGCTACCCCCTCGCCTCTCTGTTGTGTCCAGAAGAACCGCCTCGACGCCCTCTTCCTCCTCGCCGAGCCGCCCGATGCCGGAAGCCCCGTAGCGTCTTCCCCGACCTCGTCTTGTAGCTCCGGCCGCCGGAGATCGTCGTCATCGATTCGCGCCGTCCAGAGCCTCCCCGTCCACGTCGTTGGCTCCGCTGGAATCTACATGAGCTCCTCTCCTTCTTCCCCTTGACCCCGTGGTCCATCTCTCGCCGTAGACGCCGTCCCCTTGAGCTGCGAAGCTCGCCGGAGCTGTGCTTTCTCGTCGCCGTGGCCCCAGCTGCTGCCGCTCTTGTCCGAGCCCATAAACACACTCAGCGCACCCCCAGGAGCACGCCGCACCCACCAGCTCACCTCCCCGTGCCCCGCAGCGCCTAACTCGACGGAGCCCGAACTCCGGCGCCGCCGCGAGCTCGTTTCCGACGAGCTCCGGCCACCCCAGCCCCTCCCGATGGCACAAATGGATGCGGGCGAGTCCCAGCTCCACGTAGATGCCCTCCGCCGGCCATTTGGTCGTCGGAGGAGGATTTCCGACGCCCTCCGCCGCGCTCAGCCTCGCCGGCGGCTAGCCGCCGGCGCTTTTGACTTTTTAACCGGTGGGTTAACCCCCCCCCCCCGAGTCACTGACATATGGGCCCCACGCCCTTAGTTAAGCACTAACTCAATGACAGGTGGGGACACCTCCTGTTAAATTAGTTTAGTTTAAAAACTAAACTTAATTAGGCCTGAGAGTTTGACATGTGGGCCACCCCCCCTGACACTTTAGTTAGGATTAAATTAACACTAATAGTCTCTGTTAAATTAGCCTAGTCACTTACCAGTGGGTCCCAGCGTCAGGTTTGACCTGGGCTAACGCTGTTGACCCGATGACGTCATCCTGACGTCATGCTGACGCAATAAGTGTTTTCTGGAATTTAAAATAAATCAGAAATGATTTATTTATTTCAGAAAATAGCCAAAACTTCTAAAAAATCACAGAAAATAAACTATAACTCAGATGAAAATAATTTATATATGAAAATTGATCAGAAAAATTCAAGAAATCTGTTTATGGCATTTTCATGCATGTTTGAATAACCTACAACCACTATTTAGGACAATTTGAATAAATGGCATTTGATTAGTCACATATAGAGTTGAATTTGAACCTTTGATTCAAACCAACTTCCTTTAACATGGTTGCTAGTTGCATTAGCTCAATCAACAGCATATTGCCATGTCATGAGCATGCATCATATTGTCGCATTGCATTGATTGTGTTCTCTCTTGTTTGCCGATGTTTGTCCCCTCTCAGTAGACGCTGTTCCGACGATGTGATCGATGACACCGATGAAGACTCATTGATATCTTCAGAAGTGCCAGGCAAGCAAAACCCCATTGAGCATTCCGATACAATCCCACTCTCTCGCTCTTGCTCTCTTTTACTGCATTAGGACAACAACGCTTCAATTGTTACCTTCTACGGTAGTTGAACCCCTTTCCACTGCATGACCCGTCATTGCCACAGTAAATAGTTGAAACCCACTAGTATGAGTAGGAGTTGTTTGAGCCATGTTGTGCCTACTCATTGATGCTTTCTGGTTATGCCTGCTATTGCTTAGAGTTGTGTCAGGTCTGATTCATCGGGGGTGAATTGGAATGTGATGAACATGTCCTACTGTGTGTGAGCTAAGTGTGTGAACACGATTTGGTAAAGGTAGCGATGAGAGGCCATGTAGGAGTACATGGTGGGTTGTCTCATTGCAGCCGTCCTCAGGAACTGAGTTCTGTGTTGGTTGGTCCATGAAATAGCTACTACCACACATTGGGATCATTAATTGACTCTCTCGACTTATTAATCAGCATGATCTCTGTCCAGGAGTTGCAACTAGTTTCTGGTGTTTTTAGTTTACTGGAGGTCATGCGCAGCGCTGACCCTCGGGGTGGGCTGTGACGCGGCAGGTACGTGGCACGGTGTACCGATTGCCCGTTTGGTGATGCGGGAACCCTGTACACATCGTTTGGGGCCGTGAGCGACACCCCGGCCGGATCTCCCCACGGATGGAACCCAAATAGGCGATAAACCTGGACGAGAGACTTGTGTGGTTAGTCAGGTCGTGGCCGACACCCTCGCTGGGCCTCCACTTGAAGGTTGCCGAGTACTTGTCGTGTAGACGGCGGTAAGTGGTGAGAGCGTGTGTGAAGAAGTACACCCCTGCAGGGTTTTATATATAATCTATTCGAATAGCCGTGTCCGCGGAAATGGACTTCTGGGTTACCTCTACAGTTCATAGACAAGTGAAAGTGGATACTCTAAAAACACGCAAGATAAGCGTGAGTGCTATGGATGACCTTCTTGTAGGGAGACGGGAGCGGATCCATAGTGGTGTATTGATTGGTGAATATGTGGACTCGTGTGCGCCACCTCAAAAGAGTTACTTGCAGTCGTAGTTCAGGATAGCCACCGAGTCAAAGCTGGCTTGCTGCAGTCAAACTCCACCACCCCTTTGTTGGTACCGATGCATATGTAGCTAGTTCTGATGTAAGTCTTGCTGAGTACCTTTGTACTCACGTTTGCTTAATTTATGTTTTGCAGAGAGACTTCAGTCTCGCTAGTGGTTCCGCGTGGACTTCGACGTTTAGCTTGTTACCTCAGCTACGGTCTTGTACCCTTGTAGGATCTTCTAGATAGTCAGGCTTCTCAGCCTTTTTCATTTGTAGTTGTCTGTACTCAGACATGTTATGCTTCCGTTGCCTGTATGCTCTGTATGTTGGGTCATGTGACCTCTGATTGTAATAAATGCTATGATGGCTCTTCTGGGCCTTTATCTATATGAGTTGTTGACTTATGTTGTGATGCCTTGTTGTACAGCACATACATTCATGTTATGCGTACGTGTAATGTGTATTGCTATGTGTGGGATCCGACACCTAGTTGTTTAACTTTGGTAGCCTACCTTACAGGGAAATGTCTCCTAGTGCTTCCACTGAGCCTTGGTAGCTTGCTACTGCTCCGGAACACTTAGGCTGGCCGGCATGTGTCCTTCTTCGTTCCTGTGTCTGCCCCTTAGGGGAAATGTCACGCGTTGTTCCTTTAAGTCCTTGTAGCTTGCTACGACTTGGGTTCATACGTTGATGACCGACACGTTCGTTGCTGGGTCATGTATGCCTGTCCCTGTAATTTAGTGCCACTTTTGGTTTATAACTAGTCATGTCGGCCCGGGTTCTCTGTCATATGGATGCTAGCGACACTATCATATACGTCTGCCAAAATGCGCAAACGGTTCCGGGCCAGGTAAGGTGGCACCCGTGGGGATACCGTGCGTGAGGCCGCAAAGTGATATGATGTGTTATAGGCTAGACCTGTGTGACTAAGGATCGGGGTCCTGACAAAAAGGAAGAACAAAGTTCTTCGAAAACAAAAGAGTGAAGTCAAAGAACCTTGAGAGGTTGAGCCACTTGAAAGAAAGGATACAATGAAGATGAACGAAATTGAGAACTTCCTTACAATAGAGGAACAAGGAACACAAGAGAACCAAGGGTTGAAAGGCACGAAAACAAGAGCTGAAGGAACAAGAATGACTTCGAAACCACTCCGGTTAAAAGAGATAGAAAAGGAATCTCCACGAAGGAATTCGGGCAGCACCCCAGCTGAAACAGAAAGAAATAGCACACCTGTTGAAAATGAATGGAATGGAACAAGAACTTGGAAAGATGGAACGATCCATGACGAGATGAACAAGAAAATTTAGCTAGCACTCCGATTGAATATGAATTGAAAGAAGAATAACTTGAGAGATGGAATAATATTTAACGAGAGGAACAACACCATTGCCTCCGGAAGAAATGAATGAGTGAAATGAAAGAACATATAAGAGAACAACAAGTACCACCACGACTGAATTTGGAACAGGATCTTCAACAGAAAGGCTTGAACGGAGTCGTTGAGAAATCGCCAACAAAAGAATAAGCTTGTAGTGGACTTATGTAGACATCACAAAAGTTGAGGTGAATTCTGCCGCAACGAAAAGATGGATTAGCTGAGAATGAAGAAAGAAATGCAAAACTCCATTTCAAAAGGAATGAGGAGAATTATTTGCATCTCCGGATGCAACAAGAATAAAGCTTGAGCTTCTCCACAAGAATTTGTTGAACACTTGAAGAATGATTTGAATTGCGATGAACCTCCACGAAGAACTCCGGTAACAAAAGGATGATAAAGGATCAAAGAATAAAAATAAGGCCTTGCGATGATTTAGAAAGAGCTTCAGAAAACATAACCGAGAAAAATTTGAACTCCGGAAAAGAAAAGAATAAAACACTTGGGATTAGAATTTATTCATCAAGAATAAACAACGAAGGAAGGAATAAATCAACTTGACGAGAATGAATAAGAATTATGTTATGCTTATCCTCCACCTATTAAATTAATGAGAAGCAATGGATTCGCATACTACTTATTCTCGTTGAAATGATTAAAGAGGGATATATCTTGAACTTGAGAAAATCTTCATGAAATACCGGTAGGATTGAAATAAAAATGAATGGATTGATATGATAACCCCGGAAAAGAATTCTTGAGCGAACCACCCTAAAGAATTAAGCCAAGTGAAGAGAAAAGGAACGAACCATCGGGAAGAATAAAAATCAAGTGATGAAAGAGAACAAACCACCGTAAAGGAATTGAAATTGAGTTGACACAAGAGAATGAGTCGCCGGAAAGAATAAAGCACTTGAGGAAAATTTGAATGACGCGAATGAAGAGATCGTGAAGTGATTAAAGAATACTTAGACAAAGCACCAGAAAGAATGTGAGACGAACGAAGAGGCATCGATGGAAAATATTTTGAGGATGAAGTTGAAAACTGAGAACGAAGAAATCTTCTGAAATGATGGCCTTCGGAGGAACACAAAGAAAAGGATTCAAGAACTATTCCAGATGAATGGAAAGAAGAAAGATTGAACCAACGATGAAAATAATTGAAAGCGATCTTGGACAAGGCATATGACTGATGGAATCCATACTTATGTCACACTTGAAAGAATTTAGGAATACTCGAAGATTAAAATATTGAAAAAGATTGAAAGGAGATGATGCGCCGGAACGATTAAAAGACTCGAAGGAGGTGACAACCTCGAATTAATTGAAGGCAACACGAATCTCGTGAGATATCTTCGGAACTCCGGAATTAATTCAATGACGAGAGACGAACGAGCAATTGGAAACATCTGAGCCGAGGGAAAATAATATGACAACCATCAACAATTCGAATTGAATCCGCCAGAAAAGAAAAGAGATGAAGAGTGATGAACTAGAAGAGAAATCACCAGTTGAAATAATTGAGGAAGAATGCAAAGGATTCATACGAGTAGGATAGATACTCGATTACGGACTCCGGCTCCGAGAAGCAAAAAGGGTGGGCGGGTGGGAAAAAGAAAGACCACTTCGGACGGGGAAAACACAGTCAATTGAAAAGAACTGAGGGTTGAACTTGCAAAGAAGAAGAGGGTCGAATCCACTTGATGAGAGATGCACCAGATGAAAGAACTAACAACGCAACAAACGGAAACTACCCACGCGATCCTAAATAAATTTGAAGGGGAAGAGGAGTAATTCAAAACACCTACATCAAGATTCCTCCCCAGAGCGACGAAGGGACAGAGGAGTAAAAAGAATTCCTACTCTCCGATATAACTAGACTCCAAAAAGCTTTTCTGCTAGACTCGACAACGGCCAAGCTACGATCAATCAAGGGGGATCCTATGGTCGGTCGAGGCTCTGATACCAACTTGTCAGGCCCAAGATGCGATTCTATCCCGATCACATGACACTTACGTGATTGGGGCACAACCGCATTTCGGGCGCTTAGCAAAATGGATATCATTACATCGTACCATTACATACATACATGGGGGATACAAAAATTCATACAAGTCACACGAATACAACAACATCAATACAAGGCATCCGACTACGGATGCAAACATGAAAAGCACAACGACATCCATCTGCTATCCCAGGCTGCCGACCAGGAACCTAACCCAAGACTGAAGAAGAAGAAGAGGAAAGAACTCCAACACAACAATCATCGCTCTCACGTCAATACATCAGAAACCTGCACATGCAACTATTGTTGTAGTATCTGTGAGCCACGAGGACTCAGCAATCCCAAAACCATGGGTAACAAGACTAGCAAAGCTTAATAGGTAGGAAGAGGTAAAGTGGTGAGGTTGCAGCAGCGACTAAGCATATATATGGTGGCTAACTTACGAGTACAAGAATAAGATGATCATCTACGCAAACGGGCACATCTAGTAGTAATCGCTAAAGATCCTGAACTACCTACGAGGCAAACATAACCCCACCGTGTTCTCTCTTCAAAATGAAAAGAGACAGTCACGGTTACTCACACAATTGTGTGTTTTACTTCGGATCCTCTATCAAGTTTTCTACAACCGGACATTAAAAAATTCCAATCTGCCACATAACCACAGGCATGGCTTTCGAAAGATCATAACCCTGCAGGGGTGTCCCAACTTAGCCCATCACAAGCTCTCACGATCAGCAAAAGTAATAATAATATTATCACCCATTATCTTAGGGACAATCCGATCAGGCTCGGAGTCCCTGTGCACAAGACATTTCGACAATGGTAAAACAAGTCCAACAAGACCTCCCGGTGTGTCGACACCCTGATAGTAGCCGCGCGTATCTCATCTCAGGCCACGACTGGATGGGTGATGCTACAGGTAAAACCAGCCCTCGAGTTTCCCCGAGGTGGCCCCGCAGGACCCCCGTTTGGGACCAACACCATCAGCATTGCCCCCCTGCTATGTAGAAAAGAATCACCGAGGGCGTGACCCCCTATGCAATTAATTAATTCATTAAGTTTTTATTATGTTGCAAATTAAAACCAAAGTTGGGCCTTGCTGGAGGAGTTTTATTCAAAGACGAAGTGTCAAGGGGTCCCCATATACCCAACTGTGTAAGGAACGCAAAATCAAGGAACATAACGTCGGTTTATCGGCTCCTAAGGTGGCATGAGTGGAACAAAACACCGAGCAAAAGGCCAAGCATTCCACCCATTGCCAAGTATATAGGTGTGTTAATAATAATAATAGATATTGTGATATTCCAACAACAAGATCCGACATGGATCAATCTTCATCTTCACCTGCAACTAACAACGCTATAAGAGGGGCTAAGCGAGTGGGTAACAAAGCCAAACAACGGTTTGCTAGGAAGGTTTAAAAAGTTAGAGGTTTCATGGCAACAAGGAGAGAGGCTGACAATAAAGATGGGTAGCGCGACCTATAACGATAGCATTGAGACAACTAAGCATGGCAATGATAGTAAAGGTATCCAAGGTGATGGTCATCTTGTCTGAGATCCCGCAAGGAAGAAGAAATGAGTCCATGAAGAAGACGAAGAAGAAGCCTTGAAGATGAACCACGTGTAGCTGAACGAATCCTCACAATCGCAACGGAACAAGCACTAACGAGAAGAAGCAAGCAATACGGTAAACTAACCACTCAAGAACATGACAAGATGCTCAACCAAGTATGATGCGAGACAAGTCTATATGATGCAAAACATGGCAAGGGATGAAGCACACAAGAACAACATAAACCAACAAGTTTAAATGAGGCCGGAATCAACACATAACAAATCCGGTAAGTCCTCATATGCACATTTTGAAAATCGGTCCAGATCTGAAAAAACCTTAAGTTAAAGTTGTTAAACAGCAAGTTAACATGCACCAAGACGATCTACATGAAATTCTAGTCAAGTTTCATATAAAGTTTGTTTAATTCGAAGCTATGGCCTAGAAGTTATGAGCAAAACAAGACAAGAATGTCATCGGTGCAAGATGCACCCAAACATCAAGCAAACACATTCCAAATAGGTAAACAACAAGATATTATGCTTCTACATGCAAAATCACACAAGTTTCATATAGGGCACACTCGAAACGGAGCAACGGTCTAAAAGATAAGAGCAAAACAAGTTACCAAGCAAAACTGAAGTTAACAGCCACATAGCAACTTTGGAGCAAGGTAAATATAAGCTACAACACTCAAACATGATAACAAGAGGTATGGATGTGAAGTAGACATGATACTTAACAAGCATGAACTTAGAACACACCCAAAAGCTTGCTGGAACACAATTAAACAAGCATGGAAAATTGCAATAAATTTATCTAGACTTGGCCAAAATCTGGGAAGGCAAAAACATCATCACGATGCTGCCTTCGGAGGCACAAAACAACATGCATATCAACTCCACTAAGTATATAAAGATCATGGACATGTAGTAGACATATCCTAGAGCAAACACCTCCATTGGAGCAACTCCATAGGGGGCATGGGTCAATAGCAACAAGCTACACTAAATGATCATCCTGATAAAAACCTGACAGTTATAATTTATAGCAACTTGAGAGCAAGAAATAAATAAGGTACAGCAGGCCACATGTGCAAGTAAGGTCATGAATGGATAGACAATAACATGGACAACAAGACATGGTCATTGGCCACTCCAAAACAAGCATGTATTTGAGTGAGGCATCAAGCAAACATAGCATCAGGTTAAACAGATTCCAGACTTAGCAGTTTTTTCACTAAGTATAAAATGGCAACATTGGCATAGCATGTTTACAAGCTTGTTTAAGTCACCTCAAGGCATATCATGGAAAATGAATAGCACCATAGCAAAGACCATATGATTGTGCTTCTAAAACACCTAGACATGTCGCATGAAGACAAACACACCAATAGCAATGAGCAAGTGAAATCAGCATCTCATAACAAGTTTCAGCACTTAACAGCCACATGCACTTTTGCAACAGAGATTAACATGGCAATATGGCACCTAACATGAATGCTACAGCAACAATCATGTAGAGCACTTCACAATGAACATTTTTACATATCATATGTTTCATTTGGACCAACATGCACAAAGTTATCACATCTCAAACATGCTAACAGAATTACAGTTAATAGCAATTTTAAACATATAGCACTCTTGCCACAGAGACTAGAGCATCAAGATGAAGTCAAACAAGCATGCCACAATGGAACAATATGAAGAGCACATCACCACGATCATTTTGACATATTATATGCTCAATTAGGACAAGCACACGAAAAGTTACAGTCACTCAAACATGCATATATGATGTGTGAAATTCACAAACTTAGCCATTTTTTAGACTTAGGGAGAAAAAAAACAACAAGTCGAAACTTGGCAGGCCGGCCCAACATGAGGAAAAACAAACAAAACAAAACGGAAAAAAAGGAAACGCTGGGGGGCCTCACCATGGGCCCTGGCCCATTCGGCAGAGGAGGTAGGCCGGCTGGGCCTGGAGGCCGGCCCACGCGGAGATAGCACGGGGGCGTCGTTGTCCTCGCGCAGGGTTGCCGGCAGCGGAGGCATGGCCACGCCAGCCGACGGACGAGGGAGCCGGCAGGGAGGGAGAGGTCCGAGATGCGGGGACCTCCGGATCCGGCCACGGGGATTCCATTCCCGGGGTCGACGGAGCTCATCGGCGCAGGGCGGAGGAGATCGGGCTCTGCGGCGGAGGCTCAGGGCGGCGCCCATGGCGTCCTGCGGGAGCGGCTGGTCACCGGCGGTGGGGAAGTGTAGCACGGGCGGTGCTCGGGGCTCGGGGCAGAGGCGGTTGCCGGCCGGCGTCGGCTCGCCGGAGGCAGCGAGGCGGCGAGGCAGAGACGCGGCGGGAAGCGAGCGGCTCGGGAGCAGGAGGCGCGGCTGGCTGGAGTGGTCGGCCCGACCGGGCCCGGTTCGGCCCGACGCGGGCCGTGGCTAGGCTTCGCGGCGAAGTGGGGCGCAGGAGGGCACGTGGCCGCGCGGGAGTGGGTGCGGGAGGCGGCGGTGACAATGTGGCGTCCTGGGATTGGCTGAAGCGACGTGGAGGTGGGGTGGACATGTCCGACCGTCGGCGGACGTGTCCGGCGGCGCGGAGGGAGGAAGAAGACTAGGGTTTGGACCCGAAATTTCCGAGGGGGAGGCCTATTTATAGGTAGAGGGAGCTAGGAGTGTCCAAATGAGGAGTGGTTCGCGGCCACGCGATCGTGATCGAACGGCCAAGAGCATGGAGCGGTTAGAATGGACTAGGTGGGCTGTGTGAAAGGGGTGCTGGGCCAAAAGAGAGAAGGCGTGCGGCAGTTAACACGGTTAACCGTTGGGCTATCAAACGAACCCCGAATGCGACGAAACTTGACAGGCGGTCTACCTATGCTATAATAAGACCACGCGCCAAGTTTCAACCAATTCCGAGAACATTTTCCAGCCACTCATAAAATAAATAAACAGAGGTGTCGCGGGCACGTGTGAGTGTGTCTGGGCTCAGAACGGACAACGGAAAGGACGGGCGGACTCAGACGGATGCAAGTTTTGAAAACATGCTGATGCAGGCAGATGATGACAAGGCAAAGATGCAACACGCAAGCAGATGACATGGCAATGGCAACGAATAACTGACTGACACCTGGCGCACCGGTCTCGGGGTGTCACATGGTTCCTACTAGGGGCGATCAGGCCATGTGTTTATGGTACTTTCTCGTTTGGGTTTCGTCCGTAGTTGGACCCTGTGTTATTCGGATGATTGTATGTTATTGTATTCATTGTGTGACGTGGCGAGTGTAAGCCAACTATCTTTTGCAATTTCATCCCTGAATTTTACATGAGATGTGCAAGTATACCATACTTGAGATCATTCTAGTATGCGCTTATGTCTTTAAGTCGTGCCCCGACACGTGGGAGACATAGTTGCATAATGGGCATTACAAGTTGGTATTCAGAGCCTTCTCCGACCTATGAGCCCCCTGATTGATCGAATCGCCGACGGTTGAGTCTAGGCACACACACAAATATATATATATATATATATATATATATATATATATATATATATATATATATATATATATATATCGGAGAGTAGGATTTCTTTTTACTCCTCATCCCTTCATCGCCCTGGTGCGGACTCCTGACGTTGTTCTATCTCCTCTACTCTCAAAATTTCACCAAATTTTTTTTAGGATCACGCGGGTATTGTTTGGATTGTTCTGATATCTTTGTGACGAGAACATTGTTCTCGATGCCTCCTGTCATTTAGGGGTTGTGGCAGTGTCCCGGGGAGTTGAGCTCCGAGGTGTTGTCGTCACAAATGTATCATAGCGGTTCTAGAATACCAGAGGCGGCCGACATCGAAAACTCTTCTATGCATGTCTGGTGGTGAGATAACCCCGACGTCACCCAATAATGGGGAGATAGTTCGGGAGTATTGCCACAGCTAGTATAGCGGATGCGTTTCGAAGGTCCGAGGTAAACAGTTTCCAAAGATGACTGGTTATGTGTTGATGGATGGATACAGCTGGATGTAGGTTTAGAGTTGAGTGCGCGGTGCTTCCCCTGTATCCCCAACACCATATTGCATAACCGTAAAGCTTCGGGAATTAATAGGTGGTTTCAAGTAGCTCGTAGGTAATCTTCTAACGAGTGCATGATATGAGGTTTGGGGTTCAACATCGAGTGAAGAGGTTTCATGGGCGCTGTTCCAATTGGGAGTGGCATCTTAAAGGATCCTTGGCTATGCTGATCCGGGGATTGCAAGACCCTTTGTAACACGTACCATGGGGCATTCAGCATGAACATGTGGGACGAAACTTCTATTATGTATTTGTTCCATCTGTACCTTGTTGTTTTATTATATCATTTTGTTCTCCCAAGTGGCTTCTCGACAAGTTGTTGTACCATTAAGCTATGGAATTCATGCGTTCAATTTTTGTTCGGATGTTCATATATGTTGCAAATATCTAGCCGTTGATTCAGCTTATCTATTATTTGCTTCAATGGTTAATAGTTGTCATCGTCTTCAGGATGGCTCCTAAGAAGGTTCCTAACCCAAACCAAGAGGGTGAAGAAGAGCGTCCTCCTTCCCCTCCTCCTCCGTCCGAGGCATGGAGAGCGATTATGTAGGCAACCAACCAGAACACTCAGATGCTCATGCAAATGATGCAGAGTTTCCAAGCAAATCAAGGCAATCCAGGGAACCAAGGCCAAGGCAATCTGTTTAATCAACCTCACTTTGCGACACTGAACCAATTCCTGGCAAACCAACCGAAGATTGGATCACACACATCAAGAAGCACTTTGAATGCAGTAACATGAAACCTGAGGATTATGTCAAGTTTGTCACTTTCCAACTCAAAGATCAAACTACTGATTGGTGGCAACAGTACAAAGACTCCAGAGGTGGTCGTGAGATCTGTGGACTGATTTCTGCAAAGATTTCCGTTCTCATCACATTCCAACCAGTGTAATCGAAGGCATGCATGAGCAATTCCGCAACCTGAAGCAAGGCACCATGTCCGTGGATCAATACAATGTCAAGTTCCAGAATCTTGCCCGTTATGCGAAGCAAGACATCCCCGATGCCAAGAGCAAAATCTACCAATTCCGAGGTGGTCTGAAAGATGAACTCCAACTTTCTCTCACCTTGTTTGAGCCGGATGAATTTGACCAATTCTACCATTTGGCTCTCAAGCAAGAGGCAGCTCAGCTCAAGTGTGAGGCTTCCAAAAAGAGGATAAGAGATGTTGTTCACTCCTCCTATTCCTCTCATGTGGATGCCAAGCAACAGAAGTTCTGGGTACCGCCTCCTCCAGTGCTCCATCCTCCAAGCAACAACAAGCACTCAGGTGGTCGTGGATTCTCCCACCCACCCAACCCAAGCAACCAGTCCAAGTCTCGGTTCCAAGCTCCAAGAACAAGTGTTCCTCCTTCCCGTCCAGTTTCAGAGGTCACTTGCTACAAGTGTGGTCTGAAGGGCCACTATTCCAACAAGTGCACAAACCAAAGGCACCTTCCGCCTCCTCCACCTGTCAGCAATGCTATTGTCAGGGACAATCCGAAGCATGCAAGAGTGAACCTGATGAGTGCACCTCAAGCAGAGAATTCTTCTGATGTGATAATTGGTAATCTTCCAGTTAACTCTATTCCTGCAAAAGTTTTGTTTGACGCTTGTGCATCACTCAGTTTCATATCAAGACCATTCTTTACCAAGCATAATTTCACTCCGACATTTCTGGATAAGAAGTTATCAATTATTTCTCCGGGCAAACACATGACTTCTAATTTGATGGCTGCGGACATATCTATTCATATGGGTGATTATAGTTTTCTGGCTTCCCCGGTTGTTCTCGGCAACTCCGACATTGATCTTATTCTTGGGATGGATTGGCTCTCCAAGCATGATGCAAATATTGATTGTGCAAACAAGGAGGTCAAGCTAACCCATCCTAACGAAGACGTGATTATCTTTGCAGCTCGAGATAACACAATCAGGCTATTTTCTCTCAATGACAAGGGCGAGATTAATGCCATATCCCAGATTCCGGTGGTTTGTGAATATGAGGATGTATTTCCTGAAGAGCTTCCACGCATGCCTCCCAACCGTCCAGTTAAATTTGTTATTGAACTTGAACCTGGTACCGAGCCAGCCTGTCGGCGTCCGTACAAGCTTTCTCCTAATGAGTTGAAGGAGCTGAAGAAACAACTTGATGAGCAAGAACGAATGGGTCTAATCATACGAAGTACTTCTCCTTGGGGCTGTGGTGTTCTATTTGTCAACAAGAAGGATTGCATGGAACGTCTTTGCGTTGATTACCGACCATTGATCAAGAAGACAATAAAGAATAAGTACCCGCTCGCCAATATCAATGAATTGTTCGAGCAGTTCAAAGGAGCAAAGGTTTTCTCGAAGCTCGATCTCCGGATGGGTTACCATCAGATTTGTATTCGTGAAGAGGATATTCCCAAGATCGCATTTAGGACAAGCTATGGCTCTTATGAGTACACAGTCATGTCTTTCGGGCTTGCAAATGCTCCACCCATATTCTCTCGGATGATGCACTTCATATTCAACCCTTACATCAATGAATTCGTTCTCGTCTATCTGGATGATATCTTGGTATTCCCCAAGAATGAAGAAGACCACGCCAAGCACCTCCGTTTGGTCCTTGACAGGCTCCGTGAGCACCGGTACTATGCGAAGTTCTCCAAATGTGAATTTTGGCTTGATAAAGTCCTCTATCTTGGCCATATTATCTCTGCCCAGGGCATTTCTGTTAACCCCGAGAAGGTTGAAGCTATTGTCAACTAGGAACCTCCGCAGAATGTCAAGCAACTCCGAAGTTTCCTCGGCCTCGCAAGCTATTGTAGAAGGTTCGTTGAGAACTTCTCCAAGATTACCAAGCCTCTTTCCAACCTATTGCATAAGAATGTCAAGTACTCGTGGACTCCTGATGGTGATGTGGCATTCAATACCCTCAAATAGAAGCTCATTTCTGCTCTGGTCCTTACTCCTCCGGATCAGTCCAAGCCTTATGAAGTCTTTTGTGATGCTTCATTGCAAGGTGTTGGTGGTGTTCTCATGCAAGACAAGAAGATTGCGGCATATACTTCTCTTCAGCTGAAATCAAATGAGAAGAATTATCCCACACATGATCATGAGCTAGCAGCAGTTGTTCATGCCTTGATCACGTGGAGACACCTTCTGTTGGGCAGAAAAGTGGACATCTTCACCGATCACAAGAGCTTGAAGTACATCTTCACTCATCCAAACCTTAACCTTCACCAGACTCATTGGGTTAAAATGATTCAAGAGTATGATCCAAGCATTGAGTATACTCCTGGCAAGGCCAATGTCATTGCAGATGCCTTGAGCAGAAAGGCTTATTGCAACAGTCTCCTTCTCAAACCGTTCTAACCTGAACTTTGTGAATCATTCAGGAAGCTCAACCTCCAAGTTGTTCCGCAAGGATTCCTCGCCAACCTTCAAGTTGCTCCTACCTTGGAAGATCAAATCCGTGAGGCCCAACTTGGTGATGCTATGGTGCAGAAAGTGAAACACGGTATTGCAAAGGGTACTCCAAGTACAAGTGCTATCGCATTGATGAGACAGACACTTTGTTCTTTCAGGACAGACTCGTGGTTCCCAAAGGTGATCTCAGGAAGCTCATAATGAACGAAGCATATGACTCACTCCTCTCGATACATCCAGGAAGCTCCAAGATGTACCATGACATCAAGAAATCATATTTGTGGACTCGCATGAAAAGGGAGATTTCCTAATTCGTGAATGAGTGTGATGTCTGCAAAAGAGTGAAGGCAGAGCATCGACATCCAGCCGGACTCCTTCAACCTCTACCTATTCCCGAGTGGAAATTCGATCACATTGAGATGGATTTCGTCACCGGTTTTCCCAAGTCCAAGAGAGGAAATTATGTTATCTTTGTAGTGATTGACAAGCTCACTAAAGTGGCTCATTTTCTTCCAGTCAAAGAATCCATCAACGCAGCTCAGCTGGCAGAGCTGTACACCTCCAGAATTGTTTCTTTGCATGGCATTCCTCAAGTGATCTCCTCAGACCGTGGAAGATTGTTCACTTCCAAGTTCTAGGATTCCTTTTAGTCAGCCATGGGCACCAAGATTCGCTTCAGCACTGCGTTTCACCCTCAGACTAGTGGTCAAGTCGAAAGAGTGAACCAAATCCTTGAAGATAGGATCAGAGCTTCTGTCATCTCCTTCGGTATGAAATGGGAAGATTGCCTTCCATTTGCCGAATTCTCCTACAACAATAGCTTCCAAGAAAGTGCAGGCAAAGCTCCGTTTGAAATCCTCTATGGCAGAAAATGTCGTACCCCTCTCAACTGGTCCGAGACTGGTGAACGTCAACTCCTTGGAAATAATTTGATCTCAGAAGCCAAAGAAATGTGCAAAGTCATACGTGAGAATCTCAAGGCCGCGCAATCACCCCAGAAGGGCTACTATGACGGCAAGCATCATGACTTGGCTTTCGACATTGGTGATCATGTCTATATCCGTGTTTCTCCCATGAAGGGCACTCAGATGTTCGGTATCAATGGCAAGCTTGCTCCAAGATACGTGGGACCTTTCAAGATTCTTGGCAAGAGAGGCAATCTAGCCTACCAACTCCAGCTTCCCTCCAACTTTGCAAATGTGCCTGATGTGTTTCACGTGTCTCAACTCCGCAAGTACTTCAAGACGCCTGAACGCACCATTCCTTTTGAAGAGATTGATCTTCAGCAAGACTTGTCTTATCGTGAGCACCCCGTTGCTATCCTTGAAGAAACTGAGCGCAAGACCCGCAACTAGTCCATCAAATTCTTGAAAGTGAAGAGGTCACACCATACCGACCGAGAAGCTACATGGGACCGAGAAGATCTTATCCGTTCCGAGTATCCCGCTTTCTTTCAGTCCTAGATTTCGGGACGAGATCTTTTTGTAGTGGAGCAGAGTTTGTAACACCCCGGATGTAACAATTCCGTTTATGACAATATAATCTTCGTTGACTTAATCAATTCCATTCTGGGCTCTTCCTTCATTTCGGGTTTCTTCGTTTTTGTCGTGTGCGTGTGTGCATATCATCCATATCATGTCATCATGTGCATTGCATTGCATTTGTGTTGTCACTTGCACCCGGTCATGCTCGCCTCTTCCCGTTGTCCGTTTCGAGTTCAACCACTCACAAACGTATCCGTGGCACCTCTGAGTCCTTCTTTCGCAAGTGGCCATAGAACGTTCTCGGAAAGAGGTGAGACTTCTCATACGTTGTTGTTTTGGTACGTGTAGGCCGCCTGTCAAGTTTTGTCGCGTTTGGAGGTCATTTGGTACTCCAACGGTTAACCTCGTGGGCTAAAAGCTCCTCTTCCTTTTGGCCCAACACCCCTCCACAACAGCGCACTAACCCAGCACAACCTCCCCCATCCTCTCAGTCATAGGATCACGATCGTGTGGGCAAAAAACCGCACCTCATTTGGACATCCCTAGCTCCCTCTACCTATATAAACAGCCTCCCCACATCCATTTTCGCGTGAAACCCTAGTCCTGAGCTCCTCCGCGCCGCCGGACACGTCCGCCGATGGCCGGACACGTCCATTCCACCCCAACCACGTCTTCGGACGAATCCCACGCCGCCACCTCAGCGGGGACGCCACGTGACGCCCCCTGATTTGTCTGCCACCGTCGCGCCCACATCCCCACACCGCCGTGCCAAGGAGGCCCGCGAGGGGCCCTCCTGGCCCGAACCGCCGCCGCTCGGGTGCATCGCGCGCCGCGCCTGCGTCCTCCCACGCCGGCGCGCTCCACCGACACCGCGCCGGACGTCCTCGCCGGACCTCCCGCCGTCGGCCGCTCACCCGCCGCTTTCTGCCGTGATGCCGCTCCCGCCGTCGACCGCAGCTCCTCGCTCGCTCTGCGTGTGGGCCTCGCGAGACCAGCCCACCTCGCCGGCCGGCCCAACCTCTCCACCGTTTAAACAACCCATATGTAACACCTTCCATTTATGGCAATATATGAAACGTTGACTTCATCAATTCCATTCTGGGCTCTTCTTTCATTTTGGGTTTCTTCGTTTTGTCGTGTGCGTGTGTGCATTTCATCCATGTCATGTTATCATGTGCATTGCATTGCATTCGCGTTGTCACTTGCACCCGGTCATGCCCGTCTCTTCCCGTTGCCCGTTTTGAGTTTCGACACTCACACACGTGTCGTGGCACCCTCGAGTCCTTCTTTCGTGTGTGGCCGTGTAACGTTCCCAGAATGAGGTGAGACTTGTCGTGCGTTGTTGTTTTGATACGTGTAGGCCGCCTGCCAAGTTTCATAGCGTTCGGAGTTCGTTTGGTACTCCAACGGTTAGCCTAGTGGGCTAAAAGCACCTCTTCCTTTTGGCACAAGACCCCCTCCACAACAGCCCACTAACCCAGCAAAACCACTCCCACCCTCTCGGTCGTTGGATCGTGAATGTGTGGGCGAAAACCGCATCCCATTTGGAGTCTCCTAGCTCCCTATGGCTATAAAAACGTCCCCCACGTCCATTTTGCGGACGAAACCTAGCCCCTCCTCCCTCCACGCCGCGCCGGACACATCCGACCCGGCCGGACATGTCCGGCGCCGCGCAGCCACGTCGCTCGGGCCAATAGGGCTCCGCCACCTTAACATCTCCCTGCCCCGAGCCAATAGGGCTCCGCCACCTCACCCGCGCCGGCCACCCGCTCCAGCCTCGGCCCGCTCGGCCCGGACGCGGCCCCCCGGCTCACGTCTCTCTCCGCCGTCCCGCTGCCACCCGCGCCTGACGCCTCCTGTCGTCGCCCGCTGCCGCCGGCCCAGCGCCACTGAGGAGCTCCGCTGGCGCCGCCTCCCTCCGGCGTGCGACCGCCGCCGCTCGGCCCCACCTCCTCCACCGACGGGCGCCCGCCGCCGCCACTTCCTCCGCCGGCCGCCGCCGCCTACACCGCCAGTCGCCGCCGCCACCTACTCGCAGGTCACCGCCGCACCACCGCGCCGGCCGTCGCCTCCGGCAACTCCGGCGAGCCGCCGGGATCTCCTCGTCGAGATCCACCAGGGGTGGAACAGATCCACCACCCCCGCGATCCAAACGCCCCGCTCCGCCCGGATCTCCTCGTCCCGCACGGCTCCGTCCACGTTTGACTTTCGAGAGTGAAAATTCTACTAAGTCCCTGGTTCTAATAATTTTTATGCCTCCTTCAACTTGCAATAACGTCGTGCTCGTAGATCCGTTTTGGATGTGTAATATATCAAAATTTCGTTGTGATGTGCTCTTAATTTTGTTCCACTGTGGCATGCTTGTTTGAGTTCATCTTGATGCCCTAATCATCGTTGCAAGAGTGCTATAAGTTTAACACTGCTGTTATTTGTAAATTTGATGCCATGTTTGAGATGTGATAACTTTGTGCATGTTGGTCCAAATGGAGCATATGATATGTCAAAATGTTCATTGTGAAGTGCTCTACATGATGGTCGTTGTAGCATTCATGTTTGGTGTCATATTGCCATAATAATCTCTGTTGCAAAAGTGCATGTGGCTGTTAAGTGCTAAAACTTGTTATGAGACGCTGATTTCACTTGTTCGCTGCTATTGGTGTGTTTGTCTTCATGCCACATGTCTACATGTTTGAGAAGCTCCATCATATGGTCTTTTCTGTGGAGCAAACCACTCTCCTTGATATGCCTTGAGGTGACTTAAACAAGCTTGTAAACATGCCATGCCAATGTTGTTGTTTTTATACTTAGTGAAAAAACTGCTAAGTTTGGAATCTGTTAACCTGATGCTATGTTTGTTTAATGCCCCACTCAACACCATGCATGTATTAGTATGTCAAATGATCATTCCTTGTTGTAAATATTATGCTCTATCCATCCATGCTCTTATTTGCATATACGGCTTGTTGTAGCTTATTTATTTCTTGCTCTCAAGTTGCTATAAATTTTACTTGTCAGACTTTTATCAGCATGATCAATTTGGTGAAGCTTGTTGTTATCGATCCATGCCTCCTATGGAGTTGCTCCAATGTAGTTGTTTGATGTATGCTATGTCTACTACATGTACATGATCTTTATATATTTAGTGGAGTTGATATGCATGTTGTTTTGTGCCTCCGAAGGCAGCATCGTGATGATGTTTTTGCCTTCCCAGATTTTGGCTAAGTCTGGATAAATTTATTGTAACTTGTCATGCTTGGTTAATTGTGTTCCAGTAGGTTTTTTGGTGTGTTCTAAGTTCATGCTTGTTAATCATCATATCTACTTCACATCCATGCCCTTTGTCTCCATGTTTGAGTGCCGTAGCATAATTATTTCTGGCTCCAAAGATGCCATGTGGCTGTAAACTGCAGTTTTGTGTGAATATTGTTTTGCTTGCCATTTGCAAACCGTGTGTCCATTTCCGGCGATCTTTATATCGATTTCAACCAAAATCTTCCCCTCTATCCAGTGGCATGCTTGGTTTTCCATGATGATACCTTCTCCATCGTCATCTCCTTAGGCTCAAGTGCTTCCACATGCATACGCACATCATACTGTCATCATGTTGATTGTGCATTGCACCTCGTTTGATATTGTGCCGTGTTGTGATCTTGTGTGGTGTCGAGCCGGGAACTAAGACCGAGTTCGAGGATCTTGCCGAGCCTGAGTACGAGGAGCCGTCTTACGATCCCTCTGTGGAAACAACAGGCAAGATGACTTTACCCAGATATCTCTACTATGTTTGCCTCTGCTAGATGTCTTGCTCTTTAGCTTATTTCCTCGATGCTTATGTCTGTTTGTCAGCCTCCTATTGTTTCCATGAACCTCTCTAACCACCCAACCTAGCAAACCTTTGATTGGCTACGTAAGCATCGCTCAGCCCCTCTTATAGCATTGTTAGTTGCAGGAGAAGATTTGAAGATTCTTGCTTCATGTTGAAGTTATTGTTGGGATATCACAATATATAAACTCTTAAACTAAATCATCTATATAATGGTAATGGGTGGAAGGCTAAGCCTCTTGCTTGGTGTTTTGTTCCGCTCATGCCACCCTAAGAACCGTTTAAACGGGTGTTATGTTCCTTGATTTTGCGTCCCTAAGAGCATCTCTAGTAGAGCCCTCAGACCCCCAAACCCTTAAAAATAACCGCTTTTTTACAGTTTTCGTCCGAAAAACGGCGTAGACTAGAACCCTTAAACCCTTAAACCCGTAAATATTTTTAGAGGTCCAACCCTCAAACGCCATCGCAGCCTGTAGAAGTGAGTGTTGGGGGGAGTTTCTCCCCTCGACCTGCACTCCACTTCAGCGCGAGCGCGGGAAGGAAGTTCCTCCCTCCGCAGCGCCGCCGCCGCTCCCTCGATCCGCCGCCGCCGCCCCGCCCTCCGCCGCCTGCGCCCCACCCCGGCCGCCCTCCGCCGCCGTCCCGCCCTCCAGAGAGCGCACCCCGTCCTCCGCGCCCACATCCGCGCGGCCTCCACCTCCAGCCCCACCCTCGCCTTCCCCTCTCCCGCGCCGCAGCTCGTGCTCGCGCTCCAGCCGTCCGCGCTCGACTTCGACTCCCTCCTCGAGCGCGAGCTCAACATCAACCCATGGGCGGCGGACCCCGGGCCCGACGGGGCCCCGGTGCTCTTCGCCGCGCTCTACGAGCTGCCGCGGCCAGCGGGCGGCGCGGTGCTGTTCGTCCGGATCCACACGGCCGCGTGCGACCGCGCGGCGTCGGCCGCGCTGTTGAAGGAGCTCCTGGCGCACCTGGGCGGCACGGGCGACCCGGCGGAGGAGGAGGCGGGGCTGGAGGACAGGATACCGCAGAAGGACGCGTGGAAACCGTTCTGGGCGCGTGGGGTGGACATGGTGGGCAACTCCATCAATAGAGTTTGAATTTGCCCCAAAAAAAGGAGACGTTACACATGAAATCCATAACAAATGGATTTGTTGTGTCCTATAAAATGAAAATGACCCCAGGCTGCGGAGGGCACAAACCCCTATAAAATGAAAATGGATTTGTTTTACTTTTCTATGTCCTATTTGATTCGAACAATTGTTGTAATTTGCTCAAACATTGTTTTATATTGTAATTTGCTCAAACATTGTTGTAATAATTTGAATGATTATTGTTTTATTCGGTGCTGTAATAATAACTAGAATGATTATTGTTTTATGTCAAATGTGATTGAATTTGTGATATGTCATATGATGAAATGTATGATATATGAAATGACAGTTTTAAGGGTTGGGGTTGGGGCAAAGACTAGAACCCTCAAACTCGACCCTTAGAACGGAATATTCCGATATAAGGGTTGGGTTTGAGGGTTCTAGTCTTTGCCCCTGTTTTTCAACCCTTAAAAGTGTCAAAATGGGCAATTCTCAACCCTTAAAACTGATTTTACATTTAAGGGTTTGAGGGTTTTACTAGAGATGCTCTAACACGGTTGGGGTTTATTGGCCCCCCTGATAACCCGCTTAGCACTAAAGATTTTCCAGCAAGGCCCGACATTGGTTTTACATTTGCCTAACAACTAAAACTTGCATAGGAAGTTATAAACCCTTTTCTTAATCAACAACCCGGGCCAGTGATCCACATGAGTGTTGGTCCAAACTAGGCATGCTGCGGGGCCACCTCGAGGAAACTCAAGGGCTGGTAAAAACCTGTAGCTTGTCCCATCCAGTCGTGGCCTGAGACGAGATACGCGCGGCTACTATCAGGGTGTCGGCACGCCGGGAGGTCTTGCTGGGTTAGTTTTACCTTAGTCGGAATATCTTGAGCACGGGATTCCGAGAATACTCGAGTCTTCCCACCTTGGAGTTGGGACTCCACATATCGTGGGCTTGTGATGGGCTAAGTTGGGAGAAACTTGCAGGATTTGAACTTTCGAAAGCCGTGCCCGCGGTTATGTGGCAGATGGGAATTTGTTAATATCCGATTGTAGAAAATTTGACACCATGTTCATAATACACTACCAACGTGAGTAACTGTGATGGTCGATTTCCTAAGGGGTTCGGGAAGTGAACACGGTGGGATTATGTTTGACGTGCTTAGATAGGATCACTTCGTGATCACTTTGACGATCGTTGGCACTTCTCTTCTCGCTCTAAACACGTAAGCTAGTGCTAGTGCAGCTGAAACCTTGTTGTTCAGCCTTGTTCCACATCCAAGGCTCAGATAGTGTTGCTACCCGAGAACGGGATTGCTGAGTCCTCCGTGGCTCACAGATTCTACACAACACCAGATGCAGGTACCGTGGAGAACTGAACAACTGGTGGTTCAGAGTTGTACTGGGAGTTCGACGAATAACGTGGGCGATACTACGTGTCTTATCCAGAGGATCAGTAGGGCTCTTACTAGGATGGTCGGGACCTTGTGTTGTTTATTTATGGTTTCTTTCATTTGGATCTTCGTCCGTAGCCGGACTCTGATGTTATTTGGATGACGAATGTTTATGTAATGCATTGTGTGACGTGGCGAGTGTAAGCCGACTACTCTTTGCAATTTAATCCCCCTTTTACATGAGTTGAGAAAATATACCATTCTTGAGATCATTCCAGTATGATATTATGCCTTTAAGTCGTGCCTCGACACGTGGGAGGTATAATCTCATACTAGGCATTACAAGTTGGTAATCAGAGCCTTCTCTGACCTAGGAGCCCCCACTGATTGAATGAATCGTTGACGGTTGAGTCTAGGCACACACATGAAAATGTTTTGAGTCCTATATATATATATATATATATATATATATATATATATATATATATCGGAGAGTAGGATTTCTTTTCTCCTCATCCCTTTATCACTCTGGTGAGGACTCCTGACGATTACTCTATCTCTTCTACTCTCAAAAATTCACTAATTTTTTTTAGGATCACGCGATTATTGTTTTGATTGTTCCGATGCCTTTGTGATGAGAACATTGCTCTCGATGCCTCCTGTCATTTAGGAGTAGTGGCAGTGTCCCGGGGAGTTGAGCTCCGAGGTGTTGTCGTCACAAATCTATTGCAGCAGTTTTGGAATACTTAACACGGCCGACATCGAAAACTCTTCTATGCGGTTGGTGGCAAGATAAACCCGACATCACCCAGTACTGGGGAGGTAGTTCGGGAGTATTGCCATAGCTTGTATAGCAGATGCGTTCCGAAGGTCCGAGGTAAACGGTTTCCGGAAATAACTGGTTATGTGTTGAAGGATGGATACAGCTGGATGTAGGATTAGAGTTGAGTGTGCGATGCTTCCCCTGTATCCCCAACACCTGATTGCATAACTGGAAACTTTCGGAAATTAATTGGTGGGTTCATCTAGTAGCTCGTAGGCATTCTTCCAACGAATGCGTGATATGGAGTTCGGGGTTCTACATTGAGTGAAGTGGTTTTATGGGCGTTTGTTCGGATCGGGAGTTGCATCTTAAAGGGTCCTTGGCTATGCTGATCTGGGGATTGCAAAACCCTTTCGTAACACGTTCCATGAGCTTTCAGCACGAACATGTGGGACGAAGCTTCTATCTTGTATTTGTTCTATCTGCTCCTTATTGTTTTTATTTTACCTTTTGTTCTCCCAAGTGACTTCTCGAGAAGATTGTTCTTCCATTGAACTGTGAATTACATTCGTTCATTTTGTTCGAATGTTCTTGTGAAGACTTATGTTGCAAGTTCTAGCCGTTGATTCAGCTTATTTATTTCAATCAATGGCTAATCGTTGTCATCTCATTCAGGATGGCTCCTAAGAAGGTTCCCAACGCTAACCTAGAGGGTGAAGAAGTTCTTGATCATCCTCCTTCCCCTCCTCCTCCGTCTGAGGCCTGGAGAGCAATTATGCAAGCGACAAACAAGAACACCCGGATGCTTATGCAAATGATGCAGAACATTCAAGCCAACCAAGCAAATCAAGGTGGTCATGGGAACCAAGGCCAAGGCAATCTGTTCAATCAACCTCAGTTTGCAACTCTCAACCAATTCCTGGCAAACCAACCGAAGGCATTCAGTTACTGTGTGGATCCGCTAGGTGCTGAAGACTGGATAACACATATCAAGAAGCATTTCGAGTGCAGTAATGTAAGACCTGAGGATTATGTCAAGTTTTCCGCCTTCCAACTCAAGGACCGAGCCGCTGACTGGTGGCAACAGTACAAAGATTCCAAAGGAAGACATGAAATCTCGTGGACTGACTTCTGCAAGGATTTCCGCTCTCACCACATTCCAACTAGTGTCACCGAAGGCATGCGTGAGCAATTCCACAACCTGAAGCAAGGCACGATGTCCGTTTATAAATACAATGTCAAGTTCCAGAAACTTGCCCGCTATGCCAAGCAAGACATCCCAGATTCCAAGAGCAAGATTTATCAGTTCCGTGGTGGTCTGAAGGATGAACTCCAACTAGCTCTCACGTTGTTCGAGCCGGATGAATTTGATCAATTTTATAACATGGCTCTTAAGCAAGAGGCAGCCCAGCTCAAGGTTGAAGCTTCCAAAAAGATAATCAGAGATGTTGTTCACTCCTCCTCTTCTTCCCAAGTGGTTGCAAAGCAGCAGAAGTTTTGGCTTCCACCTCCTCCAGTGCTCCGCCCTCCCAACAACAACAACAACAAGCACTCTGGTGGCCGTGGTTTCTCCCACCCACCCAACCCAAGCAATCAGTCCAAGAATCACATTCAAGCTTCAAAGTCAAGTGGTCCTTATCACCGTCCTCTCTCAGAAGTGGTTTCCAACAAGTGCACTCAGAAGGGTCATTATGCTAACAAGTGTCCCAACCAAAGGCGCCTTCCGCCTCCTCCACTTGTCAGCACTGCCATTGTCAAGAACAACTCCAAGGTTGCAAGAGTGAATCTGATGAATGCAGCTCAAGCAGAGAATTCTTCAGATGTGATACTTGGCAATCTTCCAGTCAACCTTGAACCTGCTAAATTTTGTTTGATTCTGGTGCATCACATTCATGTCATGTCCATTTGCATCCAAGCACAATGTGGGCACAGTGGCTTTACCAAGGGAATTATCAATTACTTCTCCGGGAAAGCAAATGAATTCTAGCTTGTATACTCCGGATATATCTATTCACATGGGTGATTACAGTTTTTTGGTTTCTCCGGTTATTCTCGGTAACTCCGACATTGATCTTATTCTTGGGATGGATTGGCTTTCCAAGCATGATGCTCACATTGATTGTGCAAATAAGGAAGTCATGCTTACTCATCCTGACGAAGACATGATTATCTTCGCCCCTCGAGATAACACAATTAGGCTATTCTCTCTCAATGACAAGGGCGAGATTAATGCCATCTCTTAAATTCCGGTGGTCAATGAATATGAAGATGTTTTCCCTTAAGAGCTTCTAGGCATGCCTCCGCATCGGCAAGTTGAATTCGTCATTGAACTCGAACACGGTACCGAGCCAGCATGTCGGCGTCCGTACAAGCTTTCTCCTGAACAGTTGAAGGAGCT
This sequence comes from Secale cereale, assembly GCA_902687465.1. Classification (NCBI taxonomy): domain Eukaryota; kingdom Viridiplantae; phylum Streptophyta; class Magnoliopsida; order Poales; family Poaceae; genus Secale; species Secale cereale. The sequence continues at coordinate 344,718,190 of LR738714.1, forward strand.
GAAGAAACAACTCGATGAGCAAGAATGTATGGGTCTAATCAGGCCTAGTACTTCTCCTTGGGGCTGTGGTGTTCTATTTGTCAAGAAGAAGGATGGCACGGAACACCTTTGTGTGGATTACCGGCCATTGAACAAGAAGACAATGAAGAACAAGTATCCGCTCCCCAATATCAATGAATTGTTCGAGCAGCTCAAAGGAGCAAAGGTGTTCTCGCAGCTCGATCTCCGGATGGGTTACCACCAGATTCGTATCCGTGAAGAGGATATTCACAAGACCGCATTCAGAACAAGCTATGGCTCCTATGAATACACGGTCATGACTTTTGGCCTCGCAAATGCTCCACCCACTTTCTCGAGGATGATGCACTTCATATTCAACCCCTACACCAATGAATTTGTTCTCGTCTATCTGGATGACATCTTGGTATTCTTCAAGAATGAAGAAGACCATGCCAAGCACCTCCGTTTGGTCCTGGACAGGCTCCGTGAACACAAGTTCTATGCGAAGTTCTCAAAATGTGAATTTTGGTTGGATAAAGTCTTATATCTTGGCCATATCATTTCTGCTGAGGGTATTTCTGTCAACCCCGAGAAAGTTGAAGCTATTGTCAACTAGGAACGCCCGCAGAACGTCAAGCAACTCCGAAACTTCCTTGGTCTTGCTAGCTATTGCAGAAGGTTCGTTCAGAACTTCTCCAAAATTGCAAAGCCTCTTTCCAACCTGTTGCAGAAGAATGTAAAGTACAACTGGACTCCTGATTGTGATGTGGCATTCAAAACACTCAAAGAGAAGCTCATTTCTGCTCCGGTCCTTACTCCTCCGGATGAGTCCAAGCCCTATGAAGTCTTTTGTGATGCTTCTTTACAAGGACTTGGTGGTGTTCTCATGCAAGAAAAGAAGATTATGGCATACACTTCTCGTCAGTTGAAACCAAATGACAAGAATTACCCCACACATGATCTCGAGCTAGCAGTAGTGGTACATGCCTTGATCACGTGGAGACACCTTCTGTAGGGCAGAAAAGTGGACATCTTCACCGACCACAAGAGCTTGAAGTACATCTTCACACAGCCAAACCTTAACCTTCGCCAGACTCGTTGGGTTGAGATGATCCAAGAGTATGATCCAAGCATTGAGTACACACCTAGCAAGGCCAATGTCATTGTAGATTCCTTAAGCAGAAAGGCATATTGCAACAGTCTCCTTCTCAAATCATTCCAGCCTGAACTTTGTGAATCATTCAGGAAGCTTAACCTCCAAGTTGTTCCGCAAGGCTTTCTTGCAAACCTTCAAGTTGCTCCTACCTTGGAAGATCAGATCCGTGAGGCCCAGCTCAGTGATGCTATGGTGAAGAAAGTGAAACATGGTATTGCTAAGGGTACTCCCAAGTACAAGTGCTATCGTGTTGATGAGAAATACACATTGTTCTTTGAGGACATAATTGTCGTTCCCAAGGGTGATCTCAGGAAGCTCATAATGAATGAAGCACATAACTCCCTCCTCTCGATTCATCCCGGAAGTTCCAAGATGTACCAAGACCTCAAGCAATCTTACTGGTGGACTCGCATGAAAAGGTAGATTGCCCAATTCGTGAATGAATGTGATGTCTGCAGAAGAGTGAAGGCAGAGCATCAACATCCAGCTGGTCTCCTCCAACCTCTACCTATTCCCGAGTGGAAATTTGACCACATTGAAATGGATTTCGTCACTGGTATCCCAAGTCCAAGAAGGGGAATGATGCTATCTTTGTAGTGATTGAAAAGCTAACCAAAGTAGATCACTTCCTTCCCGTCAAAGAATCCATCAACGCAGCTCAGATTGCCGAGTTGTACACTTCCAGAATTGTTTTGTTGCATGGCATTCCTCAAGTCATCTCCTCGGACCGTGGAAGTTTGTTCACATCCAAGTTCTGGGACTCCTTTCAGTCAGCCATGGGCACTAAGATTCGTTTAAGCACTGCGTTTCACCCTCAGACTAGTGGTCAAGTCGAAAGAGTGAACCAGATCCTCGAAGACATGCTCAGAGCTTGTGTCATTTCTTTTGGCATGAAATGGGAAGATTTTCTCCCGTTTGCCGAGTTCTCTTACAACAACAACTTTCAAGCAAGTGCCGGCAAAGCTCCTTTTGAAATCCCCTATGTAAAAAAGTGTCGTACCCCTCTCAACTGGTCCGAGACTGGTGAACGTCATCTTCTTGGCAATGACTTGATCTCAGAAGCCGAAGAAATGTGCAAAGTCATACGTGATAATTTCAAAGCCGCTCAATCACGTCAAAAGAGTTACTATGACGGCAAGCATCGTGATTTGGCCTTCAACATTGGGGATCATGTCTATCTCCATGTTTTTCCTATGAAAGGAACCCAAAGATTTGGTATCAAAGGAAAGCTTGCTCCTAGATACGTGGGCCCTTTCAAGATTCTTGGCAAAAGAGGCGATCTAGCCTACCAACTCAAGCTTCCCTCCAACTTTGCTAATGTTCATGACGTGTTTCACGTGTCTCAACTCCGCAAGTGCTTCAAGACACCTGAACGCACCATTCCGTTCGAGGAGATTGATCTTCAACAAGACTTGTCTTATCGTGAGCACCCTATTGCTATTCTTGAAGAAACTGAGCGCAAGACCCGCAACAAGTCCATCAAGTTCTTGAAAATAAAGTGGTCACACCATACCGACCGAGAAGCTACGTGGGAACGAGAAGATCACCTTCGTTCCGAGTATCCCTCCTTCTTCCAGTCCTAGATCTCGGGACGAGATACTTTTGTAGTAGAGGAGAGTTTGTAACACCCCATAAGTAAGACCTTCCATTTATGGCAATATATGAAACATTGACTTCATCAATTCCATTCTGGGCTCTTCTTACATTTCAGGTTTCTTCGTTTTGTCGTGTGCGTGTGTGCATTTCATCCATGTCATGTTATCATGTGCATTGCATTGCATTCGCGTTGTCACTTGCACCCAGTCGTGCCCGTCTCTTCCCGTTGTCCGTTTCGAGTTCCGACACTCACACACGTGCCGTGGCACCCCTGAGTCCTTCTTTCGTGTGTGGCCGTGTAGCGTTCCCGGAATGAGGTGAGACTTGTCGTGCGTTGTTGTTTTGGTACGTGTAGGCCGCCTGTCAAGTTTCCTCGTGTTTGGAGTTCGTTTGGTACTCCAACGGTTAACCTAGTGGGCTAAAAGAACCTCTTCCTTTTGGCCAAAGACCCCCTCCACGACAGCCAACTAACCCAACACAACCACTCCCGTCCTCTCGGTCGTTGGATCGTGAACATGTGGGCGAAAACCGCACCCCATTTGGAGTCTCCTAGCTCCCTATGCCTATAAAAACGTCCCCCACGTCCATTTTGCGGATGAAACCTAGCCCCTCCTCCCTCAGTGCCGCGCCGGACACATCCGACCCGGCCGGACATGTCCGCCGCCGCGCAGCCAAGCCTCTCGGGCCAATAGGGCTCCGTCACCTCAGCATCTCTCGGCCCCGAGCCAATATGGCTCCGCCACCTCACCCGCGCCGGCCACCCGCTCCCGCCTCGGCACGCTCGGCCCAGACGCGCCTCCCCGGCCCACATCGCTCTCCGCCATCCCGCGCCCGATGCCTCCTGTCGCCGCCCGCTGCCGCCGGCCCCGCGCCGCCGCGGAGCTCCGCCGGCGCCGCCTCCCGCCGGCGTGCGACCGCCGCCGCTCGGCCCCGCCTCCTCCATCGACGGGCGCCCGCCGCCGCCACTTCCTCCGCCGGCCGCCGCCGCCGCCGCCTACACCGCCGGTCGCCGCCGCCACCTACCCGCAGGTCGCCACCGCACCACCGCGCCGGCCGTCGCCTCCGGCAACTCCGGCGAGCCGCCGGGATCTCCTCGTCCAGATCCACCGGTGGTGGATCAGATCCACCACCTCCGCGATCCAAACGCACCGCTCCGCCCGTATCTCCTCGTCCCGCACGCCTCCATCCACGTTTGACTTTCGGGAGGTGAAAATTCCACTAAGTCCCTGGTTCTAGTAATTTTTATGCCTCCTTCAACTTGCAATAACTTCGTGCTCGTAGATCCGTTTTGGGTGTGTAATATATCAAAATGTTCGTTGTGTTGTGCTCTTCATTTTGTTCCACTGTGGAATACTTGTTTGAGTTCATCTTGATGCCCTAATCATCGTTGCAAGAGTGCTATAAGTTTAACACTGCTATTATTTGTAAATTTGTTGCCATGTATAAGATGTGATAACTTTGTGCATCTTGGTCCAAATGGAGCATATGATATGTCAAAATGTTCATTGTGAAGTGCTATACATGATGGTTGTTGTAGCATTCATGTTAGGTGTCATATCGCCATGATAATCTCTGTTGCAAAAGTGCATGTGGCTGTTAAGTGCTGAAACTTGTTATGAGATGCTGATTTCACTTGTTCATTGCTATTGGTGTGTTTGTCTTCATGCCACATGTCTACATGTTTCAGAAGCTCCATCATATGGTCTTTGCTGTGGTGCAAACCACTCTCCTTGATATGCCTTGAGGTGAGTTAAATAAGCTTGTAAACATGCCATGCCAATGTTGCTGTTTTTATACTTAGTGAAAAAACTGCTAAGTTTGGAATCTGTTAACCTAATGTTATGTTTGTTTAATGCCCCACTCAACACCATGCATGTTTCAGTATGTCAAATGATCATTCCTTGTTGTCCATGTTATGCTCTATCCACCCATGCCCTTATTTGCATATATGGCATGCTGTAGCTTATTTATTTCTTGCTCTCAAGTTGCTATAAATTTTACCTGTCAGACTTTTATCAGCATGATCAATTTGGTGAAGCTTGTTGTTATTGATCCAGGCCTCCTATGGAGTTGCTCCAATGGAGTTGTTTGATGTATGCTATGTCTACTACATGTACATGATGTTTATATAATTAGTGGAGTTGCTATGCATGTTGTTTTGTGCCTCCGAAGGAAGCATCGTGATGATGTTTTTGCCTTCCCAGATTTTGGCTAAGTCTGGATAAATTTATTGCAACTTTCCATGCTTGGTTAATTGTGTTCTAGTAGGTTTTTGGGTGTGTTGTAAGTTCATGCTTGTTAAGCATCATGTCTACTTCACATCCATGCCCTGTGTCTCCATGTTTGAGTGCTGTAGCATAATTATTTCTTGCTCCAAAGATGCCATGTGGATGTAAACTGCAGTTTTGTGAGAATATTGTTTTGCTTGCCATGTGCTAACCGTGTGTCCGTTTCCGGTGAACTTTATATCGATTTCAATCAAAATCTTCCCCTCTATCCAGTGACATGATTGGTTTTCCATGATGATGCCTTCTCCATCATCATCTCCTTAGGCTCAAGTGCTTCCACATGCATATGCACATCATACTTGCATCATGTTGATTGTGCATTGCACCTTGTTTGATATTGTGCCGTGTTGTGATCTTGTGTGGAGTCGAGCCGGGAGCCGAGACCGAGTTCGAGGATCTTGCCGAGCCTGAGTACGAGGAGCCGTCTTACGATCCCTCAGTGGTAACAACAGGGAAGATGACCTTACCCAGATATCACTATTATCTTTGCCTATGCTAGATGTAGTGCTCTTTAGCTTATTGCATCGATGCCTATGTCTGTTTGTCAGCCTCCTAATGTTGCCATGAACCTCTCTAACCACCCAACCTAGCAAACCTTTGATTGGCTACGTAAGCATCGCTCAGCCCCTCTTATAGCATTGTTAGTTGCAGCAAAAGATTTGAAGATTCTTCCTTCATGTTGAAGTTATTGTTGTGATATCACAATACATAAACTCTTAAAATAAATCACCTATATAATGGTAATGGGTGGAAGGCTAAGCCTCTTTCTTGGTGTTTTGTTCCACTCATTCCACCCTAAGAACCGTTTAAACCGGTGTTATGTTCCTTGATTTTGTGTCCCTAACACGGTTGGGGATTATGGGCCCCCCTCGATAACCCTCTTAGCGCTAAAGCTTTTCCAGCTAGGCCCGACATTGGTTTTACATTTGCCTAACAACTAGAACTTGCATAGGGAGTTATAAACCCTTTTCTTAATCAACCACCCGGGCCAGTGCTCCACATGAGTGTTGGTCCAAACTGCGCGTGCTGCGGGGCCACGTCGAGGAAACTCAAGGGCTCGTAAAAACCTGTAGCTTGTCCCATCCGGTCGTGGCCTGGGACGAGATACGCGTGGCTACTATCAGGGTGTCAGCACACCAGGAGGTCTTGCTGGATTACTTTTACCTTAGTCGAGATATCTTGAGCATGGGATTCCGAGAATACTCGGGTCTTCCCACCTTGGAGTTGCGACTCCGCAAATCGTGAGCTTGTGATGGGCTAAGTTGGGACACCCCTACAGGGTTTGAACTTCCGAAAGACGTGCCCGCGGTTCTGTGGCAGATGGGAATTTGTTAATATCCGGTTGTAGAAAACTTGACACCATGTTCAATGTTCAAGAAATCGTTAACTGGTAGCTGCTCGGTCGGTTTAGGAGTAGCGATTAATCGGTGAATCGGCCTATTAACTGGATTAATCGGTCAACCATTAATCGGTAGATTGAATAGGAACTTGCCAACATATATCAAGATTTTTTAAGTATTATACCATACTCCCAAGATCACATGTAGGTAGTATACTAAAACATGCTTCCTTAGACATATGAAAATCATAGAGAGGAGGTACAATTATTAATTCTAGCTATTAAGGAGCGGGATGGGGATGGAAGGGGTTACGGGTCAAAAATTTGGGCTTTGTTTGCCCGCCCATTAATGAACCGGCAGGGATTAATCAGCATGACAACTGATTAATCGGTCTAACTGGCCAATTAATCGGCCCGACAAGTTAACTCGATGAATAGGTGTTATTCGATTCGGCCGTGCGGTGAGTAGCGATTAACTGGCCCGTTAACTGATTAATCGGGTGAATTCTTGAACAGTGACCATGTTCATAATACACTACCAGCGTGAGTAACCGTGACGGTCGCTTTCCGAAGGGGTTCGGGAAGTGAACATGGTGGGGTTATGTTTGACGTGCTTAGATAGGTTCACTTCATGATCACTTTGACGATCGTTGGCAGTTCTCTTCTCGTTCTAAACACGTAAGCTAGTGATAGTGCAGCTGAAACCTTGTTCTTTAGCCTTGTTCCACATCCAAGGCTTAGATAGTGTTCCTACCCGGGAACGGGATTGCTGAGTCCTCCGTTGCTCACAGATTCTACACAACACCAGATGCAGGTACCGTGGAGAACTACACAGCTGGTGGTTCAGAGTTGTACTGGGAGTTCGACGAAGAACGTGGGCGATACTACATGACTTATCCAGAGGATCAGTAGGGCTCTTACTAGGATGGTCGGGACCTTGTGTTGTTTATTTATGGTATCTTTCATTTGGATCTTCGTCCGTAGCCGGACACTGATGTTATTTGGATGATGAATGTTTATGTAATGCATTGTGTGACGTGGCGAGTGTAAGCCAACTACTCTTTGCAATTTAATCCCTCTAATACATGAGTTGTGCAAAGATACCATTCTTGAGATCATTCCAGTATGATATTATGCCTTTAAGTCGTTCCTTGACACGTGGGAGGTATAATCTCATACTGGGCATTACAACCATCCTGGGCCGAGGCCCGTGGGTGAGCTACCTTTAGATCCCGCCAGCGCGCGTTTTTACTATTTTGCGCTCATGTGTGTTTTTTCGGAGTTAGAAAACTGCTAAGTCCTTGGATCTGGTAATTTTTATGCCTCCTTTAACATGTGGTATCTTTGTGCTCGGTGCTCCGTTTTGTGCTTATGATATGTCGAGATGTTCGTCTCGTCATGCTCTACATGTTAGCAGCAATTCCATGCATGTTTGAGTTCATCTAGTTGACTTAATCTTCGTGGGAAGAGTTCTTCATGATGTAACCAGTTAAGCACTTGTTGTCTGTGTAAATTTGTTGGCATGTTCATAAGCTAGTAACTTTGTGCATGTTGGTCCAAATGGAGTGTATGATATGTCCAGATGTTCGTCTTGTGATGCTCTTCATGATGGATGCATTTGCAAGCATGATTGGTTGCATTATGACATGTTTATCTCTGTTGCAAAAGTGCATGTGGCTGATAAGTTTCTGGAATTGTTATGAGATGATGTTTTGTCTTGTTTGTGTATTTTGATCCATGTGGCATATGAGCTAGGTGTCAACATGAGTTTTGCTCATTGGAATGTGCTCTACATGATAGATTCATTTGCATGCCATGATATGTCTTGAGATGAGTGCATCAAGCTTGTTAACATGTCATCGTATGTTAAATTTTTGCTAAGTGTGATTCTGTTAATTTTTATGCCATGTTCCCATGATGCCATCGTCGTTGTTGTGCATGGTTAGAATTGTCTAGGGGTGTTCCTTGATGTATATGTTATACTCTATCTATCCATGTATCTGTCAGCATGCCCAGTTTTTCTCTAAGTCTGGTTAAACTTATTGCAACTTTTCAAGCTTGTTTAATTGTGTTTCGGTAAGGTTTTGGGTGTGCTCTAAGTTCGTGCTTGTTAAGTATCATGTCGATTTCACATCCATGCCTTTTTTCCTCATGTTTGGGTGCTGTAGCATATTTATTTCTTGCTCCAAAGATGCCATGTTGCTGAAAAATGTAGTTTTACATTGCATATTGTTTTGCTTGTCATTTGCAAACCGTGCCTCCGTTTCCGATGATACTTATATCGATTTAGACCGAAATCTTCCAATCTATCGAGTGGCTTGATTGGTTACCCAAGATGAGGCCATTTCCTTCATTTTCTCCTTAGGCTCGAGAGCATACTCATGCATACGCACATCATACTTGCATCCTATGTCAGGTGTGTTACATCATGTTGTTTGAGCATTGCACCGTGTTGATATTGTGTCGTTGTTGTGCTCTTGTGTTGGGTAGATCCGGGAGACGATACCGAGTTCGAGGGTCTTGTCGAGACTGAGTTCGAGGAGCCGTCTTACCATCCCACCGACGACTTACCGTGCAAGATGACCATTCCCCGATATCACCTCTATCTTTGCCTATGCTAGTTGTCTCGCTCTTTAGATTGCCTCGATGCCTATTCCTGTTTGCCAGCCTCCTATTGTTGCCATGAAACACTCTAACAGCCTTCCTATCAAACCGTTGTTTGGCTAAGTACGCTTTTGCTCAGCCCCCTCCTATAGCGTTGCTAGTTGCAGGTGAAGTTCGAAGATTGATCCATGATGAACTTGTTTATTGGGATAACACAATATATTGGTAATGGGTGGAAGGCTTGGCCTTCTGCTTGGTGTTTTGTTCCACTCATGCTACCTTAGGACCCGATAAACTGGTGTTATGTTCCTTGATTTTGTGTTCCTAACACGGTTGGGATTTATGGGCGCCCCTTGATAATTCGCTCTGCTTAAAGCTTTTCCAGCAGGACCCAACATTGGTTCTATATTTGCCTAACAACTAAAACTTGCATAGGGAGTTATAAACCCGAGTTCTTAATCAACAACCCGGGCCAGTGCTCCTCATGAATGTTGGTCCAAACTAGGCAGACTACGGGGCCACCACGAGGGAACTCGAGAATTGGTATATACCTGTAGGCTGACCTATCCGGTCGTGTCCTGAGACGAGATACGCGCGGCTACTATCAATGTGTCGGCACGCCGGGAGGTCTTGCTAGATTAGTTTTACCTTTGTCGAAATACCTTGAGCATGGGATTCCGAGAATACTCGGGTCTTCCCACTTTCGATTTGCGACTCCGCAGATTGTGAGCTTGTGATGGGCTAAGTTGGGACACCCCTGCAGGGTTCTGAACTTTCGAAAGCCGTGCCCGCGGTTATGTGGCAGACGTGAATTTTTTAATATCCGATTGTAGATAACTTGACATCATATCCATAAGAATACACTACCTGTGTGAGTAACCGTGACGGTCTCTTTCCGAAGGGCTTCAGCAAGTGAACACAGTGGGGTTATGTATGATTGTGAGTAGCTAGGATCACTTCTTGATCAACTTGGCGATCGTTGGCACTTTCTCTCTTCTCGCTCTGAACTCGTAAGCTAGTTGCTTAGCGCTGTTGCAAACACTTGATTACCCTTCCACACCTAAGGCTTTGCTAGTTTTGATACACGGGAATGGGATTGCTGAGTCCTTGTGGCTCACAGATTACTACACACACCATATGCAGGTACCGCCGAAAACGATGCAAGAGATGGATCAGAAGTTCAGTGGGAGTTCGATGAAGAGCATGGTCGTTACTATGTTTCGTATCCCGACGATCAGTAGTGGTTCCTACTAGGGGCGATCTGGCCCTATGTTTATGGTATCTTTCTCGTTTGGATTTCGTCCGTAGTCAGACCCTGTGTTATTCAGATGATTGTATGTTATTGTATTCATTGTGTGACGTGGCGAGTGTAAGCCAACTATCTTCTACAATTTCATCCCTGGATTTTACATGAGATGTGCAAAGATACCATACTTGAGATCATTATAGTATGCGCTTATGTCTTTAAGTCGTGCCCCGACACGCACGAGACATAGTCGCATACTGGTCATTACAGTGTCCCTTCCCAGTGACAGAAGGGGCAGCAAGGCACGCATGTATCGTTGCTATTAAGGATAAAAAGATGGGGTATATTCCTACATGAATAGATTTTGTCTACATGATGTCATCGTTCTTATTGCTTTACTCTTTTTTTCCATGAACTTAATAACTAGATGCATGCTGGATAGCGGTCGATGTGTGGAGTAATAGTAGTAGATGCAGGCATGAGTCGGTCTACAAATCTTGGATGTGATGCCTATATACATGATCATTGTCTTGGATGTCATCATAATTATTTACTTCTATATCAGTTGCCCAACAGTAATTTGTCTACCCACTGCATGCTAGTTTCTCGAGAGAAGCCACTAGTAAAATCTATGGCCCCCATGTATATTTTCTTATCATAAACTTTCAGATCTATATTGCCATTTGCCTTTTCTTTTATTTTCTTCTTTTATTTTCAGATCTATATTATAAAAAACCCAAAAATATCATGATGTGTTTTATTTGCTTTTATTTGCATCTATCAATCTACTACAATTTTATCCTATCCTTACGTCACTTTTTGGCACCGCTACCCGAAAGGGATTGACAACCCCTTTAACCCGTTAGGTTGCAAGTAGTTGTTATTTGTGTCCAAGTACCATTTACGTAGTGTTGCGTGGTTCTTCTACTGGTTTGATAACCTTGGTTTCATCACTAAGGGAAATAACTTACCGTTGGTGTGCTGCATCCTCCCTTATTCCTTGGGGAAACACCGACACATCTCAAGCGACATCAGTATGTAATAATGATAGTTGGCATTGGTCCTGCAAGATCACTTGAACATTGGTGGCTTGGTTCTGTTGTACTTCACAATTTGTGTTACTTCAGCCTTGATTAGCTCCAGGAGGTTGTGCTCCTTGATGGATTTGTTGTCGAAGATGCGCAAGTAATGGATTGATGACACAACTGGCATTTCATAACATCTCCTCCACTCATGGTTTGTTCCCCGTTTGCCATATTTTGCATACTCATCTTATATAATCATTGTGATATGAGCCCTTAGGGAAACTAGATTCTGATCTTCTGGTCTTACCTGCAAATGTTTTTTATTCAAAGTGGTTCAGTTCCTGTCCATAAAGATTAGTTATATTATGAGTTTCAGGAACCTTTGTTTAGTTTTATTATATGTTCAATTATGTTTTCTTGCGATGTGAACACTAACGAATAGAGAAACCTTATGCTGCATTATTTTTTACATGCATGCAGTTTTTAAAGTTAGTTTTTTGTTATAATATCATTTGCCAACTACTCAATCAGAGGGAAACTTATCAAAAGTGAACCAGCTGACAAACTATAGTAATTCCAGGCTAATTTTATAAATTCATTCTAGAAAATGTGTAAATTGTCCTTTTATTTTCATATCTTGAAGTATAAATGATGAACCTCGGTTTTTTCCGTCATTGTTTTGTATGGTGGCCATGGCTACATAAGAATGATATGATACATCAATTTGTGTTGATGTATGAAGGTAAAATGTCAAAAATTATCCATCCTTATTATACTTATCTTCACCATAGATATATGGAGTTTGTGGTTCGTTATTTAGCTCTTCTACAGCCTAGATGCAGTTCCTAAAGGTTGGTGCAAACACTCAAAAGTGCCTCCTAGAGCAATAGACGTGTCATGCTAACACATTAATAGGTGGATCTAAATGTGTAGATTTGCAGCCTTGAAATTTAGATTTAGCAGATTTTGCCTACTACTGTTACTTACAAAGATTAATGTCGTATGCGCCTAACTTATATATACAAAATTTCTGGGACTTCCAAGATGTGCCTAACCTAAATGTAGCAAATATCAGCATGCTATTATCAGAACATAGTTGTTCCATTATCACAATATTTCCATGATATTCGTGGGCAAACTACTTTTACTATGAGTCCCTCTCTTATCATGCATCCATTGGTTCATGTAACCTTTTTACCAGTTCACTATATACATGCAGGAATCTAGATTATATAGACTATGGTAAAGTGGGTTTTATCGGGTTAGTGTATCTCATACATTAAACACTATTTCCCAACAGTAGGCATTCAAGCTCTCTTTCATATGCTTCTGCATCCTACTTTGGCCTCCTAATAGCCTTCTGATACAAGAACACATAGAAAAATATATTGGACATTTTTCCTGGACAGTTAATAAAATATTCTGCCTATTTCATCTCACATGTTCGCCTTACATCTGTATGTGTATATTCTTTGTTCAATTTCTATAGTGATATTCATCCTTTTTGTTATCCATCCAGAATTGTTACATTTTATTTTATTCCTGCCATTTTGCTAGCTAGAGACACAAAAAATGTTCGGTGGATCAAGTCATATGGAAAATATATAATTTTGTTGTTATAGTTAGGTGGCGATTATTCATAGGATTGTTTCTTGCTGATAATGACGTGCTAATTCATCTGTTATTTCTATTTTAAGTAACTAACTCTACAAAATAGTGGACATGTTATTTAAAAACAAGGGGTTTGCCATGATACAACATATTTTTGAGTAATTTTATCTATTCTACTTATTATTTTGATTGAAACATGAATATTTTCCTAAAAAATATTGTTCCATAGTCACCGGGCACGATAATGGAACTTTAACTCAACGAAAAATGCAAGAGAGAGCACGAGGAATTGGAACTCATATGTGTAACATACGGTCACATTCATCATGTTGATAAGACAGTTGAAGAGCAACTCAAGTTCTTGCTTTTCTCGATAGAAGTAAAGCTGATAAAGTTGGGCTTATTCTGTGTTGTTAAAAGCTAGGTTGTGACTAGGGTGTAAAATGCAGAATTTCTTCTATTGGTTTACTGAAAGCCTCCCGATGCTCCTGCATACAACACTAGGTGTGCATCATTGCTTCAATATACATGAAAACTGAATACTTATATTGCACTATTAGCCAATGTGCTAGAAGATCTAGTAACATATGCCATGCCGTACACCTATCTGTGCATGATTTCTATGTATATAATGCATCTCCATTTCAGATCTGGCGGGGGCTTAGGAGCTGTGGCTAACATATTCAACTAAAATGACGCTTCTTTATAATACATGGGGCATGTAATTCAATAGATATTTTATGTTCTGTGCCCATAGATAGAATATGAGGGCATGGTAAGTTCCGCCATTTACAATATGTGATTATTTGTTCTGATTTTGCAACAACCACTTTTTTCCAGGAGAGAACAAGGTAATATATGAGTTACGATATTATTTAGTAGTTAGAGAAGTAACTAAAAAATGTGGTGGGATTTAGGATTGAGTTATAGGAGATTTTCAATTTTACCCTCTTTGGTTTAGATAATAGCTTGTCTGCCATATACTCCTTTAGCAAAATGCCATCATATATTTTGTTGTTGAAACAAAGCAGCTAGCTCGGTTCAGTCTAATAATTAATCATGATCCTAATTTGGCCACGATCGATTGTAGCTTAATTAAGAAGATTTCAGAGAAGTCATGTCATGTTCTTTTGAAAAATTAAAGTTCACAACCTAAATTGGTGATTCGTGCATGCTAACAGAGGTTCATTAAAGCATGCTAAAAGAGATTCATGCAGACATGCTAACATAGGAACATGTTTTATGACGAACGCGAATCAAGTTATAGGTGTATATTATCGGTGCCAAAAATTCCTTTATTGGAATACTATGAATTATGTCTTTGATACAATGCTCAAGGTTGGGTGTATATTTGTCAGAAGCCATTCTTATCTATCTATGCCCCGTATCTTGGATCCGGGTCTCCCTATGAATAGCATTTGTATCACACCCGAGCAAGAGGACTGACTTACTCATTTCAAGCGGAAGAGAGGATTGAACCCAGTAGATACCTAGCAGCTAAAAGAGGTCCAATGCACCGGAAAGGGGCCAAATAGTCCTTATAGAAATGATCTACTAAAATACCCTTGCGATGAGAAAGATTAGTTACACAAGATAAATTATTCTTTCTCACTTTATATAGAAACCAAAGGGAGAAGGAGTGGGAATTGAAAGAGACAGAGATAAAGTACCAGCAGTTGCAGTCGTAGGTGGAAGCCTTTATTTCTCGTTGCTATTGGAGATATGCCCTAGAGGCCGTAATAAAAGCATTATTATTATATCTCCTTGTTCATGATAATTGTCTGTTATTCATGCTTGAATTGTATTGTACGGAAACAACGATACATGTGTGAATACACAGACCACAATAAGTCCCTGGTAGGCCTCTAGTTACCAGCTCGTTGATCAACAGATGGTCACGGTTTCCTGACCATGGACATGAGATGTCAGTGATAACGGGATCACATCATTAGGAGAATGATGTGATGGACAAGACCCAAACTTGAGCATAACACGAGATCGTATAGTTCGTAATTCATAAACTTTTCGGTGTCAAGTATTTATTCCTTAGACCATGAGGTTGTACAGCTCCCGGATACCGTTGGAGTACTTTGGGTGTGCCAACCGTCACAACGTAACTGGGTGGATATAAAGGTACGCATCGGGTATCTCCGAAAGTGTCTGTTGAGTTGGTACGAACCGAGACTGGGATGTTGTCACTCCGTATGACGGAGAGGTACCTCTGGGCCCACTCGATGAGACATCATCATAATGAGCTCAATGTGACAAAGTAGTTAGTCACGGGACGATGGATTACGGATCGAGTAAAGAGACTTGCCATGACGAGATTGAACAAGGTATCGGGAATACCGACGATCGAATCTCGGGCAAGTACCGTACCGATGGACAAAGGGAATAACATACGGGATTGAGTGAATCCTTGACACGGTGGTTCATCCGATGAAGATCATCGAGGAACACGTGGGAACCAACATGGGTATCCAGATCCCGCTGTTGGTTATTGACCGGAGAGTCGTCTCGGTCATGTCTACGTGTCTCCCGAACCCGTAGGGTCTACACACTTAAGGTTTGGTAACGCTAGGGTCGTAGAGATAAATGCACGTGGAAACCCGAAAGTTGTTCGGAGTCCCGGATGAGATCCCGGACATCACGAGGAGTTCCGGAATGGTCCGGAGGTAAAGATTGATATATAGGAAGTCCAGTTTCGGCCAACGGGTGATCTCCGAGGGTCACCGGGAGTGTCTCGGGACCACCGGAGGGGCCCGGGGGGTCCACCGAGTGGGGCCACCCATCCCGGTGGGGCCCCTAGGCCGCAAGGGGAAGTGTCCAGCCCCTCTGGGCTGGCGCACCACTAGTGACCCACCTCCGCATGCGCCTAGGGTTAAAACCCTAAGGGGAGGGGGGCCACCACTTGCCTTGGGGGGCAAGGACTCCCCCCTGGCGGCCGCCCCCCTTGCAGATTGGATCTGCAGGGGCCCTGGCGCACCCCCTGGCCCCTATATATATGTGGGAGGGGAGAGGGCTGCCGCACCTTTTGCCCTGGCACCTCTCCCCCTCCCGTCACACCTCCATACTCCCACGCAGGGCGCCCGGCGAAGCCCTGCTGCGATCTCCACTGCATCCGTCATCACGCCGTCGTGCTGCCAGATCTCTAACGACTTCTCCTCCCCCCTTGCTGGATCAAGAAGGAGGTGACGTTGCTGCACCGTACGTGTGTTGAATGCGGAGGTGTCGTCCGTTCGGCGCTAGATCATCGGTGACAAAGAACGCGAAGAGTACGACTACTTCATCCACGTTTCTTCGAAAGCTTCCGCACGCGATCTACATAACGGTATGTAGATGCACTCTTACTTGCTCGTTGCTAGATGTCTCCATTGTTGGATCTTGGTGAAAGCGTAGAAAATTTTGAATTATGCTACGTTCCCCAACAGTGGCATCTGAGCTAGGTTTTATGCGTAGCATCTTGCACGAGTAGAACACAAACAGTTGTGGGCGTTTGGTTTTGTTCAACTTTCTTACCGTTACTAGTCAATCTTGATTCGGAGGTATTGTGGGATGAAGCGGCCCGGACCGACTTTACACGTACGCTTACGTGAGACTGGTTCCACCGACAGACATGCACTAGATGCATAAGGTGGCTGGCGGGTGTCTGTCTCTCCTACTTTAGTCGGATCGGATTCGATGAAAAGGGTCCTTATGAAGGGTAAATAGAAGTTGACAAATCACGTTGTGGTTTTGGCGTAGGTAAGAAACGTTCTTGCTAGAAATCCTATAGAAGCCATGTAAAACTTGCAACAACAATTAGAGGACGTCTAACTTGTTTTTGCAGCATGTGTTTTGTGACGTGGTATGGCCAAGAACGAAGATGTGATGAATGATATATGTGATGTATGAGATTGATCATGTTTTTGTAATAGGGAATCACGACTTGCATGTCGATGAACTTGACATCCGGCAGGAGCCATAGGAGTTGTCTTTATTATTGTATGACCTGCGTGTCACTGAATAACGCCATGTAATTACTTTACTTCATTGCTAAACGTTAGCTATAGTAGTAGAAGTAATAGTTGGCGTGACGACTTCTTCAAGACACGATGATGGAGATCATGATGATGAAGATCATGGTGTCGAGCCGTTGACAAGATGATCATGGTGCCCCGAAGATGGAGATGAGCAAGATGATATTGGCCATTTCATGTCACTTTAATTGATTGCATGTGATGTTTATCATGTTTATGCATCTTGTTTACTTAGAACGACGGTAGTAAATAAGATGATCTCTCACTAAAATTTCAAGTATTGTGTTTCCCCTAACTGTGCACCGTTGCTAAAGCTCGTTGCTCCGAAGCACCACGTGATGATCGGGTGTGATAGGTTCTAACGTTCGCATACAACGGGTGTAAGACAGATTTACACACGCGATACACTTAGGGTTCACTTGACGAGCCTAGCATGTACAGACATGGCCTCGGAACACGGAAGACCGAAAGGTCGAACACGAGTCGTATAGAAGATACGATCAACATGAAGATGTTCACCGTTGATGACTAGTCCGTCTCACGTGATGATCGGACACGGGCTAGTCGATTCGGATCGTGTATCACTTAGATGACTAGAGAGATGTCATTCTGAGTGGGAGTTCATTAAAATTTGATTAAGATGAACTTAATTATCATGAACTTAGTCTAAAATTCTTTACAATATCTCTTGTAGATCAAATGGCCCACACTCCAGTTTCCCTCAACTTCAACGCGTTCCTAGAGAAAACCAAGCTGAAAGACGATGGTAGCAACTATACGGATTGGGTTCGTAACCGGAGGATTATCCTCATAGCTGCCAAGAGATCATATGTCCTAGAAGCACCGCTAGGTGATGCACCTGCTCCCGATGCGGCCCAAGACGTTTTGAACGTCTGGCAGTCACGTAGTGATGATTACTCCCTAGTTCAGTGCGGCATGCTTTACAGTTTAGAATCGGGGCTCCAAAAACGTTTTGAGCACCACGGAGCATATGAGATGTTCGAAGAGCTGAAAATGGTTTTCCAAGCTCATGCCCGAGTCGAGAGATATGATGTCTCCGACGTATTCTATAGCTGTAAGATGGAGGAGAACAGTTCTGTCAGTGAGCACATCCTCAAGATTTCAGGACTGCACAACCGCTTGTCTCAGCTGGGAATGAATCTCCCGGATGAAGCGGTCGTTGACAGAATCCTCCAGTCGCTCCCACCAAGCTTCAAGAGCTTCGTGTTGAACTTCAATATGCAGGGGAAGGAGAAGTCCATTCCCGAGGTGTATTCAATGCTGAAATCAGCGGAGGTAGACATCAAGAAAGAACATCAAGTGTTGATGGTCAATAAAACCACTAAGTTCAAGAAAGGCAAGGGTAAGAAGAACTTCAAGAAGGACGCCAAGGGAGTTGCCGCACCCGGCAAGCCTGTTGCTGGGAAGAAGCCAAAGTATGGACCCAAGCCTGAGACAGAGTGCTTTTATTGTAAGGGAACGGGTCACTGGAAGCGGAACTGCCCCAAATACTTAGCAGACAAGAAGGGCGGCAACGTCAAAGGTATATATGATATACATGTTATTGATGTGTACCTTACCAGCACTCGTAGTAGCTCCTGGGTATTTGATACCGGTGCAGTTGCTCACATTTGTAACTCAAAACAGGAGCTGCGGAATAAACGGAGACTGGCGAAGGATGACGTGACGATGCGCGTCGGGAATGGTTCCAAGGTCGATGTGATCGCCGTCGGCACGCTACCTCTACATCTACCCTCGGGATTAGTTTTAAACCTCCATAATTGTTATTCAGTACCAGCTTTGAGCATGAACATTGTTTCTGGATCTCGTCTTATGCGAGATGGCTACTCTTTCAAATCGGAGAATAATGATTGTTCTATTTATTTGAGAGATATGTTTTATGGTCATGCCCCGCTGGTCAATGGTTTATTTTTGATGAATCTCGAACGTAGTGATACACATATTCATAGTGTAGATGCCAAAAGATGTAAAGTTGATAATGATAGTCCCACATACTTGTGGCATTGCCGCCTTGGTCATATTGGTGTCAAACGTATGAAGAAGCTCCATTCAGATGGACTTCTAGAGTCTCTTGATTATGAATCATTTGACACGTGCGAACCATGCCTCTTGGGCAAGATGACCAAGACTCCGTTCTCCGGAACAATGGAGCGAGCAACCAACTTGTTGGAAATCATACATACCGATGTATGCGGTCCAAAGAGTGTTGAGGCTCGCGGAGGCTACCGTTATGTTCTCACCCTCACGGATGACTTGAGTAGATACGGGTATATCTATTTGATGAAACACAAGTCTGAGACCTTTGAAAAGTTCAAGGAATTTCAGAATGAGGTTGAGAATCAACGTGACAGAAAAATAAAGTTCTTGCGATCGGATCGTGGGGGTGAATATTTAAGTCATGAATTTGGCACACACCTTAGGAGCTGTGGAATTGTTTCACAATTGACACCGCCCGGAACACCTCAACGTAACGGTGTTCCTTATCGATTTACCGCTATCTTTTTGGGGTTATGCTTTAGAGACTGCCGCATTCACTTTAAATAGGGCTCCGTCGAAATCCGTTGAGACGACTCCATATGAACTTTGGTTTGGCAAGAAACCGAAGCTGTCGTTTCTGAAAGTTTGGGGTTGCGATGCTTATGTCAAGAAACTTCAACCTGAAAAGCTCGAACCCAAATTGGAAAAATGCGTCTTCATAGGATACCCAAAGGAAACAATTGGGTACACCTTCTACCACAGATCCGAAGGCAAAGTCTTTGTTGCCAAGAATGGATGCTTTCTGGAGAAAGAGTTTCTCTCGAAAGAAGTGAGTGGGAGGAAAGTAGAACTTGATGAGGTGACAGTCACCTTGTCGTTGTACTAAGGTAGGGGTACCTCAGTACCCCAACTTGTGCACGGGCAGTAGCAGCTTCCCGCGGCAGGGCCTACCACGCGCTTGCCGGAGACCTTCCTGCTCCATATAAAACCATTCAAGAACAAGGTATACAAGACAGAAGATCAAGACCCCGGCAAGTGGAGCTTGCCGGGAAGGCCGTCCCAGGCTCAGGATTACCTCACTAGCACAAGACCCTGGCAAGAGGAGCTTGCCAGGAAGGCCAGAAGATTACGTTACAGAAGACATGCCTCGGCGCAACGTGCGCCCCGGCAGGGCCCGGAGAGCAACAAGCTTCAGAGCCCGACAAGCTCACGGGCCCGGCAAGGTCAAGACCCCGGCAAGGTGCTTGCCGGGGAGAGTTGCGCTGTGTGCCCGCGCTCCAGCTCATCGGTCCACGCGTCGCCCTGGGGCCGCTCCAGGGACGCGTGGCGGATGGCTGTGCAGCCTGGGGGACACGGTGGCACTCCACGGTGGTAAAACTATCGCCGTGGCAAACGGAGACGCAACGGCGGGTGCTTTTGGGGTCGACGGCGACGGGCATTAAATGCTCTTGTCCCCCACTGTCAAAGTAGGTGATGACCACTGTTCATCCACTGTTCCCGCACTGTTACAACTACCACCACTATTACGTTTTTACCCTTTCTCCTACGTTGACACCTGTCGGTGACCCCTTGAGCTATAAAAGGAGGCCCATGCACAACGTAGAGGGGGTTCGGAACCTAGATCGCTCATACGCTCGGTGTAGCTAGTTCTTCAAGCTCCCGAGCTCCCCAACTCAATACAAACTAAGCAGGAGTAGGGTTTTACGCGTCCATCGCGGCCCGAACCTGGGTAAACTGCCTGCGTGATCTCCACGATCTGCTCTTTGTGCTCCCTCTGCCCTCTTACCGCACAAACAAGGGGCTCCGGTCCCATAGGTGTTCGTGATGGACAGTTTCCCCCGACATCTTTGGCGCGCCAGGTAGGGGGCGTCGAGGTTGTGCGAACCTGATCCCGCGTTCACGCGGGCACACTCTTCATCAACCTCTCCAGTTTCATCAGCAACCTCATCAGCAACAGCGACATGGCCCCGAAGAAGAAGGCTTCGGAGGTCGCAGGC
Organism: Secale cereale; assembly: GCA_902687465.1. Taxonomy (NCBI): domain Eukaryota; kingdom Viridiplantae; phylum Streptophyta; class Magnoliopsida; order Poales; family Poaceae; genus Secale; species Secale cereale. Next base: position 344,739,069 of record LR738714.1, read on the forward strand.
CCGTCTGCGTCTCATCCGCCGCCACCGGAACCAACGGTGGGCGGAGGAGACGCCGTCGGAAGGGTGGTCGCCGGCGAGGAAACTCGCGGCGCCACCAAATCCAAGGACATGACGGACGACCGAGCCTCGGTCTCCGTGGACGCGCCATGTCCATCTCAGCAAACGACAACCCAGCAGCACCATGCCACAGGAGGTGGCATCCGCTTGCTGGGCCAAGGGCAAACCGGAGGCTCGCGGGATGCTCCGGATCACCGTCCGGGCACAAGCAAAGCGCGGACGCCGGGGCGGGACCCTGCTCCTTCTAACCCAGTTAGAAGTCCGAGCATATCCCGCTCCTCGCACCGCTCGCCCCCGCTCCGCTCCACTCCAGCGGAAGCGCTCGCAAGGGCGCAACTGCTCCTCGACTTCCCTCCAGCGGCAGACAAGGCCGAAGACTGGAGGGCAACCATCCAGAGCCTGATCGCCTTCGCCAACAACGATACGCAGCAGCAGCCGGCGACCTCGCGGCCACGGCAAGCCGAGAAGACGAAGGCCGACGGCGACAAGACCGCCGGGGGTGCAACCAGCGTGCACTCCCCGCCGCGGAAGCAAAAGACGCCGCTCCGCCGGAACAACGCCGACGACGGCTCCACGGCGTCGTCGGATCCGCGGGCTCGTCGGGACCAGCGCCAAGTCCTTGACGACCGGCAACAAGAAGACGCTCGAACGACGATCGAGCGCCGCCGAGAAGCTCGGCGACAATCAGATCAGCGAGCTGGAGCCGCTGTTGACACGCGCGCGCCCGGTGAACCAGGCGACTTGCCGTACGCGGCAGGTTGCCCTGCGTTTACCCGCGAGCTGCGGCGCGTCCAGTGGCCCAGCATGAAGAACTTCAAGCCCGACGTACCGGAGAAGTACGACGGCAAGACGCACCCCTCGGAATTCCTCAGCATTTACACCATCGCGGTGCAGGCTGCCGGGGGGCGTGACGAGAAGATACTAGCGAACTACTTCCCGCTAGTGCTTAAGCCGAACGTTCGTTCTTGGCTCATGCACTTGCCGGAAGGCTCCATTTCTTCCTGGGCAGATCTTTGCCATCAGTTTGTTGGCGCCTTCACGGGCGGCCACAAACCCCACGGCCAGGAGAGCGATCTCCACATTCTGGCCCAGAAGGAAGGAGAACCCCTGCGCAAGTACATCCAACGCTTCAGTCGTGTGCAGCACAACATCCCCGACGTCCACCCTGCCGCGGTTATCAGCGCGTTCCACCAGAACGTGCGTAACCGCCGCATGCGTGAAGAAATGGCCATGACCAAGATACGGGATGTCAGCGAGCTCTATGCTCTAGCTGATAAGTGCGCACGCGCCGAAGAGGGGAGGAGACTCCCCGGGGAGGATACCGTCGCGGGGGGAAGCGACAGCCCCGACAAAGAAGAGCCGGCGGCGGAACAATAGGAGGAAGAACAAGAAGGAAGTGCTTGCCGTCGAGAAGTACGGCAAGGAGGCTCCCTCCAAGCAAGCACAGGCAGGCGGCTCCGGCAAGAAGCCTGCCCCTGTAGCGGCAGCCGACAAGCAGGACGGCTCCGACAAGCAATACTGCAAGATCCACCGCACCAAGGGCCACGACCTCTCCAACAGCAAACGCGTCGAGTACCTCGTCGAGCAGCAGAAAGCTGAGTATGAGAGGCGCGACAAGGAGAAGGCCCAAGGTGGCGGAGGAGAACCAAGCAAGAAGCGGCCATTCAATGGCCGGGGAGGATGCCGCGGCAAGGCCAAGCAGCGGCAAGGTGACCGACCTCCTCGGGGCCGCGACAAGGACGAAGAAGACGATGACGACGACATGGAGGATGAAGATAACAGCGAGCAGGAGTTCCAGAAGGCCACGGAGGTCCTGTGCGTCGACGACGGCGCCTCTCTGCACACTTCCCACCGCCAACTCAAGCAGTGGGTGCGGGAAGTGAACGCAGCAGAGCCGCTCGTGGAGTAGCGCAGGCTCCTCAAATGGTCCAGCTCGCCCATCATTTTTGATCTTGAGGATCACCCTGACCGCACCACTGCGGTCGGGTGCTTGCCGATGCTGGTCTCACCCACCATCCGCAACCTCAAGGTCACTAAAATGTTGGTTGACGGCGGGGCCGGGCTGAACTTGATCTCCTCTGCTGTGATCAAGAAACTCCAAATCCCAGATGGCGAGCTCGAAGAGACCGGTTCTTTCCAAGGAATCAACCCGGGAAGGAGCAAGCCCAAGGGGAAGATAACTCTGCCGGTGACCTTTGGCGGGGAGCTCAACTTCAGAACTGAGCGCATCACATTCGACGTCGCCGATATCCCATTACCGTATAATGGGATACTCGGCCGTCCCGCCCTCGCCAAGTTCATGGCAGCTTCCCACTACGGCTACAACGTACTCAAGATGCCGGGGCCGATAAGCGTCTTCACTGTCCATGGCGACAAGAAAGATGCGCTTGTCTGCGCCGACAAGATCTACCGGGATGCAGCAGCCGCAGCAGAGAAGGATACACTCGCCGCTGAAGCTCCCGGGGGGAAGAAGACCAAGACCAAGTCCGGCAAGTGCTCTGGGGCCCACTCCGGCAACCGCACCTCTTCGGAGTGCTGCGCTGCCGTCGAGGACGTTCCATCGAGCTCCACCGGCAAGTGTAAGAAGGGGATGGCCGCTCCACCGGCAACCAAGAAGGTGTCCGCCAAGGAGGACGGCACTGGTGGTACCTTCACCATCAGTGCCACGCTTGACAGCAAATAGGAAAGCGCGCTCGTTGCCTTCCTGCGGGCGAATGTCGATGTGTTTGCCTGGCAACCATCTGACATCCCCGGTGTTCCCAGGAAGGTAATTGAGCACAAGCTTGCTGTTTGTCCTCATGCGCGGCCCGTCAAGCAGAAGGTGAGGAAGCAAGCCGTGGAGCGCCAAGAATTCTTTGCTGAAGAAATCAAGAAGCTAGAGGCGGCAGGCCTAGTTAGAGGCGTGATCCATCCGACGTGGTTGGCAAACCCAGTCGTCGTGCGCAAGGCCAATGGGAAGTGGATACTGTGTATAGACTTCACCGATGTGAATAAAGCATGTCCCAAGAATCCATTCCCCTTGCCGCGCATTGACCAGATCGTTGACTCCACTGCCGGATGTGAGCTACTCTCTTTCCTTGATGCATATTCAGGCTACCACCAGATCTTTATGGCCAAAGAAGATGAGGAGAAGACTGCATTTATCACTCCATGTGGCACTTATTGCTTCATACGCATGCCATTTGGACTGAAGAATGCAGGATCAACATTTGCAAGGGTAGTGCACACTGCTTTCGAGCCACAGATCCACGGAAATGTAGAGGCTTACATGGATGACATCGTGGTGAAGAGCAAGAGCAAGGATACCCTAGTCCAAGATTTGGAAGAGACATTTCAGAACCTGCGCAAGATACAGCTCAAGTTGAACCCCGAGAAGTGCGTCTTTGGAGTCCCCTCCGGCAAGCTTCTCGGGTTCTTTGTGTCACAGAGGGGGATTGAAGCTAACCCCGACAAGATTAAAGACATCGAGCAGATCGAAGCCCCAAAGCGCGTCAAGGATGTCAGAAGGCTTGCAGGTTGTGTGGCTGCCCTCAGTAGGTTCATTTCGAAGTCTGCAGAACGCGCCCTACCTTTCTTCAAAATCTTGAAGAAGGCAGGTCCCATGAAGTGGACTCCGGAAGCGGAGGCAGCACTGCAGGACTTGAAACGGTACCTATCCTCCACTCCAATACTTGTCGCACCTAGACCACAGGAGAAGTTGCTGCTATACCTAGCGGCAACCAACCAGGTGGTTAGTGCTGCGTTAGTAGCGGAGCGGGAGGCCGACGAGGAGTCCGCACCACCGGCAAGCGAATCCAGCGACAAGCAGGGGGCTGCTCCGACAAGCTCTGGCCCCGACAAGGACAACTCTGCGCAGGATCAAGGAGAAGTGCGGAAGAAGATGGTGCAGCGCCCGGTGTATTTTGTAAGCTCCCTCTTGCAGGGGGCTAGATCAAGATATTCTGGGGTGCAAAATTTGCTTTTCGGCCTCCTCATGGCCTCGAGAAAGCTGCGCCATTACTTCCAAGCACATGAGATAACAGTGGTCACTCGCTTTCCGCTGAAGAGGATATTGCACAATCCAGAAGCAACAGGCAGGATCGTTGAGTGGGCACTGGAATTGTCAAGCTTTGGTCTCAAGTTTGAAAGTACTTCAACTATACAGAGCCGAGCTTTGGCAGAATTCATAGCTGAATGGACCCCGACGCCCGATGAAGAAGTTCCAGAGACAAGCGTACCCGTACAAGAAGCGACAACTGAATGGGTAATGTACTTTGATGGTGCCTTCTCGCTGCAAGGCGCTGGAGCCGGTGTGGTACTCATAGCACCCACCGGAGAACACCTCAAGTATGTTATCCAGATGCACTTTCCCAGGGAGCAAGCGACAAACAACACTGCCGAATATGAAGGCTTGCTTGCCGGCCTCAGGATTGCGGCCGAACTTGGGATCAGGAAGCTGATTGTGCGGGGAGATTCTCAGTTGGTGGTCCGACAAGTTAACAAGAGTTACCAGAGCCCTTTGATGGAAGCTTATGTAGATGAAGTGAGGAAGCTTGAAGAGCACTTTGAAGGTCTGCAGATGGAGCATGTCCCGAGAGCTCAGAATGAAATTGCAGATGGCCTTTCGAAGTGTGCTGCGATGAAGTTACCTGTGGAACCAGGGACCTTCTTGCTCAAGATAATTCAGCCATCCGTTGCACCATCAATTGGGCAGTCCAAGAAGAGAAAGTTGGTCTCCGGCGACTACTTGCCGGCGGATCTCCCCGAGGCCGCCGCCAAGGTCCCCAAGATCAACGGTCAGAACGCTGAGGAACAGTTTTCTCCTGCGGATCCAAGGGTCTGTGCAGTTGAAGCATATGTTCCCAACAAGCCTCGCCCCGGCGAGCTTGCCGGGGGACCGTCAGCTCCGGCAGAACCAGAGGTTCTTGCCGTAGAAGCTGAGGTCCCCGCAGCGGCCCTCATGCCTTTAGTCCTTGCCGTTGAGCCTCGGGCTCCGGCATGGGCGCAGCAGATCGTCCGTTTTCTGCAAACTGGAGAACTTCCCGACGACCCAGAAGAAATAGAGAAAATAACCAGGCAGTCAAGTATGTACCAGTTCGTGGATAATGAGCTGTACAGAAGAAGACTCAACGGTGTCAGGTTGAAGTGCATCTCCAGGGAAGATGGACAGAAGCTGTTGGCAGAAATACACGGAGGCATATGCGGCCACCATATTGGCGCAAGGGCGCTTGCCGGGAAAGCTTTCCGGCAAGGGTTCTTTTGGCAAGAAGCCCTCCAAGATGCAACTGCACTAGTAACCAAGTGTGAAGCATGCCAGTTCCATGCGAAGCAAATTCATCAGCCAGCTCAAGCTCTCCAAACAATCCCTTTGTCCTGGCCCTTCTCGATCTGGGGGCTCGATATCCTCGGCCCTTTCCCTCGAGCTGTCGGGGGCTTTGAGTACTTGTACGTCGCAATCGACAAGTTCACAAAGAGGCCAGAAGTGGAACCAGTGAGAAAGGTGACAGCACAGTCAGCGGTCAGGTTCTTCAGGTCGATTGTTTGCCGTTTCGGAATCCCTAACAGGGTCATCACCGACAACGGTACACAATTTACTAGTCGCACCTTCATGCAGTACGTCCAAGACCTTGGCGCCAAGGTCTGTTTCGCTTCTGTTGCTCACCCGAGGAGCAACGGTCAAGCGGAGAGGGCCAACGCTGAAGTGCTGCGCGGACTCAAGACAAGGACCTTTGACAGGCTGCATAAGTGCGGAAGAAACTGGATAGAGGAGCTACCGGCGGCTCTTTGGTCAATCAGAACGACACCAAGTCGAGCCACCGGACAGACACCCTTTGCTCTAGTCTATGGACCAGAGGCAGTTCTCCCCACGGAACTCGTATATGGATCTCCTCGAGTGCTCGCTTATGATGAGCTCGAGCAAGAGCAACTGCGGCAAGATGATGCATTGCTCCTCGAGGAGGAACGTCTCCAGGCTGCTGTACGAGCTGCTCGATACCAGCAAGCCTTGCGCCGCTATCATAGCCGCAAGGTCAGGGCCAGGAGTCTCGAGGAAGGCGACCTTGTTCTTCGGCGTGTTCAGTCCGCCAAGAATTCCAACAAGTTGACGCCGAAGTGGGAAGGCCCTTATCGGGTGAGGCAAGTCACGAGGCCCGGCGCTGTCCGCCTTGAGACCGAAGAAGGCTTACCGGTGAGCAACTCCTGGAACATAGAGCATCTTCGCAAGTTTCACCCATAAGGCGCGGTTGCCGTGATCCGCTCCGGCAACCACCTTTTGTACAAGCTTTGCCGCTGTTGCATGTAACCCTTTGTACAAAGCCGGGCGCAGACCCCGTGCATCAGTAAAGCTTTTGTGTTTTGCGCTATTTGCCTTTTCATGCTTTTCTTCGCTATTTGCATGCATTATTTGGCATCTTGTGCAACATACGTATCCGATAAGCATTAGCACGCCGAAAGGCCATATACTTGTTTCCCTCTTCTTTTTCCTTGCCTCTTAAGCAGAAGGAATGTTCCTCGCGCACAAGTTTGCCGGGGGGGAAGGAGATGGAAGATGAACCAAGTGCTGTTCAAGAAAGAGAAGCCTTACCGGGAAGCAAGCGATATATGAAAGCTAAGTTATTAGAATTTGACCAGTTCAAATTTTTTAAATTTTAGTTGTCTTCCTTGAACAATCACACTTTGTATGGAAAACCTGTGCGTGGAGGAACCTACTCGTGGCTAGCCGCACCCTTATCTTGTTTTCGAGTACGCTCAACGACTTAAGTGAGCTGCGACAAGTGTCGCGCCCTTGTTTCGTTTTCGAGTTCACTCAACAAGCTGAGTGCGTTGCGACTAGTTGCGGCAAGGTTGCTTGCCGGTAAGACCTTGGCCGGCAGGCTGCTCAGAGTCCAGTACTCAGCGCTCGCGGCAAAGACCCCTTGCCGGCAAGCTCCCTGGAAGCGTAGGGTGAAAAACATACAAAGTAAATGACCAAGACAAGGAAGATAACATTGCACTGATTGATCCAAATAAGATAAATATCTTACAAAGGATAACTTGTCGCAAGGACTAATGAGTTCATAGCACAATATGCAGCAACAAAAGAGACAAAGGAAAAGGAGGCCTAGTCTACGCGGTCGCCTTCAATCCTGGAGATCTTGTTCACTTTGGCGATAATGTGGGCGACCTGCGCCCTCAGCGCCTCCATATTCGCGTCGGCCGGCAAGCTGCGGAGAACGTTGGTGAGGTTTATACCGGGATTGCAGTATACTATCTTCGTCAGAACGCGCTCCAAGGTTCCCGCGCAGAGCTGGCGTGACTCCTCGGCCAGTTGCGCGGGGAGCTTCTTGCGAAGATCTGCAAGAGCCGGCGCGATCCCTCTGAAGAAGAGGCTGAGCTTGGCGCTCTGGGGGAGGTTTGGATCCGGAGAGTATATAAGATGCTCAACCTTCAGCGCCAACAGCTCCTGGTTGATGTTGGATGCAGAGGCCACCAAATCGTCGGTCCACACCTCAACGGTCCGGCGGAAGTTCTCAGCCGCAGTGGTGGCGCTCTCCACCAAGCCTCGCTCCCTGCGGAGCTCTTCCTTCAGCTTGGTTTCCCGGTCCCGGACGGCGTCAAGCGAGTCCTTCAACGTGGAAACCTTCAGCTCCAGATCCTCAATCGAATCCTTGGCGGCCTTCAGCTCGTCGCCCTGCTTGGAGAGACGCACCTGGAGTTCGGAGTTGGTGTGGGCGTCCTTCTCGCGCTCTGTGTTGAGCGCGGTGACCCTCTCCACGCTCGCTTTCAGGGACTCTTCCAGTTGCGCAACCTTGGCCGCGAGCTCCTCCTTGGCGGTCTCTGCGGCAGCCGCGGCGGCCTTCGCCTCCTTCAGCTCTCCGCCAAGGGCCTGCTCCCGGGCGGCAAGGTCTTCCTCGTGAGAGTCGAGGTTGACCTTCCGTTGGGTGAGCTCTCCTTCTCGCCGGGACAGCTCCTCTCCGGCGAGTCGCTGCTGCTCTTCGGCCTCGGCCTTCTCCAGGAGCCACTCCTGGTACTCCCCGGTGAGCCTCTCGCGCTCCTCCGCCACGTCGCGGAGGGCAGCCTGGTTGGCGGCGCGGAGCTACGCCGCGCGCTTCTCCATGTCAGCGGCGGCCTTGGCGGCGAGGGCCTCCCGAGACGCGAGCTTTGCCTGCCTGGCCCGGTAAAGGGCCAGGAGCTGATGAAGCAGCTTCTCCTCCTTGGGCCCGTCGCTTCCGCCGGGCGCCTCGACGATCTTCAGTCCCGCGGAGGCGAGAACCTCTCCATCAAAAGCCTCTCCCTCCGCGGGGGCTCGCGACGAAGATCCCCACGGCACCTGGATGTAGACGCCGTTGGGGGCCTCAAGATAGTAGGCAGACGGCTCCTTCTCGGTGGAGGGGTCGGCGGCCGGCGCAGCGCTCGACGCTCCTGCCGCCTCTGGGCCGGCAGTATGGCCGCCGTCCCCCTCCCCGGCCGCCGCGTCTGTGGCCGGAGCAGTCTCCTCTGCAGCCGGCTCGGCGGCTCCCGCCGTGTCCTCAGCGACAGGGGCGTTGCCGCCGTCGCCCTGCGCGCCCTCCTCTACGACGATGGTTTCCGTCTCCATCTGTTCTGGGGGAGGTGGATCTAGAAGAAGAAAAAGAAGAAGAAGTTGAAGCAAATATCCAAAAAAGACGAGTTCAAGAAGACGGAGTTGCAAAACATACCTTGGCGGACTTCGTCGACGGCGGGCTCCCTCGCCGGGGAGCTCTGCCTTGGCGGAGTGGCCGCCCTCGCCGGGCTGCTCGCCCTTGGCGGGGTACCCGCCCTTGGCGGGGCGCTCTCCCTTGCCGGAGAGTTCGTCCTTGGCGGGGACGGCTGGGCCTGCGGCTCTTCGGGAGCAGTCTCCGGATGCTCCTGTGGCTGCGGCTCCACCTCTGCACAAAACAATCAAGACAACAACAAGAACAACAAGGAGTCAATATAAGCAAGTTCCCCAAGCGCGCCCGACGAGCGGAAAGGTTGAAACCAAACTTACGCTGGGGGCTGCTCCTCGGAGCAGCGCTCGGGTCCGGCAAGCTCGTCTCCGGCGCGTCCCCAGTCGCTGCGACGGGCGAGTCGTCCGCGACCTCGACGACGGGAACCTTGGCCTTCTTCGCCACTCGCTGAGCCAGGGTCCTGAAATCGAAGCAGGAAGCAAGATCAGAATCAACAAGAATCAAAACAAAGTTAAAGAAGATACAAGACCTCAAGTTCTTACTCCTGTTCCTCGTCGTCGTCGTCGTCGCTCAGGGCGGAGAAATCGAACGCCACCTGAGGCGCGTCCGCGCGAGGAGCAGGAGGCGAAGACTCCCTCGGGCGCTTGGCGGTCCCCGGGGCTGGGGGCTGTGAGGACCCGGCCCCTGTGGACGCCGAGGCACGGGGAGCAGGCGGAGCAGCCGCTCCGCCCTGCGAAGACACTCCTCCGCTTGGCGCTGACGTGCGGGGCGCCTCTGCCGTGGCCTGTGTGCGGGTCGCTCCCGCCGTGGCCTGTGTGCGGGTCGCCCCCGCTGTGGTTGGTGCGCCGGGCGCCCCCGTCGCAGCTTGGCTCCCCCGGGTAGCTCGCGCCGCCCGGCGAGCTGGTTGTTGTCGGGGCGCCTGCGCCCTCGTCCCCGTCGTCGCCTTGCGGAGACGCTTCAGCGGAGATCGCCTGGGACTCGCCCGAGGAGGTCTCCGATGACGAGGAGAGGTCGTCGGCATAGAGCCCCAGAGACCCGTCGGAGTCCTCGTCGGCCCCGGTGTCCTCCTCCTCCTCCTCCTCCTCGGCTGGCTCGCTGGGCCCAGCGCCCTGCCCTGCGGCCGTTCTCTTTCCGGCGCCTCCGCCCCCTCCGGCGCCTCCGCTCCCTGCGGCGCCTCTGTTTCCTGTGGCAGCGCCGCCTCTCGTCGCGGCCTCGGTCACGATTCCGGGGATCCCGGAGTGCCTCAAAGAAGGGACCCCGGCAAGCTCGTCGGGAGGAAGCTGCAGCAGCCTGCGGATCTCCGCCTCCTCTGCTTGGCAGGACGCATCCGCAGCCTCTGCCTCATCGGGTGTAAAGCCAAACTCTCCTGCCGCTGCGGCTGCAGCGGCCTCTTCAACCCGAGAAGCTATATAAGCAATCTCCTGGTCGGTGATGTCCCGGGTGAGCCCCTTGATCTCATCCTTGTTCTTCGGCACCTCCACCAGGTTGTCGAAGAAGCTCATGATGTCTGATGACTTGGGCGGTATCCATGTGCGGTCCACGCCATGCGAGTTGCATGCGGGCATCATGGCGCGAAGATGATCCCGGGCTGTGCTGTTGCAGAGGGGCACCACTCCCCGGGGAGCTCTGAACCACTCTGGGTGGGCCGGGTCGTGTTTAAAGAGTTCCCGGACCATCCCCTTCAGCTCCAGCGCCGTGAAGTTGAAGTTTAGCCCCGGGCGCAATCTCATTACGTCCGCCGCGTTGCCGTACTCCCATGCCGGCCTCTTCCTATCCTGTAGAGGGGCAATGCGGCGGCGGAGGAAATCAGCTCCTACTTCTCCGACGGACAACTTTGCTACCCGGAGACGAAGAATCCTGATGAGGGCGACGTTGAGCTTGATGTCGTCCGAGTCCAGCTCACTCCAGTCCCTGCCGCGCACGATGGCTGTTGTGCGCGGCGCAGTAAAAGGTTGCGGCTCGTCCTCAACTATCCAGCACCAGTCCGCACGCCACTCCTCCCACTTGCCGCGGAGCTCCCCCGGCAAGTAGGACTCCTTCTTGTTCAAGCGGAAGACCCAAGAAATCCCCCCGGAGAGGGGGGCGCCGGCCTCTACTCTAGGGGTGAAGAAGTGCCTAAACAGCGCTACGTTCGGATAGATCCCAATATAGTTTTCGCACAGATGTGCGAAAACCACCATCGTGAGGATGGCGTTGGGGGTGAAGTCAAGAAGGTGGAGGCCGTAGGTGTGCATGATATCGCAGAAAAAGTCGAAAAAAGGGGGACAAAGGCCGCAATGAAAGAAAGTTGCGAAGAAGAAGTACCCGTCGGGATAATTGTCCTTGGCGGCGGCGGGATAGGCTCTGGTCCGAGGGTGCGCCTTGGTCTCCTTGGCCCAGAACAAGTAGTACTTGTTCCAGAGCTCCCGCGCGCTGAGCCTCGGCGAGAAGACGACGTTCCGCTTCTGCAGCAGAGTAAGCCTCGCCGCCTGCTCGGATTTCTCCTTCTTGGTCTTCTCCGCCTTCGCCTTCTCGGTCTTCGGGGCCATGGCGGAGGCGGCGAGGGAAGGGGGACGAAGAGTCCGGCGGCGCCGCAGATGCGGAAGACGGCGGAGGAGGTGTGGAGGCGGAGCGCAAAGGGAATCTCTGGAGATGGAAGAAGAAGCAATGAAGGCGTAGGAGGGGAACCGCTCCTGCTTCCTCTGCTTTTATGGGGAAGTGGGGGGCGTTTCGCTCTTTCCATTAAAAGAACGTGGCCACGTCCCATCCCACGACGCCGCAATCGACGCGTGCCGTTACGGAGGGACGCGGCGGATGCGGAAGTGGATTCGGCGTGCCGTGGGCCGCGCGTGCCCGTGCACTGTTTTGGGCCTGGCCCAACAGCGCTCGGCACCGTGTGTGGCCCAGGCCCGGGGGCTCCTGTCGGTGTACTAAGGTAGGGGTACCTCAGTACCCCTACTTGTGCACGGGCAGTAGCAGCTTCCCGCGGCAGGGCCTACCACGCGCTTGCCGGAGACCTTCCTGCTCCATATAAAACCATTCAAAAACAAAGTATACAAGACAGAAGATCAAGACCCCGGCAAGTGGAGCTTGCCGGGAAGGCCGTCCCAGGCTCAGGATTACCTCACTAGCACAAGACCCTGGCAAGAGGAGCTTGCCAGGAAGGCCAGAAGATTACGTTACAGAAGACATGCCTCGGCGCAACGTGCGCCCCGGCAGGGCCCGGAGAGCAACAAGCTTCAGAGCCCGACAAGCTCCCGGGCCCGGCAAGGTCAAGACCCCGGCAAGGTGCTTGCCGGGGAGAGTTGCGCTGTGTGCCCGCGCTCCAGCTCATCGGTCCACGCGTCGCCCTGGGGCCGCTCCAGGGACGCGTGGCGGATGGCTGTGCAGCCTGGGGGACATGGTGGCACTCCACGGTGGTAAAACTATCGCCGTGGCAAACGGAGACGCAAGGGCGGGCGCTTTTGGGGTCGACGGCGACGGGCATTAAATGTTGTTGTCCCCCACTGTCAAAGTAGGTGATGACCACTGTTCATGCACTGTTCATCCACTGTTCCCGCACTGTTACAACTACCACCACTATTACGTTTTTACCCTTTCTCCTACGTTGACACCTGTCGGTGACCCCTTGAGCTATAAAAGGAGGCCCATGCACAACGTAGAGGGGGTTCGGAACCTAGATCGCTCATACGCTCGGTGTAGCTAGTTCTTCAAGCTCCCGAGCTCCCCAACTCAATACAAACTAAGCAGGAGTAGGGTTTTACGCGTCCATCGCGGCCCGAACCTGGGTAAACTGCCTGCGTGATCTCCACGATCTGCTCTTTGTGCTCCCTCCGCCCTCTTACCGCACAAACAAGAGGCTCCGGTCCCATAGGTGTTCGTGCTGGACAGTTTCCCCCGACACACCCCTCCTGGACCGGAAAGTAGCGCAGCGCAGGAAACTGTTCCTGAGGTGCCTGCACCGACAAGGGAGGAAGTTGATGATGATGATCATGAAGAAACATATAAAGTTACTACTGAACTTCGAAGGTCCACAAGGGCACGTTCCGCACCAGAGTGGTACGGCAACCCTGTCTTGGAAATCATGTTGTTAGACAACGGTGAACCTTCGAACTATGAAGAAGCGATGGCGGGCCCAGATTCCAATAAATGGCTTGGAGCCATGAAATCCGAGATAGAATCCATGTATGAAAACAAAGTATGGACTTTGGTGGACTTGCCTGATGATAGGCACACCATAGAAAACAAATGGATATTTAAGAAGAAGACAAACACGGATGGTAATGTGACCATCTATAAGGCTCGGCTTGTCGCTAAGGGTTATCGACAAGTTCAAGGGATTGACTACGACGAGACTTTCTCTCCCGTAGCGATGCTGAAGTCAGTCAGAATCAAGTTAGCTATTGCCGCATTCTATGATTATGAGATATGGCAAATGGACATCAAAACAGCATTCCTTAACGGCTTCCTCAAGGAAGAGTTGTATATGATGCAACCGGAAGGTTTTGTCGATCCAGAGAACGCTAACAAGGTATGCAAGCTCCAGCGCTCGATTTACGGGCTGGTGCAAGCATCTCGGAGTTGGAATATTCGCTTTGATGAAGTGATCAAAGCGTTTGGCTTTATACAGATTTATGGAGACCTGGATTTACAAGAAAGTGAGTGGGAGCTCTGTGGCATTTCTCATATTATATGTGGATGACATATTGCTGATGGGAAATGATATAGAATTCTTGGAAAATGTAAAGGCCTACTTGAATAAAAGTTTTTCAATGAAGGACCTTGGAGAAGCTGCTTACATATTAGGCATCAAAATCTATAGAGATAGATCGAGACGCCTCATTGGTCTTTCACAAAGTACATACCTTGACAAAATATTGAAGAAGTTCAATATGGATCAGTCAAAGAAAGGATTCTTGCCTGTTTTGCAAGGTATGAGATTGAGCAAGGCTCAGTCGCCGACCACGGCAGAAGATAGAGAAAAGATGAGTGTCATTCCCTCTGCCTCGGCCATAGGTTCTATCATGTATGCCATGCTGTGTACCAGACCTGATGTGAACCTTTCCATAAGTTTGGTAGAGAGGTACCAAAGTGATCCCGGTACGGAACACTGGACAACGGTCAAGAACATCCTGAAGTACCTGAAAAGGACTAAGGATATGTTTCTCGTTTATGGAGGTGACAAAGAGCTCGTCGTAAAGGGTTACGTCGATGCTAGTTTCGACACAGATCTGGATGACTCTAAGTCACAAACCGGATACGTGTATATTTCGAATGGAGGGGCAGTCAGCTGGTGCGGTTGCAAACAGAGCGTGGTGGCAGCGTCTTCATGTGAAGCGGAGTACATAGCTGCTTCTGAAGCAGCGCAGGAAGGAGTCTGGATGAAGGAGTTCATCACCGACCTAGGAGTCATTCCAAGCGCGTCAAGCCCGATGACTCTCTTCTGTGACAACACTGGTGCTATTGCTATTACCAAGGAGCCCAGGTTTCACAAGAAGACCAAGCACATCAAGCGCCGTTTCAACTCTATCCGGAATTATGTTCAGGATGGAGACATAGATATTTGTAAAGTGCATACGGATCTGAATGTCGCAGACCCGTTGACTAAACCTCTTTCACGAGCGAAACATGATCAACACCAGAACTCTATGGGTGTTCGATTCATCACAATGTAACTAGATTATTAACTCTAGTGCAAGTGGGAGACTGTTGGAGATATGCCCTAGAGGCAATAATAAAAGCATTATTATTATATCTCCTTGTTCATGATAATTGTCTGTTATTCATGCTTGAATTGTATTGTACGGAAACAGCGATACATGTGTGAATACACAGACCACAATAAGTCCCTGGTAGGCCTCTAGTTACTAGCTCGTTGATCAACATATGGTCACGGTTTCCTGACCATGGACATGAGATGTCAGTGATAACGGGATCACATCATTAGGAGAATGATGTGATGGACAAGACCCAAACTTGAGCATAACACGAGATCATATAGTTCGTAATGCATAAACTTTTCGGTGTCAAGTATTAATTCCTTAGACCATGAGGTTGTACAACTCCCGGATACCGTAGGAGTACTTTGGGTGTGCCAACCGTCACAACATAACTGGTGGCTATAAAGGTACGCATCGGGTATCTCCGAAAGTGTCTGTTGAGTTGGTACGAACCGAGACTGGGATGTTGTCGCTCCGTATGACGGAGAGGTACCTCTGGGCCCACTCGGTAAGACATCACAATAATGAGCTCAATGTGACTAAGTAGTTAGTCACGGGATGATGGATTACGGATTGAGTAAAGAGACTTGCCATGACGAGATTGAACAAGGTATCGGGAATACCGACGATCGAATCTCGGGCAAGTACCGTACCGACGGACAAAGGGAATAACATACGGGATTGAGTGAAGATCATCAAGGAACACGTGGGAACCAACATGGGTATCCAGATCCCGCCATTGGTTATTGACCGGAGAGTCGTCTCGGTCATGTCTACGTGTCTCCCGAACCCTTAGGGTCTACACACTTAAGGTTCGGTAACGCTAGGGTCGTAGAGATAAATGCACGTGGAAACCCGAAAGTTGTTCGGAGTCCCGGATGAGATCCCAGACGTCACGAGGAGTTCCGTAATGGTCCGGAGGTAAAGATTGAGATATAGGAAGTCCAGTTTCGGCCAACGGGTGATCTCCGGGGGTCACCGGGAGTGTCCCGGGACCACCGAAGGGGCCCCGGGGGTCCACCGGGTGGGCCCACCCATCCCGGTGGGGCCCCTAGGCCGCAAGGGGAAGTGTCCAGCCCCTCTGGGCTGGCGCACCACTAGTGGCCCACCTCCGCATGCGCCTAGGGTTAAAACCCTAAGGGGAGGGTGTCACCACTTGCCTTGGGGGGCAAGGACTCCTCCCTGGCCGCCGCCCCCCCTGCAGATTGGATCTGCAGGGGCCCTGGTGCACCCCCTGGCCCCTATATATATGTGGGAGGGGAGAGGGCTGCCGCACCTTTTGCCCTGGCGCCTCTCCCCCTCCCGTCACACCTCCATACTCCCACGCAGGGCGCCCGGCGAAGCCCTGCTGCGATCTCCACTGCATCCGTCATCACGCCGTCGTGCTGCCGGATCTCTAACGACTTCTCCTCCCCCTTTGCTGGATCAAGAAGGAGGTGACGTTGCTGCACCGTACGTGTGTTGAACGCGGAGGTGCCGTCCGTTCGGCGCTAGATCATCGGTGACGAAGAATGCGAAGAGTACGACTACTTCATCCATGTTTCTTCGAAAGCTTCCGCACGCGATCTACATAACGGTATGTAGATGCACTCTTACTTGCTCGTTGCTAGATGTCTCCATAGTTGGATCTTGGTGAAAGCGTAGAAAATTTTGAATTATGCTACGTTCCCCAACAGTTGCACGTATTGAGTGCCAAATTAATTTTTATTGCATTCAGCTTGGAGAACATTATAGTGTGCCATATTTTTTTATCTTTTTGATGCCATATTCTACCTTACTTCTAATAATGTTCATCTTTTGGTGTTACTCATATATTAGTTGTATTTCTCAAGCTATACAAGATCACTATCCAACAGTTCTTTCAACTTTGTGAAGGACTAGCATTGAAGTTTCTTTGAGTTTGTTCATATGCTGATTTTAGGTCCTCTTCTGAGCTCATGTTTTGGGATTACGTTCCTAAATCATACCTTTTTGACAGTATACAAAAAAGATGATTTTGGTTGGCACTATTTAGATGACGTCATGCCGCAGCATCAGGTGGTTGCTATGATAGATGGAGGTCGGAGTTGGAGGAAGACGTGGTCTCATCGCTGAGTGGAATCTTTTGGATGTTGGATTCCTATAGGATAAATTGTTTGGTAGAGTGGTAGTAGGGAGGGGTCCACACTCATCGAGGCTGCCAGGACCTTTGGGGACATTACAACGTAGACGAGGAGTCCGTTGCAATGCACGAGCATATGTTCTAGTTGAAAATAAAATGCCTAGCATGGAACATATTGTGAATCAAGATAAAAAATACATAATCAAATAACTTAATTTGGATTACAGGTAGGAATTACATTGAAGATACTAAAAGAGAAGGAACCAATAATTAATTAGAGAATAGAATACAACCCCTCTAGAATTGATAAGTTGGAAGAGGTTATTAACAATTTGGATTCGGCGTTTTCTTCTATTAAAAGTATCTAGAGAACTCCTCCTCGTAAGGACCCTAAGTTTATTTATGTTCCTGAAAATAGAGGTGCATCACATAAAAATAAAAAGGGTCTTAAAATAATTAGCGGGCACCCCAACTTTGTTGATTTAATAAAGGAACCCATCATCGAAAGCAAATTTCTTGACTTTGTTCATAGGAGTGTCATTACTAAAAATATGTATTTTAAATCTCCTAGGAAGCATGGATGTGTCATTGAGGAATTATAAACTAAGGATGATAATACTTGAAACTATGCATTATGCCTAGCTAGGGCATAAAACAATAGCGCTTGATGGGAGGAAACCCATTAGTTAACTTTATTTTTTCTGATTATTTTATGTTTTCTAGTGTTCACACAGTTACGATATTGTTATTATTTTGTTTTTATCTCTTAATTAGTGGTTGTGCCAAGTAAAGCCTTTGGGATGATTTTGTTGATAGTAAACTTGATTCTGTAAAAAAAACATAAACTTTTGCGTCCACCGCAGAAAATTCTAAAATCACTAGAACGTGATCTTTGTCTGAAAATTTTACAAATTATTAATGTACAAATTTCCCACGTTGCAGTAATTGTTCAGAATTATTAGAGTTGTAGAAGTATGTTCATTGTTTGTATCTTTAAAGACTGTTCTATTTTAGACAGATTCTACATTTGTTCAATAGTTTGCTTGTTTTGGTGATGTTATGAATTATATCGAGGGGTATAAGTCATGGAGAAGTTATAATACAGTAGTTATTATGCAATAAAAATATGAATGGGTTGGTGACAGTACCTAAAGTTTAAGATTTGCTTGTTAATAACGGACCTCACGAAGTTTCTGTTGAGTTTCGTGTGCAAGTTTTGGGTGAGATCACGATAGACGAAGGACTAATGAGTGGCAAGACCCTAAGCTTGGGGATGACCAAAGCACCCCAAGGTAATATTCAAGGACAACAAGAATCAAAGCTTGAGGATGCCTCGGATGGCGTCTTCTCTTTTATCTACAACCCATCAATATGTTACGTGGAGCTATAATTTCATTCATCACATAAAATGAATTTTGCTTGGAGCGTCGTGTATTATATGAGTATTTATATTGTTTAATTTTTAGTTTTCCACAATCATTATTTTGTACACACACCTTTTCAGAGGTACACACATTTATTCGTGATTTATTAGAATACTCTTTATGCTTCACTTATATCTTTTGAGCTAGGCAGTTGCTCTAGTGCTTCACTTATATCTTTTAGTGCACGACGGTGTTTATATTTTAAAGAAATAGTTGCATTCTCATGCTTGACTTGTATGTTATTGAGAGTATAATAAATAGTAATGGCAATATGCACAAGTTCTTAAACTAGTCCCGATATGACATGTATTGAACAGGGATATAATCAAAACTTTCATGAAGATCACTGAATATGATATGTTTGATTCCATGCAACTGTTTTGCGATATAGAGATGGTGATATGTGGGTTGTACTACTGAATAATTCTGGTTTAGTAATAATACTGGTTTTAAGGTTTGTGATTCCCTAAGCATGCACATATAGTCTCCCGTTATGCTAAGAAGTTGGAGCATGATTTGTTATTGAGTTTCTTCCTTTTCGTGAAGGTCGGGGGCGCGCGATGGTTAACTCTTACCAAGCTCCCTCCTAGGGGCATGTATAGTAGTATTTTTTTGAGGATTAATAGACTTATGAAATAAGTATGTGAGTTATTTATGACTATTGTGAGAACATGGATTATACACACTCTCACCTTTCTGCAATTCGGTAGCCTCTTCGGTACCATGCATTGCCCTTTCTCACCTCGAGACTTGGTGAAATTTCACTGGTTCATTCAGACCCCATGATATGATATGCTCTATCAAACATAAGCCTCCTTATATCTTCCTCAAAACAGCCGCCATACCTACCTATCATGGCATTTCCATAGCCATTCCGAGACATATTGCCATGCAACTTCCATCGTTCTGTTATCAGGACATACACCTTCCTTATCATAGTGCTTTGCATGATCATATAGCTGACATAGTATTTGTGGTTTAGCCACCATTCATCATTATCATACATGTTATGATAGTATCATTGCACATCCTGGTACACTGGAAGAGGCATTCATATAGAGTCATATATTTAGTTTTATCGATTTATAATATTGAGTTGTAAGTAAATAGAAGTGTGATGATCATCATTAGTAGAGAATTATCCAAGTGAGGAATATAAAAAATGGGGTAAAGAGGACAAAAAGAGCCCAAAAAAGGAGATGCCAAAATGAGCCCAACAAAAAATGAGAGAAAAACAGATAAGGGGCAGTGTTACTATCTTTTCCACACTTGCACTTCAAAGTAGCACCATGTTTTTCATATAGAGTCTCATATGCAGTCACTCTCATGTACTAGTGGTAATTTTTCATTATAGAATGTTGCTTATATATTCCAATGATTGGCTTCATCAAATGCACGAGGTCTTCTGGAGGAAGCAAGTTGGATGCACACCCTCTTACATTTCAGTTCGAGCTTTCATACACTTATAGCTCATAATGCATCCGTTGCATGGCAATCCCTACTCCTCACACTGACATCAATTGATGGGATCTCCATAGCTCGTTGATTAGCCGCGTTGATGTGATACTTTACCCTTTTTTGTCTTCTCCATATTAATATCTACCACCACATTCTATTCCACCAATAGTGCTATGTCCATGGCTTACGCTCATGTATTGTGTGGGGGTTGAAAATGCTTACGCTCATGTATATTTGTGTTAAGAAGATGGAGCATGACAAGGGTATATGATTTTGTAGGGATAGCATTCTTTAGCATCTGAGTATTGATGTCTCTATGTCAAATTATATACTATTGCTTTGAATCATGCAGATCTTAATTAATCATACCATTAAAGAAAGATTACATGATGAACATTTTAGGTAGCATTTCACATAAAAAATTCTGTTTTTATCACTTACCTACTCAAGGACGAGCACGAATTAAGCTTGGGGATGCTTGATATGTCTCCAACGTATCTCTAATTTCTTATTGTTCCATGCTATTATAGTATCAATCTTGGATGTTTCATGTGCAATTATACGCATTATATATATCGGATTTTGGGAGTAATCTATTAACCTAGTGACCAGTACCCCTTGTTGGTTTCTGCTTGTTTTCGGCTCTCAGAAAAAAAAACAACGGGAGACCAAACGCTATGTACCTTTTAATGATTTTTTTCTGGACCAGAAGGCACCCTAGAAGCCTCGGGAGAAGTCCTGAAGAGACAAGAGGGGGCAACAAGCTCACCAGGCGCACCCCGGGGGTACCCCTGGCGTTGTGGGCCCCTCATGGCACCTCTTAACCAAATTCCACTTCTATAAATTCCCAAATATTCCCCTAATACCATAGAGCCACCCGAAACACTTTTTCCGCCGCCACAAGCTTTTTCTCTTCCATGATCCCATCTAGAGGCCTTTTTGGGTACTCTGCCGGAGGGGGAATCGATCATGGCAGGCTTCTGCATTGTAACGCCCCGGACACACCCGCCGGTGGTCGTCACTCCTGGCGGGATCTGGACTGGCCCCATAGATCAATACTAGTCTTTTCTGCACACTTTGTCCTAACTCGTGTGTACCCGGGAGCAACTTCCTGGTCGATCACCCACCCTGGAACTACTCCAAGCCAAGCACGCTTAACATTGGAGTTCTATCCGAATGGGCTCTCAAAAAAGAAGGAATTCCTTATTGAAATGAGTCTATCATCCCTATTAGGCCAGGTTATCACACACACCCCCACTCAGAGGAACCGATGTCGTCGTCGGGCCACAGGAACGTTCCCTCTTGGCACATAAGTCTGTGCATCCAGTCTGATAGATGTGCCATATCGTGTGCCAGGACGGGTCACAAACGTCATGAAAAACATGACTGTGCACCTGTCCGCAAACATCCGTGTAACTGCGAGGGTCGGCTCTGATACCGACTTGTAATGCCCTGGACACACCCACCAGCATCGTCACTCCTGGCGGGATCTAGACCGGCCCCATAGATCAATAGTAGTCTTTTCTGCACACTTTGTCCTCACTCGTGCGCACCCGAGAGCAACTTCTCGGTCGGTCATCCATCTTGGAACTACTCCAAGCTGAGCACGCTTAACTTTGGAGTTCTATCCGAATGGGCTCCCAAAAAAGAAGGAATTCCTTATTTATATGAGTAGTTTATGATCCATATTAAGGCAGACTATCACATACATCATCCTTGCTACATCATTCAATGTTCTCCTCGATCTTCTAGGAGTTCTATTCGATTTAATCTTCTTTTCCGGTGTGTTAGTTGTGATTCGACTAATTTTGGGTATATGATCAGATTATCTATGCATATTAATTGAGTCTTTTTTGAATTCTTTTATGCATGATTATTATAGCTTTTTATTTCTCTCTGATCTATCTATTTAGTTTGGGGAACTAGATAGATTTATCTTTCAAGGGTAGACGTGCTTTGTGATGGGCTCAATATTGCAGTGTTCTATATCCAAGTGACAAAGTAGGGGACAAGACACGTATTTGTATTGTTGCCATTAAGGATAAAAAGGCGAGGTTTATTCATATTGCTTGTGTTTACTTTGTCTACATCATATCATCTTACTTAAGGCGTTACTCTGTTTTATACTTAATAGCCTAGATTCATGTTGGATAGCGGTCAATTGGTGGAGTAATAGTAGTAGATGCAGGCAGGAGTCGATCTACTTGTCTAGGACCTGTTGCCTATATACATGATCATTGCCATGGATATCGTCATAATTATGCACTTTTCTATCAATTTCCCAACAATAATTGGTTCACCCTGAAACGTCTCCAACGTATCTACTTTTCCAAACACTTTTGCCCTTGTTTTGGACTCTAACTTGCATGATTTGAATGGAACTAACACGGACAGATGCTGTTTTCAGCAGAATTACCATGGTGTTGTTTTTGTGCAGAAATAAATAGTTCTCGGAATGACCTGAAAATTCACGGAGAATTATTTTGGAAAATATAAGAAATACCCGCGGAAAGATCCAGACCAGGGGGCCCACACCCTGTCCACGAGGGTGGGGGGCGCGCCCCCTCCCCTAGGGCGCGCCCCTGCCTCGTGGGCCCCCTGGTGCTCCACCAACGTATCCCCGGATCCTATATATTCACTTTCGGGGGGAAAAAATCAGAGAGGAAGAATTATTGCGTTTTACGATACGGAGCCGCCGCCAAGCCCTAATCTCTCTCGGGAGGGCTGATCCGGAGTCCGTTCGGGGCTCCGGAGAGTGGAGATCGTCGCCATCGTCATCATCAACCTTCCTCCATCACTAATTCCATGATGCTCACCGCCGTGTGTGAGTAACTCCATCGTAGGCTTGCTAGACGGTGATGGGTTGGATGGGATCTATCATGTAATCGAGTTAGTTTTGTTAGGGTTTGATCCCTAGTATCCACTATGTTCTGAGATTGATGTTGCTATGACTTTTCTATGCTTAGTGCTTGTCACTAGGGAGTGAGTGCCATGATTTCAGATCTGAACCTATTATGTTTTCATGAATATATGTGTGTTCATGATCCTATCTTGCAAGTCTATAGTCACCTACTATGTGTTATGATCTGGCAACCACGAAGTGACAACAATTGGGACCACTTCCGGTGATGAATGTCGTTTGAGGAGTTCATGTATTCACTATGTGTTAATGCTTTGGTCCGATACTCTATTAAAAGGAGGCCTTAATATCCCTTAGTTTCCAATAGGACCGCGCTGCCACGGGAGGGTAGAACAAAAGATGTAATGCAAGTTCTTTTCCATAAGCACGTATGACTATATTCGGAATACATGCCTACATTACATTGATGAACTGGAGCTAGTTCTGTATCACCCTAGGTTATAACTTCTACATAATGAATTGCGCCCGACATAATTCCCCATCACTGATCCACTGTCTATGAGCTTTTCACATATTGCTTGTTGCTTATTTACTTTTTTGTTGCTACTATTACAAAAACTACAAAAACACTATTGTTACTTTCATTGTTCTAGCTGGGTGGCTTACGTGAGATGGACTCTTCCATATCAACAAAATAAACATGGACACTATATTTATACTTCATAGGTCAAGACAACTAGGCCGACCCTGCCAGATATTTGAATAAAAAATTACCACATGTGCATAAAAAGGATAAAGCCAACACACATGTAAAAGAGTCCTCCATACCCACATTAATGTCCCGATTAAGAAAATGTCCCTTCTCCTTTCATAAAGATACCGAAAGGATATGAACAAATGAAAAGCCCGTAGCCCCACGCTAGGAAAAGTGGCCATGTACCCTTGAAGAAGGGGTATTAATGACACGTACAAAACACTACTGCCCAAAGCCTACCGTTTAGAAACCATCTATGCCGAAATAATTTTCTGCCACATGGATGTTGCCTTTAAAACGATGAAACCGAATAGAGACGTAGAAATAAACACTCATCAAAGCTTTACGTTTAGAAACAAAAGTTGGTGCACCAATGTTTTTTTCATTCCTTTTGTAAGAAAAGAAACACGCCCAAAATAAAATAAATGAAACACAGAAAATTCAAACCGAGCCTAGCTCAGATGGTTAGATTTTTTGCGGTCGAATCATCCTGCCATGGTTCAAGTTCTAGACATGACGCTGGTCTTGGCATTTTTCTGGATTTATTTGAAATTTTCTAGAGATGTTCGTTCAATGGAAGGAGACGTTCATGTCGACTACAAATAGATGTGTCGTGACTTGGTCAATCTCAAGATGATGTGCCGGCTCAGCCTCGAAGGTGCTCATAAGGGGTAAAGTGTGAATGCATCTGTTCATAGGGATGAGTGTATGTGCGTATATATGAGCATCTGTGTCTGTATTGTGCGAAAAAGCATAATTAATCATAAATCTATTATTTATTATTTTTAATGCCCGCGGCGTTCAAATCCCGACCAAAACAAAATACATTTGCCTTCTTCATTCATAAACAGAGAAGAATATATATAGAGAAGAATATATATATATATATATATATATATATATAAGGATAGACAAAAATGAAAAGTCATTCGGCCACACGCTTGAAACAAGGTCCACGTTCCATACACCATAAAAATAAAACTCACATGAGAATTACCTTCAGAAAAAATAAATAAAATAAACGTACAAATAAATGCTCCCCAAAGCCACATGGTTAAAAAAAATCTATGCCTGATTTTTTTAGCCACAAGCATGTTACCATGAGAAAAACGAAATAAAAAAGATATGTACAAATAAATTCCCCCGAGTAAGAAAAGAAATGTGCCCAAGATAAAATTAATCAAACACGAAAAATAAATCTCCCTAACAACTTCCAAATTTCACTGGAGTAATAACTTTCATAAGCTTTGTCATGGATTTGTATCAATTAAGCTTGGGGATGCTTGATATGTCTCCAATGTATCTCTAATTTCTAATTGTCCCATTCTATTATAGTATCAATCTTGGATGTTTTATGTGCAATTATATGAAATTATATATATCAAATTTTCGGACTAATCTATTAACCTAGTGCCCGGTGCTAGTTGATGTTTTCTGCTTGTTTTTGGCTTTTCAGAAAACAATACCAATCAAAGTACAAACGCTATGAAATTTTTCAATGATTTTTCCTGGACCAGAAGGTACCCTTGAAGGCTTGGGAGAAGTCCTGAAGAGACATGAGGAGGTGACAAGCTCACCAGGCGCACCGCAGGGGGGCACCCCCGGGGCTTCTGGGCACCTCTTGACCTAGTTCCACTTCTATAAATTGCAAAATATTCCCTGCACACTATAGAGCCATCGAAACACTTTTACCACCACCGCAAGCTTTTACTCTTCCAGGATCCTATCGCGGGATAACCACGGCCACCTCTGGGACGGAGGTCCATTTTGGTTTAGCAAGGGGATGGGCACGTTGCACAAAGAGCGGAGAAGCGCGGAGTAGCGCGCCGGGGATAACACGAGCAGTTTTTACCCGGGTTCAGGCCGCTGCAAGGCGTAAAACCCTACTCCTACTTTGGTGGATTGATGGTGGAAAGGTGGAAAATGGACGCACCACTCTTGCCCGACATGGTCACCATGGGGTGAGAGTGGTCGCGCGTATCAGTGTGTACGGGTTCAAATGTCCGAATCCTTTCTACGGTTGCCATGGGCCTCCTTTTATAGGTTAAGGGGTCACCATAGTGGCAACATAGTCTTTCCAAGCTGATAAGATAGCAAATAGTGCTATCATACCTAACTCTGCAGCTAACAGAGTGCATTAAATGCACCGCTTAGTGTCACATCATAGCTCGCCCGGCAAGCCTTGCCGGGCTTGCCTTGCCAGCTGCATTCTTGTTTGCTTGACACGTCTCTGGACGGGTGTCATTTGGTGGTTCTTGTGGTAGGAAATGGCTGCCATGTAGCAAAAGGTGGCCACTAAGCAACCTTGGAGCTTGACACCGCACTGATTGGCGATGGGCGTCGTCGTGAGGTGGAGTTTTACCTTCGCGTGCCCTGGCAATCCTGCCGGGGTGATCTTGGTGGATTGGTACCCGGGGAATCCGGCTCTTCGCCATGCTCGCCTGCCCGACAAGGATGGTTCTCCTTCTGGTGGTGTCTTGCATCTTGGTTGTCTTGATCTTCCTGACCAGCCCCATGATTCCTCAAGGAGTTGATCTCTTCGTGTATTGATCTGGTGCCTGGTAATGCAAGCTTGCCCTTGAGCCTGTGCATAGTTTGAGGGCAACGGACCCAGGGTCAGTAGAACTAATAGAAGCCCACGAGCCTGGAACGGTCGTGTCGCCGGGCGTCGCTGGGGTATGCTCTAAACAGTACACATGCAAAGGTGAGTGCTTCCCTTGCTTCTTCATTAAATTTAGCTTGGGCTGGTGTCCGCTTCCTCCGCGCTTGCATAACGCCAATGCTGGTAGAGGAATAACACGCCATTATCTGCGGAGCACCCCGGCCCCCACGTGCACCAGGTTGTAAAGGCTCCTTCGCCATCCTTCACAACTTAAGTGCTTCTGCCACGTGTCCTGCATGCATCGCGTAGGGTTGGTGGCGGCAGCGGAGGGTATGGAAATGAGTGCCGTAGCAGAATGTCAGGCGTCGTAGATTGGTGCAGAGGGGCGGCCCTGAGCCGTTACCGACGGGGAGGAGGCCAGGTTGGTTGAGTGTTGCGGCTATTTTTGCGAAAGGATTCCGCACCTCCCCTGCATTTCCTGCCTATAAAATGGGGCATGAGGAGGGGGAGGTTCTTCCATATCTTCCACTCCTTATCCTTGCAATAGTCTTTGCAAATCATGGCAAGGGGAGGAGACTCTAGCCCTGCTCTAGTGCCGACGAGAACTTCTGCTCGATAGCGCCTCCCTCCTTCTTCTGATGACGCGGGGACGGAACACGCTGGGAGAGGAGGCGGGAGGGGGCAAGGTCGTCGTGGTACTCGGGGTAGTGGCGGACGAGGCGGCGCCCAAGTCCCGACCCGCCAATCGACCCTCCTCTGTTGGAAGGCCACGTCGGAGACTAGCCCTTGGAATTTGCTATTAGGCTGTATAAGCCCCCTCGCGGCCGCCTTTGTCTTCCTACTCCATGTGCCAGGGCGATGGAGCTCGAGTAGCCGCGGTCGCTGAGGTTACACATGAGGGGCTATGGGAATGGTAGTATATGAGTGGACGTAGACTTCCCTTCCCCTCACGTCATGTACTTCCGCCGAGGATGGAAGACCTTCACTCGTGCCCACAGCTTGATGGAGGGGCACGTCCTCCATTTTAAGTTAATGCAGGACGGTCTCCGTTCCGTCAAGGTGTTTGGGATTGCAAGTACTCGCTTAGGGTGCTGCGTGGAGAGCTCGACTCACGATGAAAGTTCCTCCTCGAGCGATAGCGACGAGGAGGATAGTGACGGTGATGAGGACGGCATCGACCAGGAAGGCGACGACTCTGACTCCGGCTGAGCGCCGGTCATACCGTCACCACCATCTGCACCTGCACCCCTTTTTCCCAGCAAGGATGTTTTGCCAGGAAGTTGGCGGCGGGGGTAGGTGCGGTGCCTCTCTCTTGACTCCTCCCGCAACCCCTCCAGCTGGACCCCGGCAGGCTTCCTCGCGGGCTGCAGCTCCGCTAGCTTCGCCATGTCCTGCTGGCCTTGGTGGTGGCGCTTGGTGGGCTTCCTCCGCCGACCTCTTCGCCATCACCTTCATCTACGCCTTCTGGCCCCTGGCCGGGCTACCTCTCCTAGAGCCCGATGTGGTCTGGCTGGGCTTCTATTTGGCCTCGCTTTTCATCTTCTTCACCTATTGCCAAAGTGCCTAGGAGGAGAGGAATGACAAAAGGCATAAAGGGGCAATTATCTTTTTTCAATCTTAAACTGCAGGCGATTGCCAAACTTTAGCTCAAATAAATGTACTTTTCATTATCCATGTAATGTTCTGTAAGATTTGTACTTGTTGATTAGCATATTAATGGAAAAGATAAACCTTGCCGGGGTCCCGTGTGTGTTATACAACCACGCAGAGGTGGAATGCCTCTTTACATTCAAGTAAACAAGTTTTCCCTGCAAGCTACCTTGTCGGTATCCTCATATTTGCTGCCGGGGATAAATCCTACCGAGCATAAACCATAGAGAGGGCCAGCCCCTCGCCAACCCTTTCTCCCCAAAGGCCACTGCGACCATGCTACCTCTTGATCTTGCGTTGGTTTTTCCCTTGAAGAGGAAAGGGTGATGCAGCAAAGTAGAGTAAGTATTTCCCTCAGGTTGAGAACCCAAGTATCAATCCAGTAGGAGACAACGGACAAATCGCCAAATTCCTGCACAAACAATCAAAACAACTTCCACCCAACGCAATAAAGGGGTTTTCAATCCCTTCACGGTCATTTGCAAAAGTGAGATCAGATAGAGATAGATAAACTATAAAGTAATTTTTTTGGGTTTATAGATTGGAAAGTGAAAGATTGCAAAATAGTATTTCGGAAACTTATAAGATAGAAAATAGAGCGGGGGCCATAGGTTTCACTAGAGGCTTCTCTCATGATAGCAAATATTATGGTGGGTAAACAAATTACTTGAAAAGCAATGGATAGAAAAGCGCAAAGTTATGACGATATCTAAGGCAATGATCATAAATATAGGCATCACGTCTGTGTCAAGTAGACCAACTCCTGCCTGTATCTACTACTATTACTCCACAGGTCGACCCGCATATAGAGTATTAAGTTCATAAAGTACAGAGTAACGCATTAAGTAAGATGACATGATGTAGCGGAATTAACTCAAGCAATATGATGAAAAACCCATCTTGTTATCCTCGATGGCAACAATACAATATGTGTCATGTCCCTTTCTTTCACTGAGATTGAGCACAATAGGATTGAACGCAAAGCAAAGCACTTCTCCAATTGCAAGAAAAACCAATCTAGTTGGCCAAACAAAACAAGTAGTTCGAAGAGAATTACTAAGATATCAAATCATGCATATAAGAATTCAGAAAAGACTCTAATAATATTCGTAGATAATCTGATCATAAATCCACAATTCATCGGATCTTGCCAAACACATCGCGAAACAAGATTACATTGGATAGATCTCCAAGAACATCGAGGAGAACATGGTATTGAGCATCAAAGAGTGATACGAAGCCATCGAGCTACTAGCTATGGACCTGTAAGTCTATGGTAAACTATTCACACTTCATCGGAAGGGCAATAGGGTTGATGTAGATGCCCTCCATGGTCAAATCTCCCTCGGGCAGAGTACTGGAAAAGGCTTCCAGATGGGATCTCCTCAATACAAAAAGTTACATCGGTGGAAAAGTGGTTTCGATGCCCCCTCTAGGGTTTCTGGAATATATGTGAATATATAGGCGGAAGAAATAGGTCGGTGGATTAGCAGGGGGTCCACAAGGGTGAGGATGCGCCCTACCCTATTGGGCGCGCCTTCCGTCCTTGTGGCCGCCTCGCAGCTCCTCTGACATGCACTCCAAGTCCTCTGGATGTCTTCTGGTCCAAGAAAAGTCCTTGTGAAGTTTCGTTCCGTTTGGACTCCGTTTGATATTCCTTTTCTGCGAAACTCAAAAACAAGGAAAAAACATAAACTAGCATTGGGCTCTAGGTTAATAGGTTAGTCCCAAAAATAATATAAAATAGCATAGTAATGCATATAAAACATCCAAAACAGATAATATAATGGCATGGAACAATCAAAAATCATAGATACGTTGGAGACGTATCAAGCATCCCCAAGCTTAATTCCTGCTCGTCCTCGAGTAGGTAAATGATAAAAACAGAATTTTTGATGTCGAATGCTACCCAACATATTTTATCAATGTAATTCTTCTTTATTCTGGCATGTATGTTCAGACCAATAAGACTCGAAATAAAAGTTCATCAATATTGAAACAGTAATACTTCGAGCATAATTATTTCCTGAACCACACAAACTACCACTAGCATGACTCTAATATTACCATATCGACATCTCAAAACAATTATAGGGAGTCAAACTTTTCATAGTATTCAATGTTCTATATATGAAAGTTTTTATTACATCTCCTTTGGATGCCTATCATATTAGGACTAAATTCATAACCCGAGCAAATTACATGCTGTTTTTAAAGACTCTCAAAATAATATAAGTGAAGCAAGATAGTTCAACAATTTCTATAAAATAAAACAACCACCGTGCTCTAAAAGATATAAGTGAAGCACTAGAGCAAAATTGCCTAGCTCAAAAGATATAAGTGAAGCACATAGAGTATTTCAATAAATCACGATTGAAGTGTGTCCCTCTCAAAAGGTGTGTATAGCAAGGATGATTGTGGCAAACTAAAAAGCAAAGAATCATATCATACAAGACTCTCCAAGCAAAACACATATCATGTGGTGAATAAAAATATAGTCTCAAGTAAAGTTACCGATAGACGAATACGAAAGAGGGGATGCCTTCCTAGGGCATCCCCAAGCTTAGGCTCTTGGTTGTCCTTGAATTTTACCTTGGGGTGCCTTTGGCATCACCAAGCTTAGGCTCTTGCCACTCCTTATTCCATAGTCCATCAAATCCTTACCCAACACTTGAAAACTTCACAACACAAAACTCAACATAAATCTCGTGAGCTCCGTTAGTAAAACAAAGGAAATAACCACTCAAGGTACTATTGTTATCTTATTCATATTTTATATTTGTGCAATATATACTGTATTCCAACTTTTCCATGGTTCATACCCCCCCGATACTAGTCATAGATTCATCAAAATAAGCAAACATCACATAGAAAACAGAATCTGTCAAAAACAGATCAGTCTGTACCAATTTGAAAACTTTGCGTACTTCTATAACTCTAAAAATTCTGAAATATTAGGAAGACGTGGGGAATTTGTATATTAATTTTGGGTAAAAATATTAGAAGGTTTTCATGTTCCAGAGTGTCGGATCTAGGGTTCCGGCAAAACCCTTAGGAATCAAACTCTGGGGTGCACACAAAGATCTCCCCTTCCGCCCTAGATCATCTACTCAACAACCCTAAGCCTAGCTCGTCAGATCCGATGAACAAGGGACACAAGATTTATACTGGTTGGAGCCACCGTTGTGGAGTAACACCCTAATTCGGTGTGGTGTGGGGATTTCCTTGTAGGCTGAGGAAGAACCAGTACATGGATGAACTGCCTCCTGAGGAGTGGTGCTCTTGAGCTTGGGTGACCTTGTGGAGTATAAGAGGTCTCGATGATCCGATCTCCTTCTAAGGTGGTGGCTTGTCCTATTTATAGTGGCTTGGGTCCTATTCCCAAATATTGAGCGGGAAGGAATCCCACAATGGCCAAATTTGAAGGGGGACAGCTAGTACAAGCTATACTGGCAAAAGGTGGTCTTCGCG
Source organism: Secale cereale (assembly GCA_902687465.1). Lineage (NCBI taxonomy): Eukaryota > Viridiplantae > Streptophyta > Magnoliopsida > Poales > Poaceae > Secale > Secale cereale. The sequence continues at coordinate 344,769,790 of LR738714.1, forward strand.
TGCCAAAGGCTCTGGTGGTAACGCTACATTGGGCTCCGCGATGACCTCCGTCCTGCCGTCCTGCTGGTCTTGGTCTTGTTGCACCACTGGAAACCTTTGCCTAACGCCTCGGGACTCTTCATCTGCACCTGCTCCTTTAGCACCAAAGGGGAAATTGGCACTCTGCACCCGCTAGCGCCCGCCTGGCCTTGATCGTCACTGCTCACGTCACGAGGACCTCGCGAGGAGTCCCTCGCCTCGATATCTCCGATCCTCATGAGCCAGCCTAGTGAGGCCGCCCCAGGGGATGCCTTGTGTCATCCGCCTCGCGGGGCTTGGCCCCTCGCGAGGTCCTTGAGTTGTCGTTGAAGATGTTGAGCCGTACTAGGCCGCCTGGTGAGCCACGCCCTGGGCCGTAGGCAGGCAAGTCTGGGTACCCCCGGTCCCAGAACGACGACAGTAGCACCCGGGCCCAAGATGCGCTCGGGCTTGGCTTCACGGCGAAGCCAAGGGCTAAGCACGGAGCGCCGATGGCCCTTAAAGCCTGCGGCCTTGTCTGACGCGTGGCGGTTGATGGGACGTGTGCGTCTGCGCTCCCACGCCGCCTCGGCAACTACACAGCTGACAAAAGGCAAGTGCTTGCCACTGTGCCTTCATTGCTAGCCCTATTCTTGCTCCAGATCCCCTTTCTTCCTCCTCTCCTCCGCGAAGTTCCAGATCCTCGCCACCTCCCTTCTAAGCTTGCACCGATGGCGTCCGGCAAGCCGAAGGACGCCACTTCGCCTACTTGGTATGAGTCGGCTTTGAAGGCGCCAACCTTGCCGGACGCGAACCACACCGCCTTGCTCTTGATGACGGCGGAGGGCACCAATGAGAAGGGGAAGACCGCCGTCTGAGCTGCCTCTGCCGCGCTGGAGGATCCCAAGAGTACCTTCTATCCCTTGTTTTCGAGCAGTATTATTGCGGGGATCGTGCCTCCTTTCTCCGATTTCTTTTTCTCCGTCCTTAGTCACTACAAACTTCATGCCCTTCATATTCATCCCAACTCCGTCCTTCTTCTTTCCATCTTCTCCTTCTACTGCGAGGCATTTGTGGGGCTGATGTCGTCTGTGGCGCTACTTCACCACTTCTTTTACCTCCGAATCAAGGAGGGCCATTGCGCAGGGTGCGCCCATCTTGTCTCGGCCAACGGAACCAATGCAATTTCGAGGGCTGGGAAGAAGGCCGACAACTTCAGTAACAAGTGTGTCTTCATGGATGCCAAGTGCTCCCACCCTCGGTTGGTGCTGCCGGTGGTTGCGCCCAAGTCGAGCGATAGGTGGCTCAGCGCGAAGCTCACTGATCCACGGGCGGAGAAGGTGTTGGAGAAGATGTCCGCGGACCTGAAGCCGGATGATCCCGAGGCGGCGAAGCTGATGGGGGGCTATGGTTGTCAAGGAATTCTTGACACGCCGCATGGCTCCGCTTCAGGCCCGCTCGTGCCCCCTATGGACGCTTGGGGACGAGTCGGACAACCTCCGGCTGCGCCGCGACGCCCTTTCTGCTGATCAGCTTGAGGCAGCCCTCCGTCTTCTAGTAGGGGCTGACCTGTGATATCCGCCTGCTTCCTATATTCCCTTGTATTGCCACCAGGACGGGGCAACGGTGGTGGACTCCATCCCTACCTTTGATGCGCGCGGGCTTGTGCCTCCGGCAGCCCCTGAAGCTCAAGTGACAGCCGCACCGATGGAGGTGTCTTTGGGAGATTCCAGTGGGGAAGACAACTCGGAGGCAACCGTGGAGGGGATGGGAGAGTTCTCTCGCCTCGCACGGCCAAGCTCCTTCGCTCCTTGCCTGAAGATGATGACAACAACGACCACCCGGTGGAGGAGCTGCCGCCTCCGGCTAGAGCCGTCACGAGGTCCAAGCACACCCCCTCGCAGAAGCCGCCAGCGGGGGTCCCAACGAAGAGCTGGTCGGCGCTAATCACCCGAGGTGGGGCCCCAGCCAAAGCATCGCCAAGCGCCGCCGTTGTGCCGCCTGTCTTGGGGAACCGCGTTCCCGTGGCGCAGGCTGCGGGACCATTGGGCCCCATGGTCCTGAAGAGGTCTCGGGGTGTCGTCGCAGTGGATCGGTGAGTACCTTGGCCTGTTTTTGTTGTCGTTCATGATTCCGTTGCTGATTCACAGTATCTTGCTCTGTGTCGATAGGTTTGCGCCGTCGACGAAGAAGGCAAAGGGAGAGGCGACCACACTAGGGGCCTCGCGGCCTGGCTTGTCCTCGTCCCCTCTGGCGCAAACGAGTGGTGGAGGAGCTCCCGCTTCTGATATACAGGCGCCGCCGCAGGGCCCAGGGGACCTGCCCTAGGTGGGGGTCATGATCTCTGCTTTGACTGCTGGAGTTGCCAGGGCTCAGGAGGTCATGGCCACGCCATAGTCCCCTACTGTGATCATGCCACCAGCTTGCGGCCCTCCTGTTTCACCTAGCGCCTTGAAGGAGGCCTTCTCGGCACTGAAGCAGCTCCAGGATGACCTTCAAGGTGACGATCGTCGCATGGTGGCTCGGCGCCTGGAGCTGGTTTCGGGCTGGCTGAGTTCCAACGCGTCTGTCCAAGATGTGCTAGGCCAAGTTATGGCGGCTTCCGTGGAGGACAAGCGGGCCGCTGACCAGGCCGCGGCCATTTACGAGGTGGCACTGCAGGATGCCCGGACCGCCCAGGAGCGCTATCAGTCGATGGAGACCGAGCTAAGGGACCTGCGTGGGAAATGTGAGGCGGGCGAGGAGAAGATGAAGGCTCGAGAAGACGCTGTGGCCAGTCATGACGCCGAGCTGGAGCAGCTGACGAGGGAGTTGTCTGCGAAGCGCGGCCGGTTGGAGGAGCTGAAGCGGGCGATGTAAGCGAAGGAGGCCCAGCTAGAGGCCAAGGCTAGGGTCCTGACTGAGGACCGTGCGGCCTTCAAGTCCCTCGAGGAGAGGTCCCCCCAGGAGTTGGGGGCACTCTACGAGAAGGGCTTGGAGAATCTGTTGGCGACGAACGATGAAGGCCCTGCCCAGCTGCTTCCTTATCTTGTCCTAGCGCTCTAGGATGTCGTCCGCGAGATCAAACCCCTGGCGGAGGAGGAAGCTCGAGTGCTTTCTTCTTCTGCCTTGACGCGCGTCGTCAGCCACCTGCACCTTCGCGACCCCAATGCTGATGTCGGGGCACTGGTCAAGCCCGTGGAGGCGAAGCATTACGAGGCCGCCGCTGAAGCTGTGAAGGAGCATGTGGAGGCCTTGCTGAAGGAGTTCCTCATCGTCCATAGTTTTCCTCCAGCCAATGGTGCCACCGATGCTGCAGCCGAGACCGTTTCCCTAGGGCGCGACGGAGCCGCTGGGGAGGAGGTCCCTTCAAGCAGCAGCGCCCTGGGCTGAAGGAAGGGACTGCTGGTGGGTAACGGCGCTCCCCTTTATCTTCATTCCCCTGCGACATGAACGAGCCTCGTGGAGGCGTCACTACTACAAAAAGGGCTGTTAATGGCGCACCGGTTTTGCCCATTAATGGCGCACTACCAGTGCGCCATTACTAGCACGCCATTAGTAGTTGGATACTAATGGCGCACCTCTGGTGCGCCATTAGTATCTGGCATACTAATGGCGCACTACGTAGAAGTGCGCCATTAGTATTTTTTTTCAAATTTTTTTTTTCAAATTTTTTTTAATTTTTTTTATTTTTTTTAATTTTTTTTCTTAATCTCAGATCATTATGGCTTAATCTGGGGTCAATTTGCTTAATCTCAAGTCAAATTGCACTCTGTGGTCACACTTCCCATAAGGTCACCCATCCTCACACTACTCCAGCCCGAGCACGCTTAACTTCGTAGTTCTATCCAACCCCAATACCAGCTCACTTCACACGCAATTGTTGATATATCTATCATATCAATCCTATTAACCCTTCTTGATGTCTAGGAGTTTGTTAATGTTCATGAGTATGATGAAATTTTGAAAATATATTTCAAACTTCCCGGTCATATTACGTATCTAAATTTTGAAAAAAAAATTATAAATTTTTTTTTGAATTTTTTTTTCTGTTACTAGTGGCGCACCTAGCAAACGGTGCGCCACTAGTAAGTTTGAAATTTTTTGAATTTTTTTGCCTGTAGATCTTAAAAGCCCCGTAACTTTTTTTCTGTTAGGTTTTTGGGGATTTAGAAAATGTTTAACGGGGTTCATATAAAAAACTTTTTAATCCGAGTTCGTATGCAAAAGGTATACCCGTTTTACTAAATTCCATAGATATTTTGCAAATAAAGTCAAAATTCATATTTGTAAATTTTCCCAACAAGTAGACCACATATCACATGGGAAACTTATTTTCTTTAATTTTTTGACATTTACATCATTTTCTTTTATTTATTTTTTTACTGAAAAAGGCGGTCCACCGGGGGGGGGGGGTGCAGTAATGGCCAAGTTACTAATGGCGCACCGTGGTGGTGGTGCGCCATTAGTAGTTCAACTACTAATGGCGCACCACAACCACGGTGCGCCATTAGTATTTTTTGAAAAAAAAATAAAAAAAATTAAAAACAAAATATGAAAAAAATACTAATGGCGCATCGCTCCCACGGTGCGCCATTAGTATTTTTTGAAAATAAAATAAAAAAAATAAAAATAAAATATGAAGAAAAAAATACTAATGGCGCACCATGGGAGTGGTGCGCCATTAGTAAGTTCAACTTACTAATGGCGCACCACTCCCACGGTGCGCCATTAGTATTTTTTGAAAATAAAATTAAAAAAAATAAAAACAAAATTTGAAAAAAAAATACTAATGGCGCACCGTGGATGTGGTGCGCCATTAGTAGTTGAACTACTAATGGCGCACTACCCACTGGTGCGCCATTAGTAGTTTTGAGAAAAATATGAAAAAAAAAATTGTTACTAATGGCGCACCACGTCAACGGTGCGCCATTAGTATTTGGATACTAATGGCGCACCAACACATGGTGCGCCATTAGTATATACTAATGGCGCACCGCATGTCTGGTGCGCCATTAGTGTCAATTCCATCTATAGCCCTTTTCCTAGTAGTGCGTTAAAACTTCTATTTGATGTTTCTAAGGACAACTTGGCTTGTAATAATTGCTTGGATATTCGCGCTCCCTCCCTTATTTATCGTTCTACGTCGGCAGGGCCCGACCCCGCGCATACCTCAGCCGCCAGCTGGCTTGCCCATGTCACTGGGTCAAGACTAGGGAGTGAGGGGCTATGTGGTCAGTTAGGCTCCTGAGTGGCGATGCTCCGGAGTCCCCCTTAACGTGCAAACGATCCCTAGGTAGGAAGCGCTAAGCAGGGCTTTGGTGTTCTGTGTCGGCAGGGCCCGGGCCCGCGCGTACCTCAGCCGCCGCTGGCCTTGACCGGAAACCAGGACAGGACCAGGTAGTGAAGGGCTACGGGACTAGTTAGGCCCTTGGGTCGCGATGCCCAAAGGTCCCCCTTGACGTACGAACAGCCCTGAGGGAGTTGAGTGTTGGACTTAGGCCTTGATGTTCTGCGTCGGAAGGGCCCGGCCCCGCGTACCTCAGCCGCCGCTGGCCTTGACCGGAAACCAGGACAAGGCCAGGGAGTGAGGGGCTACGAGACCAGTTAGGCCCTTGGGTCGCAATGCCCAAAGGTCCCCCTTGACGTACAAATAGACCACATACCTGTCCTCACCCGGCTTGCGCTCGGGAGGGTCGCGTGTCGACCAGGCCCGAGGTTCCTGGCGGGCTGTGCGCCAAGCGTGACCTGGACGCAGCCCCCATGCCCAGCCCCCTCGCGCTACCCTCCCGAGGGGAGCGCAGCGCGGTGGGGCTGGCTACTAAGCCCAGAGGCTCCATGAGGTTAATGCGATCGTGAAACCACCCCCAGTTGTTTATCACTAGCGTGGAGCATAGTGCCGCCACTCGCGCACGGGCATAGCCGCTCCTCGACCATGTCATCAGCCAGTGCGGAGCATGGTGCTTCCACTGGACCATTGGAGGGGACTCCCTACTGCCGAGAGCCCCTGGGGTATAAAGCCCTGCTCGGACACGTGACTGGCAGGGTGGGTCTAGACGAGGGGTATCTGGGCACTTGTGAGCCAGCGCGGGACTCACGAGGCCCTACCTCAAAGTGGGTTGCACCTGGTCATGGATGGGAGCGCTCGAGGAGATCCTGCAAGGTGGTTAGACAACCTGCGCCGGGTGAATCCCTCGAGGTCGCCCTATGAGAAGGCTGGTCACCAAGGACCCCAGGAGGTGACGCGAACGGGGCCGGCCCGTCAGACAGAGCTCAGCCGTTGGATTTATCAACGATGCAGGGAAGTACCCAAGAACAGTCTCCGTGCCTAGTCTTCTCACGCGAACGTCCTAAGGGAAGTTGTCAGGTATATTACTATCAGGTATAAACCAGCTGGGAGGGTCCGGTTTACGTTATCAAGATTATATTATCAGAGGCTCAGTGGAGTATGGAGTAGAAGATTATAGCCCAAGAGGCTTAGAGCCCATGTATTAGGGCCCATGATTTGTAAGCCGTCATATCATGTAACTTGGGATGTAAGATAGAAAGAGCAGAGACCGAGGCGGACACGTTTATGAGCCGGCCTCGGGACTCTGTAAACCGGACCGGGCGTCACCTCTTATATAAAGGGACAACCCAGCGGCAGTTTAAGACAGAGAAGAACAACTCGAGACATAGGTAAAGCGAATTCGCTCCCTGGTCATCGAAGCCCAAGCAATACCACACCAAACTAGACATAGGCTTTTACCTTCATCGAAGGGGCCGAACTAGTATAAAATCCTTGCGTCCTTCGTCTGCTTTAACCCGTTTAAGCTAACCCGTAGTGATGGCCTCATGACTAAGTCCTTTCACTAGGACATCTGCCGTGCTAAATCCACGACTGTTGGCGCCCACCGTGGGGCTATCGCACGATGGTTTCGAGTTCTTGAAGGGCAGCCTTGAAGGACTCAAGGGCTACGCTGTGGGCCGGATGACTAAGAGTCGTCGTGGCCGGATCTACATCGACGATGCAGGCTGGGGCCCCGATGCTGATTCGATCGAATATGGGTACCGGGTCCCCTTCGGCGGCATCCACGTCTTTATGGGTAAGATCGGCGAACCGGGCCCTGAGCCGGACATCTTCCCCAACATCATCGAGTCAGCTCAGCGTGCGAGATCCGCCCGGGTTCAGCCCGCCGTGAAGCACCTCTTCGTTGGAGTAGTGCATGGAGTACAAGCCGAGGACGGATCGGACTCTGGTGGCGAGAGTGTTGTTTATTCAGGCGATGAATCGTCTTCCAGAGAGACCGAGTCTTTGTATTTGCTGCAGGATGGCCGGTCTAAGGGTTGTTCCAATGGCGACAGTATTCCGGAACCCCTTGATCCACCAAACAGGGTTGTTGTCTTCATGGCCGGATCACAACCCGTGCAGCAGACCTCAACAACAGGGGCGTTGATATCAGAGGCAATGGGAGCTAGGGCTGGAGATCTTCCCCCGTCGCCACCTGATACTTTATCTACCTTGGTCGATACTTTGACAGCACTAGTAACAACAGAGGTGGAACAGGCCAACAAGGAGCAGCATGACGCGGAGATCGCTCAAGTGAAGATCCGGATTGAACAAGCCAAGTTGGACCTGGCAGCTGAGAAAGCTAGGATGGCTACAAAGCAGGCGGAGCTGGAGGCTCACGCCTATCGGCTTATGTTAGATCAGACCGCCTCACAAGGGGTAATGATGAGAAGAAAACGATCTCGCCTACCGCCGGTTTATGGGACAAGGAATCTCTTTAGCACACCAGGCGCAGGAACCAGTAACCAGCCGGAGGTAAACCGGGGAGGAGCACCAGGAACAGGCGCGTCGGTTCAGCCACCGGCCACAGAGCCAAATCGCCAAGTTGTGCTGACCCAACATGTGCCCACCCCTCCTGGTCATTATTCTAATCCGTTGGATAACATAGTTGCTGCCGCTTCACGATTTGCCGCCCTTCCTATTGAGGGAACGTCCCCCATAGCAGTGGAGGCGCGACGGGCCAAGGAGTTGTTGGACACGGCGCTAACTCAACAGCAAGGTTATTCCTATAGCCGGGAGAGGATCCATTCGACCCCTCATCCGAGCCGGAGTTATACGAGGCGTCTGGATGAACCGGCCGTATCAAGCAGCGCACGAAGGCGTCATCAGCAGAGGCGGGATAATCCGGTAGCAGATGAGGCGCAAGCCCAAGAGGTGGTGGATCAGGCCAGACAGCGCCGGGAGGCCGAGCTAACAGCGCAATATGACGCCCGTTAGGCGATGCCGGTTCATCCTAGTACCACAGTCGAACCGGGGGTCATGTCCAGTTCCCTGGGCGTACCGTGTCTCATCCCCGCTTTACGGAACGTGAAACTACCCAAAGATTTTAAAGGTCCGCGCAAGGTGCCCAACTACACGGCGGATCTTGCTCTAGAGGCATGGGTTGAGAGTTATGAGATGGCAATGGAGATGATCGATGTGGACGAGGCAGCATGCGCTAAGTATTTCACAATGATGCTCGAGGGCACGGCCCGAACATGGTTAAAGGGTTTTCCACCTAACTCCATCGGATCATGGGCTGAGTTGTGGAGCCGGTTTATCAAAAATTTCAAAGACACATGCAAGCAGCCAATGTCTATTGTTGACTTAGCTGCATGCGTTCAAGGAGAGCAGGAGTCTACAAGTAGTTGGGTGCGTCGAGTGTCCGAAATCTTGCACTCCTCTAACAGTATCAACCCGAGCACAGCGGTGGTAACCTTGGAAAACAATTGCCGGTTTGAGCCTTTGAGACAGAAGTTGGGACAGCTTAAACGTGATTGCAATGACATGGGAACACTCATGGACGCTTTAGTGAAGTATGGAGACTCGGACAATGCCAAGCATCCAGATGTAGATGGAATCAAATCAGGGAAAGCAAGCAAGAATTGTAAACCGTCGCAGGCCAACCCGGTGAACTTAGGATACAATGGGAAGCGTAAAGCGGAAGGCCGCTCAGATTTTGTGGCTAACACCAACGCTCAGGAGGATGGGCAACGCCGCAAGGGTAGGCCGCCCCCACGTAACGGGAGGCCACCTATCAATCTGGAGCATCAGTTGAACGTGCCTTGCCCAAAGCACGGTATGCCGAAAAAACCAGCTATGCATCTCTGGAAGGATTGTTTCATCATGCAGGAGTTCATGAACCGGAATAGGTATGATCATGGGCCCCCAGGCGGATCAGGCCCTGACTTCCAAGGTCCGGGTTACCAAGGTGGTGGGTCCGGTTCAGGATATCAAGGCAATAACAATAACCACAATGGGCACAATCAGCATAACCAGCAGCATGGTCAGGGTGGATACAACAACCAAGGGAATCAACAGCGTCAACAGCAGCAGCAGTCCGGATACCAAAATAATCCGAAGGAGCCGAGCAGTGGGTAGTATCACATCATCACCACAAGTTTGTGCAAACGGGGTGAGAAGGTTCTGAAAAGGGCAGTGCATTCTGTTGAACCGGCAATTCCATGTTTTTTACGTCGGTCCGAGCAACCCATTGTGTGGAGCAGAGAGGATCATCCACCCCGGATTGATAATCCGGGTCAGTTGGCTCTGGTGGTGGTACCACAGGTGGGTGGCTACAAATTCACCAAAGTGCTTATGGATGGAGGCAGCAGCATCAACATCCTGTATTATGAGACGTTTCGGCGTATGGGGCTGATAGATAAGAATCTTCGACAATCTAACATACTGTTCCATGGGGTTGTACCCGGTAAATCAGCTTATCCAGTTGGCAAGATCAATTTGGAGGTCACTTTTGGAGATGAGCATGACTCCAGGTCAGAAACGGTGACCTTTGAGGTGGTAAAGATCAAAAGCCCGTACCATGCTTTGTTTGGGCGGCCAGTTTATGCCAAATTCATGGCTAGACCGTGTTATGTTTATCTACAGCTCAAGATGCCAGGCCACAAAGGAACTATTACGGTTCATGGGAGCCACAAAATTGCATTGGAATGCGAGGAAGGAGATGCAGCTTATGCTGAGGCGGTTTGTGCTACGGAGGAGCTGAAATTCTATAAGGACAATGTTGATCCGGCAGATATGTCTCCACTGAAGAAACCAACCACCGAGCATGATCCGGTGTTGAAGTTCAAATCAGGTGAAGAGACCAAGCAGGCGGACTTTGTTCCTGGCGATTCTTCCAAGCAGTTCACTATCAGCGCTAACCTAGATCCGAAATAGGAAAGCCCGCTCATGGAGTTCATCCGTGAGAACCGGGATATCTTTGCGTGAAAGCCTTCTGACATGCCAGGTATACCGAGGGAACTCGCTGAGCACAATCTTAATATCGATCCTAAGTTTAAACCGGTCAAGCAGTATCTGCGCCGCTTCAATGAGGAGAGACGCGAGGTTATTGGCGAAGAAGTGGCTAGGCTCTTGGCTGCAAGCTTTATAGTTGAGGTGTTTCATCCAGAGTGGTTGGCTAATCCGGTGCTAGTACTTAAGAAGAATGGAACTTGGAGAATGTGTGTTGATTACACGGATCTGAACAAAGCTTGCCCAACCGATCCTTTTTCTCTCCCCCGTATTAATCAAATCTTTGATGCTACGGCGGGATGCGAGCGGCTAAGTTTTTTGGATGCATACTCAGGTTATCATCAGATCAAGATGGCAGTTAAGGACCAGGAGAAGACAACCTTTATAACTCCTTTCGGAGCCTTCTGCTATGTATCTATGCCATTTGGGCTCAAGAGTGCCCAGGCGACCTACCAGCGTTGTGTGCAGAACTGCCTTCAAGGGCAGATTGGACGGAATCTCCATGCATATGTCGATGACATTGTGGTAAAATCCAGGAAGGAGGCGACATTGATAGATGATCTGAGGGAAACTTTTGATAATCTCCGAGTCTATAAAATGATGCTTCATCCGGAGAAGTGCGTTTTTGGTGTTCCGGCAGGCAAGCTCCTGGGATTCTTGGTGTCGAATAGAGGTATTGAGGCTAATCCGGAGAAGATCAAGGCGATTACGTCCCTGGCTAAAACGGCGTGCTTCAACGATGTCCAACGTGTGGCAGGCCGTATTGCATCACTCAGCCGGTTTATCGGCCGTTTGGGGGAGAAGGCAATTCCGCTTTATCAGATGATGAAGAAGACAGACCGGTTCGTCTGGAGCGATGCTGCTGATGCTGTGTTCGAGGATTTGAAGAGGCAATTGGCAGAGTCGCCGGTCCATGCTGCCCCAGTTGACAATGAGCCGCTGTTGTTATATGTGGCTGCCAATGCCCGTGCGGTAAGCGTTGCCATTGTGGTAGAGCGCAAGGAGGCAGGCAAAGAATATCCGGTTCAAAGGCCGGTTTAATACATCAGTGAGGTGCTCATTGAGTCGAAACAGAGATATCCACATTGGCAGAAACTGGTGTATGGAGTGTTCATGGCAAACCGGAAGCTGAAGCACTATTTTCAGGGCCAGTTCAGCTCCGTTAGGGGATATAATCCAGAACAAATAAGCCACTGGTAGGGTTGCAAAGTGGGCCATTGAACTTTGCCCGCACGGATTAAAGTATGTGCCCGGTACTGCTATAAAATCCCAAGCACTGGTGGATTTCATCAACGATTGGACAGAGTTGCAACACCTGAGGAGAAGCCGGATCATACATACTGGACTATTCACTTTGACGGTTCAAGGCAGCTGGAGGGCTCGGGGGCTGGAGTCGTGTTAACTTCCCCACGAGGTGGTAAGTTCTGCACTGTCCTCCGTTTAATGTTCCCTTGTATTAATAATGCTGCTGAGTACGAAGCTCTCCTCCATGGTTTGCGGATGGCCAAGGAGATGAATTTGAGCCGATTTAAGTGTTTTGGCGATTCAGATCTGGTGGCACAGCAAGTATCTGGCAAGTGGGATTCCAAGGATCCGCTCATGGCAGCATATCGACGAGAGGTAGATGCAGTCGCTGGATACTTCAAAGGATATCAGGTGGATCATATAGACCGGCGGAAAAATGAAGCAGCTGATGCGTTAAGCCGGTTGGGTTCCCAGCGTAAACCTGTTCCACCTAATACCTTCTTGGATGAATTTCATAATCCGTCGGTGCAGGTACCTTCAGAGGAGGACTTGGCTATTCCTGATCCGGAAGCACAATTAGTCGCAGCACTTCATGTCACTCCGTATTGGACGCTCCCTTACCTGGCATATATGAACTAGGGCGAGTTACCAGAGGACAAAGTCGAAGCCCGACAGATAATCCGGCGGTCTAAATCCATGACTATTGTCAATGGAGAACTTCATCATCGCAGCGTTTCTGGAGCTTTTCAGCGATGTGTATCACCAGAAGAAGGCTGTGATATCCTTAGAGAGATTTATAAAGGGGATTGTGGTCATCACGCCGGTTCAAAATCATTGGTGGCTAAAGCCTTTCGTCATGGGTTTTACTGGTTGACGGATCACGCCGACGCAGAGGACTTGGTCAGGAAATGTGATGCTTGCCAGAAATTCTCACGGCGTGCTCATATACCGGCGCAGGAGCTGAGGATGATCCCAATTACTTGGCCGTTTGCGACTTGGGGGCTTGATATGGTTGGACCCTTCAAAAGATCCCAAGACAAGAAAACCCATCTTCTAGTGGCAGTGGATACATTTACCAAGTGGGTTGAAGCGGAGCCTATCAGTAAGTGTGATGCAGCAACGGCGGTTCAGTTCATTGAAAAGGTGATTTTCCGGTTTGGCTTTCCACACAGCATTATAACTGATAATGGCACCAATCTATCCAAGGGGGCTATGGAGGAGTTCTGTCAACGAGAGCACATCCGTCTTGATGTATCATTGGTAGGTCACCCTCAGTCTAATGGCCAAGCTGAGAGAGCCAATCAAGAGATCTTGAGAGGCATCAAACCCCGGCTTATGGTTCCTTTGCAGAGAACATCGGGTTGTTGGGTGGAGGAGTTACCTTTTGTGCTATGGAGCATCAACACTACACCTAACAGATCCACAGGGTACACGCCTTTCTTCATGGTATATGGAGCTGAAGCGGTCCTCCCTAGTATATCCATCATGACTCGCCGCGAGTGGCGGCTTATGTTGAAGCAGATAATGAACAAGCAAGACAAGACGCTCTGGACCGGCTGGATGAGGAACGGGACACGGCAGCAGCTCGATCGGTGATTTACCAACAAGACATGCGCCGGTACCACAGTCGCCGGGTTGAAACCAGGACATTTCATGAAGGAGACCTGGTGCTTCGGCTCATCCAAGACCAGACAGATATGCACAATCTATCCCCACCTTTGGAAGGACCTTTTGTGGTCAGCAAGAACCTGCACAACGGATCATACTACCTCATCGATGTTCGAGAACATAAGGACTCACGCACGGCGAAGGAGGAGACCAAGCGGCCGTGGAATGTCGCTCTTCTTCGACCTTAGCCATAGGCTCTGCTTTATGTACAATGTATATATTATGATGAAAATAATAAACCGGCGCCCCCGGTAAACCGGGGTATCAGCCATCTTTTTTCATAAAGAGTATCACATGGGGGCTTCCGTGGGCAAGGGAGTTTTCTATGGCCTCTTAAACTGGTGCCCTTGATAAATCAAGGAATCAGCCGTCTTTTTTGTACAAAAAGAGAATCACATGAGGGCTTACGTGGGCAAGGAAGTTTCTTATGGCCTCTTAAACCGGCGGCCACATCAAGACCATCATAAGAGCACAGCTCTGGTTGCTTCGGCGATTTTCACATGATAATGAGGGGCAATAGAGAGTTTGATGCCTAGCACAACTCAAACATAGGCCCCGACGAGCAATGCTCACATGCTACCTGGGACTCCTGATGGAAGTTCATCAGTGAGTTGAAGACTCTTGTAGTGAACACGGCTTGGAAGCTTGGTGTATACACCTAAAACCCCGGATTAACCTGCCTGCATCAAGTAAACCGTGTCGTCCAAGTAAACCTGGTATGACCCGTCGAACGTACACACAAGTCAATCCTTCAAGACCCTGAACTTGGTAACGTTAAATTGACGATCATCAAGTGATTACACAAGTCAAATCTTTATAAGATTTTGAACATTGGTAGAATTTGACATTGATGATTTGGTTAAAGATTGTGGATCATCTTAACAGGCTTTGCTAAAATGGTTAATGACAGTAGCCTAGCAGCTCAAAAAAAGCCTCGAATTTGGAGCCTAGCAGCTCATAAAAAGCCTCAACTACATGGTCTTATTTGCCCAAAAACTTTATTTTTCATTTTTTATGTTTTCTCAAATCTTTATCTTCAAGGTCATTGGTTTTTCAACCAAGTCCATTGATTCAAGGCTGGATAACTACAAAGTTGTCATTACATCTGTATTTACAGAGTTATAGTCTCGGTTATAGACACCAGTACTAGTTTACAGCTAAACCGGCGTTCATTGTAACCCAGATCGATCTTCATGACGGGCCGACAAAGAGCCAAGGGAGTCATCAACACTTCCACCTTGGGTTGTTCCTACAGGATTAAGGTTTACGGATACACTTAATCACAGGTATGATACATATTTATATTTTACACACAGTTCAAGTTATTGACTTAGATCATGTGTTTGGCCAGTATGACCCATCCGGCGATAAACCGCGAGGACACTTTGAGCATTGTTTATACATGCGCAGGTAATATAAACTGTCAAGCATTGCAAGCAGGAAGTCGCCAAACAAAATAAAGCCATGCAAGATAGTGTGGGACAAAGACTGTATCTCAACTATTCTATTACAAGGCACTGGCAGGCCCAAAGAATATCAGGTTTCTCACAAAAGTGTTCAACAGATAAAAGTAAACCGGAGCCGGTTTAGGATTCCGCTTCAGCTCGCTGGGAAGACTAAGGGTCAGCTTATTCCGGGTCTTTGACGACTTCGGGCAGCTGCTGGAAATCAGGGGTGCTCCAGTCAATCTTGGCAAGGGCGTGGAAATACACTTCATCGTTTATAAGTTCTGATGGTTCAATGTCAGGGGCGAAGGTATGCTTACGAACGGGTGGAATAAGATTTTCGATGTCATAAGATGGCCGCTCCACCCGCACATTCTCCAAATCATAACCCGGGTGATACCTTGATAAGTCTGCTTCATCAGCAAGCTTACTGGCAAGAGGCCGCATCTCTTCCGTTAAGGCACGAAGATCTTTGGCGGAGAAAGCTGACCCGTCTTCTTTCATACTGGGATAACCATTCATGGCCTCCGCCGGATCAAAGTCGGGAACCCATGCCTTAACCCGGGTTAATGCCATGAGGGAGCCAGCTCTTGCAGAAGATTTCTTCACCTCGACAATATGGGCAGGGAAGATGGATAGTTTTTCCAGAGTACCTTGGATAGTGGTTGGTGCTGGTTTATTGTGCGAAATAGCACTGATGGCCCTCTGAGCACCGGCATAGAGTTGTTCTACCAAGGTATAGGCAGCCTTCAGCTTATTCCGCATATCATCCCCAAGATGAGTAACACGCCTCCCTGTGTACAAGTGATGAGTTAAACCAGACCAGCCCAAGATAGCAAGAATAAAGCGTATGACAACAAGTACTTACCAAATATAGCAGAGGTCATGTCATCTATATGCTGCCTTAACCCGTATAACTCCTCCGTCACTGGGTTAAGAGCTGCCTCAACATCATTGGCTCGTTTCTCCAAAGCAGCCTTTTCTGCATCCCAAGTGGACTGCTTCGCTTCAAAATCTTTCTTGAGCTTCTCCATACTAGCTAAACCAAGGGTAAGTTCCTCCTTGACTTTCATCGAAGCAGTTTCTTCGAAGGACAGGCTATTCCGGAGCTCGGTTATCTTAGAAGCCCTCCGGTTCAAGTCAGTCTGCAGTGGATAAAAAATATAAGATATTCATGAAGACAGTACAATCAAAAGTCTCAAGCACATAACAAGTTATGCACTCGGCACTTGGGGGCTAATGTACAATTGAAGTGAAAGAAAGCAAATTTTTCAGACAAATCCCAAGCACATAACAAGTTATGTCCTTGACACTTGGGGGCTAATGTAATGTCATTCTCAAACATAGGAGAAGTCCCGATTCACACGCAATGGAGTAAACCGGCCCTTGGGGGCTACGCGTGCAAATCAAAATAATACAGTTAATTTATCAAAGTCCCGGTTTACCCTAAAGGCTAAACCGGCACTTGGGGGCTACAATGGACTAAAGGCACAGTTACAAGATATAAGCAGAAATGAAAAGCAAAGGAAAAGAAATTACCTCATATCTTTCTTTCATTAAATTCACCAAACCGGCGTCGTGGTCACGGTTGGTGAAGAGACGGTTCAGGTACCCAGAATGAAGTTCTTGGTCACTGAGTTGGGCATAACTAGATAGGTCGGTGCTCCACTTGCCTTTGTCCTTATGGAGAGTTTCTTCTTTGGCCGTATGTTTGGCCAAGACAACCGGTTCTGCTGGGGTGGTAAAGCCGGTCCCAGTGATCATGACATCGTCTGTCGAGGTAGCAGTTGGCCTGGTCGGATCAACAGCAGCAGCAGGATTGGTGTGTACCGGACTAGCAGGGGCCGGACTAACCTGAGCAGGGCTAGTCCGAACAGGGCTAGCCGGTTTAGCAGGATTTCCCATGGGGTCATCCCCCGGAGCAGCGGCGTCTTCTCGGTCCATAGGGGAAGGATCGTCGTGGAGAACTTCAATATTCTCTTCCAAGGGGTTGGCAGCTTCAGGATCCTCTACTGGTTCAGAAGCGATGTTCTCGGTCGCCAGTTTATTCAGCTTCGCTTTCTTGCTATGCTTGGGCATACTGAAAAGATTAAGGGAATAATGAAAATCGCAAGTCAAAATGAAAAGATAAACCGGATATATTAAAAGATGGCTTACCCATGAACAGTCTTGAGCACCGGGACTTGGGTGGCGGTTGACTCGCCGGAGGATGACACAAGAGCTTCCTGATAATTTGGATCAGACGGCTTAAGTGGTTTACGAAAAATACCCGCTTTAGGATGAAGAAGAGTTTGAGTAAGTAAAACCTCTGAACGGCGCATTTGAGCCGGAGTATGAGTCAATCCAGTCGACTCGACCACATGGCCACTGTGGCGTGTAGTGCGGCGAGCCTCATGCTGCTGCTTCTTCAAAAGAAAATGGGGATCCAGTTGAGCATAAGGGTGAGAAAATGGATATTTCCGGGCTACCCGACGAACTTTGGGTGGTAATGGTTCTGAATCAGAGGAAAGAGAGATTACCTCGACTTTATCCTCTTTACTCCCTTCTGCCGGATCCTGGGAAAGGTCATTGTTAATATAAATATAGACAAGGAAAAGTTAACACACATAAGAACCAAGCAGTACCTCAGAAGTCGGATCATCTTCTTCAGCGTTTGAACCGGAAGCAGCGGCAGGTCTTTTCTTGTGTCTCTTTACAGCCAGGCTCTTCTTGCGAGTTGGTTTCATCGGTTTGTCCTGGGCTTTCCGTTTCCAGAAGGGGTCATTGGCCTGCATAAAGGAATAAAGTATGTTAAAAACAAGCACTATGGACGGATTAAAACAAAGAGAAATGGATAGAAGAATCTTACCGCTGGCGGTTTGTTGTTTACGTAGAAGGGTGCTAAACCGGTCCGACTGCACTCCTCCAGAGGTATGTTCAGCATCTTCTTCGCAGATTCGGTAAGTTCATTGTCTGGAAGCACCATCTCTGTGTGACGCTGAGGGTCCTTTGGATTACCAGTATACTCGCACATTAAGCTGGAGCACCGGCTTAACGGGAGAATGCTCCAAGAGAGCCAGCAGCGGACAAAGTCAACCCCAGTTAAACCGTTGGCTACAAAAGCCCTGAGTTTGGAAAGTTGGGGGGCATATCGAGCCCGGTCTTGAGCACTCAGACGATGTGGGAAAGGGTAACCCGGCAGTGGATTCTCTCCCTCTGGTGAAGTATCAACACAATAGAACCAAGTTTGGTTCCAATCATTGGGATGGCTATGAAGGGTAGCATGAGGAAAGCTAACATCCTTCCTTTTCTAGATACTCATTCCGCCCAGTTCAGTGTTTGGCCCATCATGAAATTCAGTCCGGCGGTTCAGATGTAAGAAGTCCTAGAATAACTCTACAGACGGCTCTTCTTGCAGATAGGCTTCAGAAAAGACTTGGAAATTGTAGATGTTTGATACGGAGTTGGGGCCTATGTCTTGGGGATGGAGCTGAAACTCTGCCAATACATCATGGAATTTTTTTGACCCTGGAGGGTTCAAGCCCCGGGCCAGGTCATCAAAAAAGACAACAATCTCTCCCTCTTTAGGATGGGGAGGACACTCTTTCCCGGGAGCCCTCCAGTGCAGAACCTCCTTGGGACCTAAAGCGCCAATTGAGGCCGCCTCTCCTAAATCATCCTCGGTAATCCGGGATGGGACCCAGTTGCAGGCAACAAACTGCTTGGCCACAGAAGTCATCTTTTTCAAAGGGGGAACGCTGAAAAATACAATACAAGACCCGGTTTATGATCCACGCAGATATAAACCGGCGTGTTCTATGAAGGCATTGATCTAATTGGCGGTTTAAACAGGGGACTAATGGTGTCTACTGGACCGGAATAACTATGAGTGTAACAGCTACCGGATTATGAAGTTTGGAACAAGTTAAACCGCCAAACACGAGCAGGTGAGGTGCAGATCTAAAGCTAAACCATCGACATAGGCAGATGAGTTGCAGATCTAAGATGTGAGAAACAACTTTCACATGAGCAGTGGTGAAATATGGATCTACAGCGTATGGAAAACTCAAGATAAATTCAAGTCATATTCGTTGAAGGCAGCAAAGGTTTTTTACAGATCTAGTCTAACTAACAGTATTGGGGGAACTAAGATTATCAAGACGGAGCGGAGTCATGCATACAAGAATCGACCTAAGAGGTTTAACATCTACGGCTAGGAACTACCTATGGTGATGAACTGCGAAGAATAGAGGTTCATCTGCGAGCTCCCGCGAAACCCTAGAACTAAGATCTATGGGGAAGAAGGAGTAACGCACCTGAGGAACCGGAAGCGGAAGGACGGCGGCGAATCTCTGAACAGGCTCAGGTTGATGCAGCGGCCGGGCTTGGTGAAGACGACGAGCTCGAAGGACGGCGGTGGAGCTTGAGCGCTGGAAGACAGAGGAAGACGAAGCAGGGTCGAAAAGAGATGCCCTTTGGGCCCTATTTATAAGCTGAGGGTATAAAACGACAAGCGCGGGAATCGAGGAGATCCAAAATCGGATATGGATGGTGCTGTCGCCTCGATCTTTGGAGTTTTTTAATAAATAAAGGTAAAAAACAGGTATAGGCGTTAAATGCGCGGATGCCGTCACGACGGTTTAAAGCAACTTGAGGGGATGATGTCATGCCGGTTTACCAAGCATACCGAAGCTGTAGAAAGGAAAATTTGTACAAGACTTTGGAGATTGATATGAACAGGTTCAAATCAATCTCTGGCCTAATGTCAGGGATATTACTATCAGGTATAAACCGGCTGGCAGGGTCCGGTTTACGTTACCAAGATTATATTATCAGATTCTCAGCGGAGTATGGAGTAGAAGTTTATAGCCCAAGAGGCTTAGAGCCCATGTATTAGGGCCCATGATTTGTAAACCGTCATATCATGTAACTTGGGATGTAAGATAGAAAGAGCAGAGACCGAGGTGGACACGTTTATGAGCCGGCCTCGGGACTCTATAAACCGGACCGGGTGTCACCTCTTATATAAAGGGACGACCCGGCGGCGGTTTAAGACAGAGAAAAACAGCTCGAGACATAGGTAAAGCAAATTCGCTCCCTGGTCATCGAAGCCCAAGCAATACCACACCAAACTAGACGTAGGCTTTTACCTTCATCGAATGGGCCGAAATAGTATAAAATCCTTGCGTCCTTCGTCCACTTTAACCCCTTTAAACTAACCCGTAGCGATGGCCTCACGACTAAGTCCTTTCGCTAGGACATCTGCCGTGCTAAATCCACGACAGAAGTCATCCGACGCGCGGCTCTCACAACCACGAGACATGGTGCTGTGCGCCCCGACTCCACTGCTATCATCCAGCTCGAGCGTGGGCAAGGCACCAAGGGCCACAGGAGGTGATGTACACGGGACTGGCCCGCAAGCCAGAGCTCAGCCGCTTGGATTTATCGAAGCTGTAGGGACGAACCGAGCACAGATGCCGTGCCAGCCCCCGACCATAAGACGGATGTAAGCGAGCTTGCAGGGGCGCAGGATGTTCATGGCATAAGAGTGATGGTCAAACAAGTGATTCGAATGCAACATGACAGAGACGACAATACTAGGTTAGGTAAAATGCAAGGGAGATAATGCCACCAGGACGAACCTGCGTGGTCTGGGGACAATGCAGCCCGAGGGGCGTCCCCCACAAGGTGACCTGCGATGCAAAAGGATACGCGTTGTAGGGACAGGGACGTGCCACCTGGGAATGATGCAGCCCAAGGGGTGCTCCCAGTTGAACAGAAATCGGAAGATGTCACCTGGCATAGTTGTTGAAGTAGTGTCAGTGTAGTTGGAGGTTCTCGACGAAGATGTTGTTCCTCACATGCCACCCGACTCCGGCCCCTTGCGAGGTTCCGGGGCTCCCTAGATTTCGCGGAGGGCCGAGTCCAACTCCGCCTGGATCTCCTTGTGCCTGGCCTCGCGAGCCACCAGGACTTCTAGCATGTGGCACTGGTGCAGGGCCGCCTGGTTCGGCAGGCCGAAGGGCATGCACACGTAGCTGTGAGGGGGACCCTAGCACCGGCCCACCTGGGAAGGTAGAGCTCCTGAGACGTGATCATGTTGAGTGCAGGGACGTTGACGTAGACGCACAACCCGTCTCCTGAGCCTGGACCGACAGCTGCCCTTAGAGGAGGGGAGCGACTCTCGCCCCGCATGGCTCTCGGCTCCTGTAGGTCTTCAGTGGTCTGGCTGATGAACACCTGAGCGCTTGGTGCCTCATGCCTTGAGGCCTCTGGATGGAAGTGTGCAGCAAAACACTCTTCCACATGGTGCCTGAGTGCCTCTCTCGTGACATTAGCTAGGTCAGAGACCCTCCAGAGGAGAGCCCTCGAGCCCAGCCTGAGAGGGGCGTCGGCCGCGCCTTCCTATGCGAGAGAGGGAGGAGGCCCCTCCCAAGGTGCAGGTCCTGAGGTGTTGCTGCTCTGTACTGCGTCCTCATGAGGTGCCAGGGCCAGCATCTGCTTCTTCTTCTTGGGGACGACCTCAAGTGGGTAGATGATGATGTCGTTGTCTGGATCCTCGACCGCCACCGCCTGGTAAGCGCGCTCGAGTGAGCACACTGCGTCCTTCTCCTCGCAGGCGATGGTGATGACGCCGCCGCTTCCCGGCATCTTGAGAACATTGTAGCCGTGGTGGGTCACTGCCATGAACTTGGCCAGGGCTAGATACCCGAGGATGGTGTTGTAAGGGAGATGGATGTGGGCGACATTGAAGTCGATGAACTCAGTGTGGTAGTTATCACGCTTGCCGAAGGTTACAGGTAGGCGAACTTGCCCCACGGGGTTGGTGGAGCCATCAATCACTCCGGAGAAGGGCTTGATATGCAGCAGTTGATCGTAGGGTACTTGGAGGCTGTCAAAGATCTCGATGGACAGGACATTGAGTCCTGCGCCATCGTTGATGAGGTTCTTGGTAACTTGGACGTTGCTAATGACGGGAGAACAAAGCATCAGGAGGGTGCCAGCCGTAGCTGCGCACTTGAGCTGGTCTACTGAACTGAAGGTGATGGGGCACCTAAACCACCTAGGTAGGCGAGTAGCCTCGAGCTTGTGGAGAGACGCGTTTACTTCACGGGCGAACTGCTTGAAGAGGTGCTGAGAAGCTGGGGCCTGTGCTCCGCCCAAGATGCAAGCGATGGCACGCGGCTCCTGGAAGCCCCCAGCCCCCTCATCCTGGTCGTCGTTTCTCCTTGGCGGTGGCAGAGGTGGTAGGCCGGCCCTGCGCTGAGGATGGTCCTCTCGCGGCTGGTCCCTCCAGGCGTCCTCGCGAGGCTGGCCGCGCCAACGGTCCTCCCGAGGCTGATCACGCCACTCCTAGTGGGGGCCGCTGTCGTCCCAGTGTCTCCCGGTCCGACTTCCTCCGCGGCCGTAGCCACGGTTGCTGCGCTCTGGGCGTTGGACGATGCGTCCTTCGCGGAGGGCCCTGAGCTCTTGACAGTCATGAGTGTTGTGGTTGTGCACATTGTGGAAGGCGCAAAATGCTTGACCGTTCTTGGGAGGCTCCGGGTAGTTGCGACCGTGCTTCATTTCTGGTTCGGCTGCAAGCATTGCCACTCCCTTGCGCTTTATGTCCTTGCTTTTGGCCTTCTTGTCTTCGGGTTCAGCAGTGGAGAGTTCGACGAGTGAGAGGCGCCCCTCCTCGGCCCTAGCAAACTTGGTCGCGAGGTTGAACAACTTCAAGGACGTGCACAAATCTCCGTGGATAGCGAGCTCTTCTTTCATCGTGATGCCGCGGACACCATCTGAGAAAGCTGAAATGATGGCCTCGTCCGTGACCTTGGGGATCTTGACGCGAACACTGTTGAAGCGTTGGATGAACTTCTGCAGGGTTTCTCCTGGTTGTTCCTTGATACGTCGTAGGTCACCCACGGCCGGGGGACGGTTTCGAGTGCCCTGGAAGTTGGCGATGAACCTCTCGCGCATCTCACTCCAGGTGGAGATCGATCCTGCGGGCATGTTCAAGAGCCACGAGCGCGCGCCATCCTTGAGGGCCATGAGGAACCAGTTCGCCATGATCTTCTCGTTACCGCTAGACGCTTCGATTCTCAGCTCGTAGAGCAGCAGGAAATCCACAGGGTCGGGGGTGCCATCGTAGCATGGAGGCAGTTCGGGCTTGAACTTTCCAGGCCAGTTGACGTTGCGCAGCTGGGGGCGAGGGCCTTGCAGCCTGCTGTCGACACCAGAGCTTGTTGGGGAGGTGGAACTTGGTCTCGGTCCTCGCGTGCCGCTACGGCGGGAGGCACGCGGTCTCGACGCAGCGGTGGAGGGAGTGCGGGTGCTCTTCCGCGGGCCACGGGATCTTTTGGCATGTTCCTTCTTCGCACACTGGCGCCGCGCGTGAGCGGTCACGCCGCGGGGCCACATGCCTTGGGGCTTGGAAGACGCCTAGACGCGGGGGTAGCAGTGGAGCTTCTTGGGCCTCGTTGTCCTCATGGGGAGGCAGTCGAGGCAGGGAGAGGGACAATGCCGAAGAGCCCCCAGTGGCGCTGACGAGCTCGGCGATGCGGTCGAGCCATTCTTCCTAGAAGTCGTCGATGGGGCGGTAGCGGAGGAGATCACGAGCCATGAGCAACGTAGCCTGCGCGTCCACGGGTCCGCAGCGAGCATGAGACGAAGAGACCGCCGGCATTAGCGACGGAGTAGCGGTGTGTCCATCACGCTACACGAAGGGGTGCAGGGATGATGCCTGCTATTCATGCCGCGCCGGACCGGTGGCGGCGTTGGCGGCAGGCGGTGGAGAACGACGGGGTGGTCCGCCGGCAGGAGCAGTCCGAGCGACGCGGGCAGCGAGGGCAGCCCGCCGCTCCGCACGGGCTCTGCGAGCGTCCGCCATGAAACTACTGGAATGACGGAGCTCTGGTAGACATGAGGGAAGTTTCGGCACACCCCTACCTGGCGCGTCAAATATCGGATCTAGGGTTTCGGCAAAACCCTTGAGGTTCGAACTCTGGGGTGCGCACAAAGATCTCCCCTTCCGCCCTAGCTCGTCTACTCAACAACCCTAAGCCTAGCTCGTCAGATCCGATGAACAAGGGACACAAGATTTATACTGGTTCGGGCCACCGTTGTGGTGTGACACCCTAATCAAGTGTGATGTGGTGGATTGCCTTGTAGGCTGAGGAAGAACTATTACATGGATGAACTGCCTCCTGAGGAGAGGTGTTCTTGAGCTTGGGTGAGCTTGTGGAGTTTAAGAGGTCTCGATGACCCGATCCCCTTCTAAGGTGGTGGCTTGTCCTATTTATAGTGGCCCGGGTCCTCTTCCCAAATATTGAGCAGGAAGGAATCCCACAACGGCCAAATTTGAAGGGGGACAGCTAGTACAAGTTATCCTGACAAAAGGTGGACTTCGCCTGCCAAAGGCTCTGGTGGTGACGCCGCCGTGGGCTCCGCGATGACCTCCATCATGACGTCCTGCTGGTCTTGATCTCGTTGTACCGATATGGAAACCTTTTCCTGACACCTCGGGACTCTTCATCTGCACCTGCTCCTTTAGCACCAAAGGGGAAACTAGCGCTCCGCACCCGCTGGCGCCCGCCTGGCCTGGGTCGTCACTGCTCACATCACGAGGACCTCGCGAGGAGTCCCTCGCCTCGATATCTCCGATCCTCACGAACCGGCCTAGTGAGGCCGCCCCAGGGGATGCCTTGTGTCGTCCGCCTCGCGAGGCTTGGCCCCTCGCGAGGGTCTTGAGTTGTCACTGAAGATGATGGGCCGTACCAGGCTGCCTAGTGAGCCACGCCCTGGGCCGCAGGCAGACAAGGTTGGGTACCCTCAGTCCCAGAACACCGACACAGAGAATTATTGAATTTTCTATACTGGCCGCAAAAGTTTCTGTTTTTCAGCAAAATCAAATGAATGATTACCGCAAGTCATTCCAAATGTCATACTTGGCTCAAACACTAATTAAAACACAAAAATACAATTACTACCGAAGTAATAATGTGCGAAACTTCAAAAACAGAACCAAAAAGCAAAAAGCAAAAATAAAATTGGGTTGCCTCCCAACAAGCGATATTGTTTAACGCCCTTAGCTAGGCATAAAATGCTAATAGATCTAGGTATTGTCATCTTAGGTACGCAATCCATAAGTAGCTCTCATAATAGATTCATAAGGCAATTTAATTTTCTTTCTTGGAAAGTGTTCCATGCTCTTCCTTAATGGAAATTCAAATTTAATGTTTCCTTCTTTTATATCAATAATTGCACCAATCGTTCCAAGAAAAGGTCTAGCAAGAATAATAGGACATGCAGGATTGCCATCTATATCCAGAACAATGAAATCTACAGGCACATGATTCCTATTTGCGACAATAAGAACATCATTAATCGTTCCCATAAGTTTCTTGATAGTGGAATCCGCAAGATGCAAATTTAAAGAACACTCATCAATTTCACAGTAACCTAACACATCACATAAAGTTTTTCGAATCGAAG
This sequence comes from Secale cereale, assembly GCA_902687465.1. Classification (NCBI taxonomy): domain Eukaryota; kingdom Viridiplantae; phylum Streptophyta; class Magnoliopsida; order Poales; family Poaceae; genus Secale; species Secale cereale. The sequence goes on from LR738714.1 coordinate 344,794,861, forward strand.
AAATGCTAGCACCTAAATCACACAAAGCATGGCACTCATAATGTTTAATCTTGATCTTAGTAGTGGGTTCCCACTCATCATAAAGTAATCTAGGGATAGAAACTTCAAATTCAAGATTTTTTTCCTCAAAAGATTGCATCGTAGCATCAACAATATGTTTAGTAAAAGCTTTATTTTGATTGTAAGCATGAGGAGAATTCAACATAGATTGAAACAAGGAAATGCAATCTATTAAAGAACAATTATCATAATTAAATTCCTTGAAATCCAAAATAGTGGGTTCATTGCTACTTAAAGTTTTAACTTCACAAATCCCACTTTTATCAATTTTTGCATCAAGAACTAAAAACGCCGAATAATTGGGACGCCTTTTGGCTAAAGTTGACACATCTCCAGTCCCATCTGTACAGAGATTCATATTGGAAAACAAATATTCAATAGGAGTCAAATCAATCACTTTAAGATCTTCATCATTATTTTCACGGGAACTAGAGGAACATGTTTTTATAAACCAATCCTTTTTAGCATGCATCTTAGCGGTTCTTTCTTTGCACTCATCAATGGAAATTCTCATAGCTTTGAGAGGCTCGTTGATATCATGCTTGGGTGGAATAGATCTAAGTTTCAAACAATCAACATCAAGAGAAATTCTATCTGCATTCCTAGCCAAATCATCAATCTTAAGCAATTTTTCTTCAATCAAAGCATTAAAATTCTTTTGAGCACTCACAAATTCTTTGACACTATTCTCAAAATCAGAGGGCATCTGATTATAATTTCCATAAGAATTGTTGTATGAATTACCATAGTTGTTAGAGGAGTTGCTAGGAAAAGGCCTAGGGTTAAAATTTCCTCTATATGCATTGTTACCAAAATTGTTCCTACCAACAAAATTCACATCCATAGATTCATTATTATTCTCAATAAAAGTGGACATGGGAATATCATTAGGATCAATTATTACCCTTGCAAGCAAATAATTTCACAAGCTCATCCATCTTCCCACTCAAAACATTAATCTCTTCAATTGCATGCACTATTTTACTAGTGGAAGATCTTTCGGTATGCCATTGAGAATAGTTAACCATTATATTATCTAAGAGTTTATTAGCTTCTCCTAAAGTGATTTCCATAAAAGTACCATCTGCGGCCGAATCTAAAAGATTTCTAGAAGCAAAGTTCAATCCGGCATAAAAATATTGTATGATCATCCATAAATTCAAACCATGCGTAGGGCAATTTCTTATCATAAGTTTCATCCTATCCCAAGTTTGTGCGACATGCTCATGATCAAGTTGTTTAAAATTCATAATATCGTTCCTAAGGTAGATGATCTTAGCGGGAGGGAAATACTTGGCAATAAAAGAATTTTTACACTTATTCCATGAATCGATACTATTTTTAGGCAAAGATGAAAACCAAGTTTTAGCTCGAACTCGTAGTGAGAACGAAAATAGCTTCAATTTAACAAGATCATTATCCACATCTCTTTTCTTTTGCATATCACACAAATCAACAAAATTATTTAGATGGGATGTGACATCTTCACTAGGAAGGCCAGAAATTGATCTTTCATAACTAGGTTCAATAAAGCAGCACTAATTTCACAAGATTCCGCATTAGTAGCGGGAGAAATCAGAGTACTAATAAAATCATTATTATTGGCGTTGAAAAATTCACATAATTTGGTATTTTCTTGAGCCATCGTGACAAAGCAAGAAATCAAACCCACAAGCACACAAAAAGAGAGCGAACAAGACAAACGAAAAAAAGGACGAAGAAAAGGCAAATCTTTTTGAAAATCGTTTTAGAAATGGGGGAGAGGAAAACGAGAAGCGGGTGGCAAATAATATAAATACGAGAGATGAGAGTTTTATGAAGGGTACTTGGTATGTCTTAGCATGGCGTAGATCTCCCCGACAATGGCGCGCGAAATTCTTCCTACTACCTCTTGAGCTTCAATTGCTTTTTCTCTTGAAGAGGAAAGGGTGATGCAACAAAGTAGAGTAGATATTCCATCTGTTTGAGAAGTATCAATCCAGTAGGAGACAACACACAAACCGCCAAATACCTGCACAAACAATCAAACCACTTGCACCCAACGCAATAAAGGGGTTGTCAATCCCTTCACGGTTATTTGCAAAAATGACATCTGATAGAGATGGATAAACTATAAAGTAAATATTTTTGATATTTTTGGTTTATAGATTGGAAAGTAAAAGATTGCAAAATAGTAGATCGGAAACTTATAAGAAGGAAAATAGACCCGAGGGCCGTAGGTTTCACTGGAGCCTTCTCTCATGATAGAAAATAGTGGGTAAACAAATTAGTACCAAGCAATTGATAGAAAAGCGCAAAGTGATGACGATATCTAAGGAAATGATAATGAATATAGGCATCACGTTCATGTCGAGTAGACCGACTCTTGCCTGGATCTATTCTATTACTCCACACATCGGCCAAAACTATTATGCATCTAGAGTATTAAGGTCATAACGAACAGAGTAACACATTAAGTAGGATGCCATGATGTAGCGGAACTAATTCAAGCAATATGATGAAAACCCCATCTTGTTATCCTCGATGGCAACAATACAATACATGTCATGTCTCTTTCTTTCACTGGGATTGAGCACTGCAAGATTGAACCCAAAGCAAAGCACTTCTCCCATTGCAAGAAAAACCAATCTAGTTGGCCAAACCAAACCGATAGTTCGAAAGGAATTACTAAGATATCAAATCATGCATATAAGATTTCAGAAAAAGACTTAAATAATATTCATAGATAATCTGATCATAAATCCACAATTCATCGGATCTTGGCAAACACACGGAAAAAGAAGATTACATTGGATATATCTGCAAGAACATCGAGGAGAACATGGTATTGAGCATCAAAGAAAGAGAAGAAGACATCTAGCTACTAGCTATGGACCCGTAGGTCTATGGTAAACTACTTACACTGCATCGAAAGGGCAATAGGGTTGATGTAGATGCCCTCCGTGGTCGAATCCCCCTCCGGCAGAGTATCGGAAAAGGTCTCCAGATGGGATCTAGTGGATACAGAAAGTTACGGTGGTGGAAAAGTGGTTTCGATGCCCTCTCTATGGTTTCTCGAATATATGTCAACATATAGGAGGAAGTAATAAGTCGGTGGAGCAGCAGGGGGCCCACAAAGGTGGGGGGCACTCCCTACCCCCTGGGCGCGCCTTCCGTCCTTGTGGCCACCTCGCAGGTCCCTTGGTGTGTACTACAAGTCCTTTGGATGTCTTCTAGTCCAAGAAAAATCCTCATAAAGCTTCGTTCCGTTTGGACTCCGTTTGATATTCCTTTTCTGCGAAACTCAAAAACAAGGAAAAAAACAGAAACTGGCACTCAACTCTAGGTTAATAGGTTAGTCCAAAAAATTATATAAAATAGCATATTAGTGCATATAAAACATCCAAAATAGTTAATATAATAGCATGGAACAATAAAAAATTATAGATACCTTGGAGACACATCACACAACCCTGGCCGAAGCGTCGTTCGAGGCAAAGGATGGGAGCACCTAAATCTCAAAAAGGTATTGCGGTCTCCTTATGCAGAAGTACTTACAGAACATGTATGGATAATGGAAAGAATGTTGGAGATATGCCCTAGAGGCAATAATAAAAGCATTATTATTATATCTCCTTGTTCATGATAATTGTCTGTTATTCATGCTTGAATTGTATTGTACGGAAACAACGATACATGTGTGAATACATAGACCACAATGAGTCCCTGGTAGGCCTCTAGTTACCAGCTCGTTGATCAACAGATGGTCACGGTTTCCTGACCATGGACATGAGATGTCAGTGATAATGGGATCACATCATTAGGAGAATTATGTGATGGACAAGACCCAAACTTGAGCATAACACGAGATCGTATAGTTCGTAATGCATAAGCTTTTCGGTGTCAAGTATTTATTCCTTAGACCATGAGGTTGTACAACTCCCGGATACCGTAGGAGTACTTTGGGTGTGCCAACCGTCACAACGTAACTGGGTGGCTATAAAGGTACGCATCGGGTATCTCCGAAAGTGTCTGTCGAGTTGGTACGAACCGAGACTGGGATGTTGTCACTCCGTATGACGGAGAGGTACCTCTGGGCCCACTCGGTAAGACATCATCATAATGAGCTCAATGTGACTAAGTAGTTAGTCACTGGATGATGGATTACGGATCGAGTAAAGAGACTTGCCATGACAAGATTGAACAAGGTATCGGGAATACCGACGATCGAATCTCGGGCAAGTACGTACCGATGGACAAAGGGAATAACATACGGGATTGAGTGAATCCTTGACACGGTGGTTCATCCGATGAAGATCATCGAGGAACACGTGGGAACCAACATGGGTATCCAGATCCCGCTGTTGGTTATTGACCGGAGAGTCGTCTCGGTCATGTCTACGTGTCTCCCGAACCCGTAGGGTCTACACACTTAAGGTTCGGTAACGCTAGGGTCGTAGAGATAAACGCACGTGGAAACCCGAAAGTTGTTCGGAGTCCCGGATGAGATCCCGGACGTCACGAGGAGTTCCAGAATGGTCCGGAGGTAAAGATTGATATATAGGAAGTCCAGTTTCGGCCAACGGGTGATCTCCGGGGGTCACCGGGAGTGTCCCGAGACCACCGGAGGGGCCCCGGGGGTCCACCGGGTGGGGCCACCCATCCCGGTGGGGACCCTAGGACGCAAGGGGAAGTGTCCAGCCCCTCTGGGCTGGCGCACCACTAGTGGCCCACCTCCCCATGCGACTAGGGTTAAAACCCTAAGGGGAGGGGGGCCACCAATTGCCTTGGGGGGCAAGGACTCCCCCCCTGGCCGCCGCCCCCCCTGCAGATTGGATCTGCAGGGGCCCTGGCGCACCCCCCTGGCCCCTATATATATGTGGGAGGGGAGAGGGCTGCCGCACCTTTGCCCTGGCGCCTCTCCCCCTCCCGTCACACCTTCATACTCCAAAGCAGGGCGCCCGACGAAGCCCTGCTGCGATCTCCACTGCATCCGTCATCACGCCGTCGTGCTGCCGGATCTCTGACGACTTCTCCTCCCCCCTTGCTGGATCAAGAAGGAGGTGACGTTGCTGCACCGTACGTGTGTTGAACGCGGAGGTGTCGTCCGTTCGGCGCTAGATCATCTGTGACGAAGAACGCGAAGAGTACGACTACTTCATCCACGCTTCTTCGAAAGCTTCCGCACGCGATCTACATAACGATATGTAGATGCACTCTTACTTGCTCGTTGCTAGATGTCTCCATAGTTGGATCTTGGTGAAAGCATAGAAAATTTTGAATTATGCTACGTTCCCCAACAGTGGTATCCGAGCTAGGTTTTATGCGTAGCATCTTGCACGAGTAGAACACAAACAGTTGTGGGCGTTTGGTTTTGTTCAACTTTCTTACCGTTACTAGTCAATCTTGATTCGGCGGTATTGTGGGATGACGCGGCCCGGACCGACTTTACACGTATGCTTACGTGAGACTGGTTCCACCGACAGACATGCACTAGATGCATAAGGTGGCTGGCGGGTGTCTGTCTCTCCTACTTTAGTCGGATCGGATTCGATGAAAAGGGTCCTTATGAAGGGTAAATAGAAGTTGACAAATGACGTTGTGGTTTTGGCGTAGGTAAGAAACGTTCTTGCTAGAAATCCTATAGAAGCCACGTAAAACTTGCAACAACAATTAGAGGACATCTAAATTGTTTTTGCAGCATGTGTTTTGTGACGTGGTATGGCCAAGAACGAAGATGTGATGAATGATATATGTGATGTATGAGATTGATCATGTTTTTGTAATAGGGAATCACGACTTGCATGTCGATGAACTTGACAACCGGCAGGAGCCATAGGAGTTGTCTTTATTATTGTATGACCTGCGTGTCACTGAATAACGCCATGTAATTACTTTACTTCATTGCTAAACGTTAGCTATAGTAGTAGAAGTAATATTTGGCGTGACGACTTCTTCAAGACACGATGATGGAGATCATGATGATGAAAATCATGGTGTCGAGCCGGTGACAAGATGATCATGGTGCCCCGAAGATGGAGATCCAAGGAGCAAGATGATATTGGCCATATCATGACACTTTAATTGATTGCATGTGATGTTTATCATGTTTATGCATCTTGTTTACTTAGGACGATGGTAGTAAATAATATGATCTCTCACTAAAATTTCAAGTATTGTGTTTCCCCTAACTGTGCACCGTTGCTAAAGCTCGTTGCTCCGAAGCACCACGTGATGATCGGGTGTGATAGGTTCTAACATTCGCATACAACGGGTGTAAGACAGATTTACACACGCGATACACTTAGGGTTCACATGACGAGCCTAGCATGTACAGACATGGCCTCGGAACACGGAAGACCGAAAGGTCGAACACGAGTCGTATAGAAGATACGATCAACATGAAGATGTTCACCGTTGATGACTGGTCCGTCTCACGTGATGATCGGACACGGGCTAGTCGATTCGGATCGTGTATCACTTGGATGACTAGAGAGATGTCATTCTGAGTGGGAGTTCATTAAAATTTGATTAAGATGAACTTAATTATCATGAACTTAGTCTAAATTCTTTACAATATCTCTTGTAGATCAAATGGCCCACGCTCAGGTTTCCCTCAACTTCAACGCGTTCCTAGAGAAAACCAAGCTGAAAGACGATGGTGGCAACTATACGGATTGGGTCCGTAACCTGAGGATTATCCTCATAGCTGCCAAGAGATCATATGTCCTATAAGCACCGCTAGGTGACGCTCCCGCCCCGGCAAACCAAGACGTTATGAACGCTTGGCAGTCGCGTTGTGATGATTACTCCCTGGTTCAGTGCGGCATGCTTTACAGTTTATAATCGGGGCTCCAAAAAAGTTTTGAGCACCACGGAGCATATGAGATGTTCGAAGAGCTGAAAATGGTTTTCCAAGCTCATGCCCGAGTCGAGAGATATGATGTCTCCGACGCATTCTACAGCTGTAAGATGGAGGAAAACAGTTCTGTCAGTGAGCACATCCTCAAGATTTCAGGATTGCACAACCGCTTGTCTCAGCTGGGAATGAATCTCCCAGATGAAGCGGTCGTTGACAGAATCCTCCAGTCGCTCCCACCAAGCTTCAAGAGCTTCGTGTTGAACTTCAATATGCAGGAGATGGAGAAGTCCATTCCCGAGGTGTATTCGATGCTGAAATCAGCGGAGGTGGACATCAAGAAAGAACATCAAGTGTTGATGGTCAATAAAACCACTAAGTTCAAGAAAGGCAAGGGTAAGAAGAACTTCAAGAAGGACGGCAAGGGAGTTGCCGCGCCTGGCAAGCCTGTTGCCGGGAAGAAGCCAAAGTATGGACCCAAGCCTGAGACAGAGAGTTTTTATTGCAAGGGAACGGGTCACTAGAAGCGGAACTGCCCCAAATATTTAGCAGCCAAGAAGGCCGGCAACGTCAAAGGTATATTTGATATACATGTTATTGATGTGTACCTTACCAGCACTCGTAGTAGCTCCTGGGTATTTGATACCGGTGCAGTTGCTCACATTTGTAACGCAAAACAGGAGCTGCGGAATAAACGGAGACTGGCAAAGGATGAGGTGACGATGCGCGTCGGAAATGGTTCCAAGGTCGATGTGATCGCCGTCGGCACGCTACCTCTACATCTACCCTCGGGATTAGTTTTAAACCTCAATAATTGTTATTTAGTACCAGCTTTGAGCATGAACATTGTTTCTGGATCTCGTCTTATGCGAGATGGCTATTCTTTCAAATCAGAGAATAATGGTTGTTCTATTTATTTGAGAGATATGTTTTATGGTCATGCCCCGCTGGTCAATGGTTTATTTTTGATGAATCTCGAACGTAGTGATACACATATTCATAGTGTAGATGCCAAAAGATGTAAAGTTGATAATGATAGTCCCACATACTTGTGGCATTGCCGCCTTGGTCATATTGGTGTCAAACGTATGAAGAAGCTCCATTCAGATGGACTTCTAGAGTCTCTTGATTATGAATCATTTGACACGTGCGAACCATGCCTCTTGGGCAAGATGACCAAGACTCCGTTCTCCGGAACAATGGAGCGAGCAACCAACTTGTTGGAAATCATACATACCGATGTGTGCGGTCCAATGAGTGTTGAGGCTCGCGGAGGCTACCGTTATGTTCTCACCCTCAGGGATGACTTGAGTAGATACAGGTATATCTATTTGATGAAACACAAGTCTGAGACCTTTGAAAAGTTCAAGGAATTTCAGAATGAGGTTGAGAATCAACGTGACAGAAAAATAAAGTTCTTGCGATCGGATCGTGGGGGTGAATATTTAAGTCATGAATTTGGCACACAACTTAGGAGCTGTGGAATTGTTTCACAATTGACACCACCCGGAACACCTCAACGTAACGGTGTGTCGGAACGTCGAAATCGTACTCTGTTGGACATGGTGCGATCTATGATGTCCCTCACCGATTTATCGCTATCTTTTTGGGGTTATGCGAGACTGCCGCATTCACTTTAAATAGGGCTCCATCGAAATCCGTTGAGACGACTCCGTATGAACTTTGGTTTGGCAAGAAACCGAAGCTGTCGTTTCTGAAAGTTTGGGGTTGCGATGCTTATGTCAAGAAACTTCAACCTGAAAAGCTCGAACCCAAATCGAAAAAATGCGTCTTCATAGGATACCCAAAGGAAACAATTGGGTACACCTTCTATCACAGATCCGAAGGCAAAGTCTTTGTTGCCAAGAATGGATGCTTTCTGGAGAAAGAGTTTCTCTCGAAAGAAGTGAGTGGGAGGAAAGTAGAACTTGATGAGGTGACAGTCACCCCTCCTGGACCAGAAAGTAGCGCAGCGCAGGAAACTGTTCCTGAGGTGCCTCCACCGACAAGGGAGGAAGTTGATGATGATGATCATGAAGAAACAGATCAAGTTACTACTGAACTTCGAAGGTCCACAAGGGCACGCTCCGCACCAGAGTGGTACGGCAACCCTGTCCTGGAAATCATGTTGTTAGACAACGATGAACCTTCGAACTATGAAGAAGCGATGGCGGGCCCAGATTCCAATAAATGGCTTGGAGCCATGAAATCCGAGATAGAATCCATGTATGAAAACAAAGTATGGACTTTGGTGGACTTGCCTGATGATAGGCACGCCATAGAAAACAAATGGATATTTAAGAAGAAGATAGACGCGGATGGTAATGTGACCATCTATAAGGCTCGGCTTGTCGCTAAGGGTTATCGACAAGTTCAAGGGATTGACTACGATGAGACTTTCTCTCCCGTAGCGATGCTGAAGTCAGTCAGAATCATGTTAGCTATTGCCGCATTCTATGATTATTTGATATGGCAAATGGACGTCAGAACAACATTCCTTAATGGCTTCCTCAAGGAAGAGTTGTATATGATGCAACTGGAAGGTTTTGTCGATCCAGAGAACGCTAACAAGGTATGCAAGCTCCAGCGCTCGATTTACGGGCTGGTGCAAGCATCTCGGAGTTGGAATATTCGCTTTGATGAAGTGATCAAAGCGTTTGGCTTTATACAGACTTATGGAGAAGCCTGTATTTACAAGAAAGTGAGTGGGAGCTCTGTGGCATTTCTCATATTATATGTGGATGACATATTGCTGATGGGAAATGATGTAGGACTCTTGGAAAATGTAAAGGCCTACTTGAATAAAAGTTTTTCAATGAAGGACCTTGGAGAAGCTGCTTACATATTAGGCATCAAAATCTATAGAGATAGGTCGAGACGCCTCATTGGTCTTTCACAAAGTACATACCTTGACAAGATATTGAAGAAGTTCAATATGGATCAGTCGAAGAAAGGATTCTTGCCTGTTTTGCAAGGTATGAGATTGAGCAAGGCTCAGTCGCCGACCACGGCAGAAGATAGAGAAAAGATGACTGTCATTCCCTATGCCTCGGCCATAGGTTCTATCATGTATGCCATGCTGTGTACCAGACCTGATGTGAACCTTTCCATAAGTTTGGTAGGGAGGTACCAAAGTGATCCCGGTACGGAACACTGGGCAGCGGTCAAGAACATCCTAAAGTACCTGAAAAGGACTAAGGATATGTTTCTCGTTTATGGAGGTGACGAAGAGCTCTTCGTAAAGGGTTACGTCGATGCTAGTTTTGACACGGATCTGGATGACTCTAAGTCACAAACCGGATACGTGTATATTTTGAATGGAGGGGCAGCCAGCTGGTGCAGTTGCAAACAGAGCGTGGTGGCAGCATCTACATGTGAAGCGGAGTACATAGCTTCTTCTGAAGCAGCGCAGGAAGGAGTCTGGATGAAGGAGTACATCACCGACCTAGGAGTCATTCCAAGCGCGTCAAGCCCGATGACTCTCTTCTGTGACAACACTGGTGCTATTGCCATTACCAAGGAGCCCAGGTTTCACAAGAAGACCAAACACATCAAGCGCCGTTTCAACTCCATCAAGAATTATGTTCAGGATGGAGACATAGATATTTGTAAAGTGCATACGGATCTGAATGTCGCAGACCCGTTGACTAAACCTCTTTCACGAGCAAAACATGATCAACACCAGAACTCTATGGGTGTTCGATTCATCACAATGTAACTGGATTATTGACTCTAGTGCAACTGGGAGACTATTGGAGATATGCCCTAGAGGCAATAATAAAAGCATTATTATTATATCTCCTTGTTCATGATAATTGTCTGTTATTCATGCTTGAATTGTATTGTACGGAAACAACGATACATGTGTGAATACATAGACCACAATGAGTCCCTGGTAGGCCTCTAGTTACCAGCTCGTTGATCAACAGATGGTCACGGTTTCCTGACCATGGACATGAGATGTCAGTGATAACGGGATCACATCATTAGGAGAATGATGTGATGGACAAGACCCAAACTTGAGCATAACACGAGATCGTATAGTTCGTAATGCATAAGCTTTTCGGTGTCAAGTATTTATTCCTTAGACCATGAGGTTGTACAACTCCCGGATACCGTAGGAGTACTTTGGGTGTGCCAACCGTCACAACGTAACTGGGTGGCTATAAAGGTACGCATCGGGTATCTCCGAAGTGTCGGTTGAGTTGGTACGAACTGAGACTGGGATGTTGTCACTCCGTATGACGGAGAGGTACCTCTTGGCCCACTCGGTAAGACATCATCATAATGAGCTCAATGTGACTAAGTAGTTAGTCACGGGATGATGGATTACGGATCGAGTAAAGAGACTTGCCATGACGAGATTGAACAAGGTATCGGGAATACCGACGATCGAATCTCGGGCAAGTACCGTACCGATGGACAAAGGGAATAACATACGGGATTGAGTGAATCCTTGACACGGTGGTTCATCCGATGAAGATCATCGAGGAACACGTGGGAACCAACATGGGTATCCAGATCCCGCTGTTGGTTATTGACCGGAGAGTCGTCTCGGTCATGTCTACGTGTCCCCCGAACCTGTAGGGTCTACACACTTAAGGTTCAGTAACGCTAGGGTCGTAGAGATAAATGCACGTGGAAACCCGAAAGTTGTTCGGAGTCCCGGATGAGATCCCGGACGTCACGAGGAGTTCCGGAATGGTTCGGAGGTAAAGATTGATATATATATGAAGTCCAGTTTCGGCCAACGGGTGATCTCCAGGGGTCACCGGGAGTGTCCCGGGACCACCGGAGGCGCCCCGGGGGTCCACCGGGTGGGGCCACCCATCCCGGCGGGGCCCCTAGGCCGCAAGGGGAAGTGTCCAGCCCCTCTGGGCTGGTGCACCACTAGTGGCCCACCTCCCCATGCGCCTAGGGTTAAAACCCTAAGGGGAGGGGGGCCACCACTTGCCTTGGTGGCAAGGACTCCCCCCCCCCCTGGCCGCCGCCCCCCTGCAGATTGGATCTGCAGGGGCCCTGGCGCACCCCCCTGGCCCCTATATATATGTGGGAGGGGAGAGGGCTGCCGCACCTTTGCCCTGGCGCCTCTTCCCATCCCGTCACACCTCCATACTCCAACGCAGGGCGCCCGGCGAAGCCCTGCTGCGATCTCCACTGCATCCGTCATCACGCCGTCGTGCTGCCGGATCTCTGACGACTTCTCCTCCCCCCTTGCTGGATCAAGAAGGAGGTGACATTGCTGCACCGTACGTGTGTTGAACGCGGAGGTGTCGTCCGTTCGGCGCTAGATCATCGGTGACGAAGAACGCGAAGAGTACGACTACTTCATCCACGCTTCTTCGAAAGCTTGCACACGTGATCTACATAACGGTATGTAGATGCACTCTTACTTGCTCGTTGCTAGATGTCTCCATAGTTGGATCTTGGTGAAAGCGTAGAAAATTTTGAATTATGCTACGTTCCCCAACAAAGAACTTATCTGTCTCGCTTGCCGAAGATTGTAGGGTTGGCTTCTCCTTTCATCTCCTCTTGGGGGAACCAAGTCCACGGCAAGAACATGTGGTCTATGCAGATGAAATGATGCCAAATGCAATCTAATCTATAAGGGTATGCAATCTTATTGGGGGCCTCCCTCCACAATGCTTCAATCTTTTATCTGCTGCTCTGGGTCTGCACCTGGATTTGTGCAAGGGGTTACATGCAACTGAGGCAAGGCCTGTACAAAAGGGTGGCTGCCGGGCAGGGCCCGACAGCCGCACCTTACGAGTAGTACTTGCGGAGATGCTCAATGTTCCATGAGTTTTGCAATTGAATGCCATCTCCAGTCTCCAGATGGAATGCGCCAGGTCTGGTTACTCGTACCACCCGGTAAGGGCCTTCCCACTTTGGCGCTAGTTTGTTTGTAACCTTGGCCGACTGAACACGCCGAAGGACAACCTCTCCATCCTCAAAACACCAGGCACGAACCCTATAGCTATGATAGCAATGCAGGGCTATTTGATAGCATGCAGCATGCGTAGCGGCCCGGAGATGGTTCTCCTCGAGTAGCACAACATCGTCACGCCAGTGCTGATCTTGTACTACTTCATCGTAGGCAAGCACTCAACGAGACCCGTAAATGAGTTCCATGGGGATAACTACTTATGCCCCATAGACCATGGAGAAGGTAGTCTGCCTGGTAGCTCGATTTGGTGTCGTTGTGAGGGACAAGAGAACTATCGGGAGCTCGTCAATCTATCGCATGCCGCACTTCTGCAGCTTAAGAGGTTCTTGTCTTGAGACCTCGCAACACATCAGCGTTCGCCCTCTTAGCTTGTCCATAGCTTATGGGATGTGCAACAGAAGAAAATGAGACATTGCTTCCGAGGGCATCAACATATTGCATGAAGGCTCGGCTCGTGAATTGGGTGTCGTTGTCGGTGATCATCCGTGTCGGGACCCTGAAGTGACACACCAATCCTTTCAATAACTTGATAGCTGACTGAGCAGTCACCTTTATCACGACATCTCCTTTTGTCCACTTTGTAAACTTGTCGATGGTAATGAACAAGAATTCAAAGCCCCCGGTAGCTCGGGGGAAAGGGCCAAGGATATCGAGCCTCCACACCAAAAATGGCAATGACAAGGGGATTATCTAAAGAGCTTGGGCCGGCAGATAGATTTCTTGGAATGGAACTGATAGGCACCACATTTCATGACGAGCTTGACTACATCTTGGAGGGTTGTGGGCCAATAGAATCCTTGCCGGAATGCTTTCCCAACCAATGCCCTTGATCGAATGTCGGAGCTGCACATGCCTTTGTGAATCTCTGCCAGCAGTTCATTTCCTTCTTCCCAGCAAATGCACTTCAATTTCACACCGTTGGGAATCCTTCTGTAGAGAGTGTCATCGACAAACTGGTACATACTGGCCCTCTGGGCTACTCTTTCAGCCTCATCATGCTCTTTGGGAAGTTCTCCTGTTTGGAGGAAATGGACAATGTGACTTGCCCAAGCGGCTCGGCAAGAAAATGGGAGTTGTTTCCGGCAGGGTCCCTACCAGGTGCCCCGAAGAGCTCGACCGACACAGGCTTACCAGAGTCCAATTTCCTCCTCTTTCTGGACATTGTTGCTGGGGATACGAAGGGCTGAGTAAGGTGGAGAACAAAAGTTCCTGGTCCCACAGGATGCTTTTGCGCAGCACATTTTGATAGATGATCAGCAATGTTGTTTTCCGCAAGGGGTATGTGCTCTGTTTGCAATCCATCAAAATGCTCCTCCAATATTCTCATTTTGTCGGTGCGAAATGACACCTATGGGATCACTGGAATCCCTTCTATGGTTGGCGAGCGCGAGGTTGTGCAAAGAGCGGGTCTAAGAGCCAGCACAACAATCGTTTACCCAGGTTCGGGCCGCGAGGATGCATAATACCCTAGTCATGCTTTGGTGTATATTTGAGTGTCCTTGGGTTCTTGGGCTAGCTACGGTGCTTGTTCAGCTTTCCAGGATCCGAAACTTTCTTCAGTATGCCGGGTGCCTCCTTTTACAGTCTAAAAGCGGCTGCCATAGTGGCACATAGGAGGTGGAAAGGTGCATAGTGTATAGTCTTATCCCATGCCATTACAGGAAAAGATGCATTAAATGCGCTGCTTAGGTGTCTATTTACTTTATCCGGGACGAAAAACAAGGCCGTCCAGTCTGTGGCCACTTTGTTTGGTCGCAACGCGTGTCCAGGCCAGCGAGGCAGGTAGCTGAGGTGGCGTGGTGGTGGGGTCTTAACGAAGATCTGCATGCCGATAACCCACAAGTGTAGGGGATCGCAACTGTTTTCCAGGGTAAAGTATTCAACCCAAATTTATTGATTCGCCACAAGGGGAGCCGAAGAATACTCTTAAGTATTAGCAGCTGAGTTTTCAATTCAACCAGACCTGGAAACTTAGAATCTGCAGCAAGGTAGTTTAGTAGCAAAGTAATATGGAGATAGCGGTAACAACAATAAAAGTAACGGTAGTGTTTTTGTAGTTTTTGTAACAGTAGCAGCGTAAAAGTAAATAAGCAACAAGCAATATGTGAAAAGCTCGTAGGCATTGGATCGGTGATGGAGAATTATGTCGGATGCGATTCATCATGTAAAAGTTATAACCTTGGGTGACACAGAACTAGCTCTAGTTCATCAATGTAATGTAGGCATGTATTCTGAATATAGTCATACGTGCTTATGGAAAAGAACTTGCATGACATCTTTTGTCCTACCCTCCCGTTGCAGCGGGGTCCTAATGGAAACTAAGGGATATTAAGGCCTCCTTTTAATAGATTACTGGACCAAAGGATTAACACATAGTGAATACAGGAACTCCTCAAACTACGGTCATCACCGGGAGTGGTCCCGATTGTCGTCACTTCGGGGTTGCCGGATCATAACACATAGTTGGTGACTATAGTGTTGCAAGATAGGATCAAGAACACACATATATTCATGAAAACATAATAGGTTCAGATCTGAAATCATGGCACTCGGGCCCTAGTGACAAGCATTAAGCATAGCAAAGTCATAGCAACATCAATCTTAGAACATAGTGGATACTAGTGATCAAACCCTAACAAAACTAACTCGATTACATGGTAAATCTCATCCAACCCATCACCGTCCAGGAAGCCTACGATGGAATTACCCACGCACGGCGGTGAGCATCATGGAATTGGTGATGGAGGAAGGTTGATGATGACGATGGCGACGATCTCCACTCTCCGGAGCCCCGAACGGACTCCAGATCAGCCCTCCCGAGAGAGATTAGGGCTTGGCGGCGGCTCCGTATGGTAAAACACAATAATTCTTCCTCTTTGATTTTTTTCTCCCCGAAAGTGAACATATGGAGTTCCGGGGTACGTCGGTGGAGCACCAGGGAGCCCACGAGGCAGGGGGCGCGCCCAGGGGGAGGGGGCGCGCCCCCCACCCTCGTGGACATGGTGTGGGCCACCTGACGTAGATATTTTCGCAGATATTTTTATATTTTCCAAAACAATTCTCCGTGGATTTTTAGGTCATTCCGAGAACTTTTTATTTTTGCACAAAAACAACACCATGGCAATTCTGCTGAAAATAGAGTCAGTCCTGGTTAGTTCCATTAAAATCATGCAAGTTAGAGTCCAAAACAAGGGCAAAAGTGTTCGCAAAAGTAGATACGTTGGAGACGTATCAACTCCCCCAAGCTTAAACATTTGCTTGTACTCAAGCAATTCAGTTGATAAACTGAAAGTGATAAACAAAAACTTTAACAAACTCTGTTTGCTCTTGTTGTTGTAAATATGTAAGCCATCATTCAAGTTTTTAGCAAAGATCATGAACTAACCACATTCACAATAACTTTCAGGTCTCATGTCAGCTCACATCAATGGCATAATCAACTAGCGAGCAATAATAATAAACCTCGTATGACAACGCTTTCTCAAAACAATCATAATATGATATAACAAGATGGTATCTCGCTAGCCCTTTCTGAGACCGCAAAACATAAATGCAGAGCACCTTTAAAGATCAAGGACTGACTAGACATTGTAATTCATGGTAAAAGAGATCCAGTCACAATCATACTCAATGCAAATTAATAGCAGTACATGCAAATGACAAAGGTGCTCTCCAACTGGTGCTCTTTTATAAGAGGATGATGACTCAGCATAAAAGGAAATAGATAGGCCCTTCGCCGAGGGAAGCAGGGATTTGTAGAGGTGCCAGAGCTCGATTTTTAAATAGAGATGAATACCATTTTGAGCGGTATACCCTCATTGTCAACATAGCAACCAAGAATCTCGATATCTTCCATGCTACACACATTATAGGCGGTTCCCAAAAAGAATGGTAAAGTTTATACTCCCCCAACCACCAACAAGCACACTCCATGGCTAGCTCAAAACAACAGGTATCGTCCAAACCAGCAACAACCCTGGGGGAGTTTTTGTTTAATTATTATGATTTGAGCATGGGACTGGGCATCCCGGTTACCAGCCATTTTCTCATGAATGATGAGCGGAGTCCACTCATCGTGAGAATAACCCACCTAGCATGGAAGATATAGATAACCCTAGTTGATACATGAGCTGTTCGAGCATACAAAACAGAATTTCATTTGAAGGTTTAGAGTTTGGCACATACAAATTTACTTGGAACGGCAGGTAAATACCGCATATAGGAAGGTATGGTGGACTCATATGGAATAACTTTGGGGTTTCTGGAAGTGGATGCACAAGCAGTATTCCCGATTAGTACAGGTGAAGGCTAGAAAGAGACTGGGAAGCGATCAGCTAGAGAGCGACAACAGTCATGAACATGCATTAAAATTAATCAACAATGAATGCGAGCATGAGTAGGATATAAATCACCATGAACATAAATATCGTGGAGGCTATGTTGATTTGTTTCAACTACATGCGTGAACATGTGCCAAGTCAGACCACTTGAATCATTCAAAGGATGATACCACCCTATCATACCACATCACAACCATTTTAATATCATGTTGGCACGCAAGATAGACCATTATAAACTCCTAGCTAATTAAGCATGGCATAAGCAGTTATGATCTCTAATTGTCATTGCAAGCATGTTTCATTCACAACAGGCTGAATCAGGAACGATGAACTATCGTATTTACAAAAATAAGAGAGGTCGAGTTCATACCAGATTTTCTCATCTCAATTAGTTCATCATATATCATCCTTATTGCCCTTCCCTCGCAGGACAAAACGGTGTGGATAATAACAATACAGCACGTGCATTGGACTAAGCTGGAATCTGCGAGCATTTTAATACAAGAGAGAAGACAAGGTAATATGGCTCAAGGTTAAATTAACAATAAAGCATGTGAGAGCCACTAAGCATGCTCAACATGGCCTTGTACTCTTAACCCCCAAACAAAATAAAAGAAACTATTTACATGGGAAAGCTCCCAACAAGCAAAAGAAGAACTAGAAATCTTTTTGGGTTTTGTTTTAATTACTACTACCACAAGCAAGGAAAGTAAACTGGCTAAAAGCTACAACTAATATTTTTTGTTTTTCTTAAGGTTTTTTCTAGCACACAAGAAAAAGACTAAGAAAAATAATTGAAACTAAGCATGGATGGTACAAATGAAAGAGTGTGAGCACCGACAACTAGAATAGGTGTGTCAGCATGAATGTAAAGTCGGTGAGAAACACGTACTCCCCCAAGCTTTGGCTTTTGGCCTAAGTTGGTCTATGGCCATGGATCGAAGCTACTCTCTCCAGTGTACTGACATGTGTCCTCTGTGTGCCACTGGTTGGCAAGCTCATCCAGATCCCACCCATAAATAGACTGACGGTAAGGATCGAGTGGTGGCTCCGGCTCAGGCTCTGAAGCTCGTGCCTGGCTCTGGTACTTGTAGAAGGCATCTGACGTAACGGGATATATGCCTGAAGATAGATCAAATAGAGATGGTGCAGGCAAGGTAACAATCTCACAATATGTTTCATCAAACCTCAATTTATAATTAAGCAACCTCTCCTTGTCTTTAATAATAAAATCATGTGCTATCATACTCTTATAAACTAGATAAATAGGGGCAAGAAATTTTTCTTCCTTCTCATGATGCCTAATAGGTATTCTAAAAATTCCAGCAAGGCGAGAAGCAAAGATGCCTCCAAAGACGGGGCCCTTTGAGCGGTTCAAACTTAATCGTTTAGCAACTAAAGCAAAGTGTCGCAGAATAGGAAAATGTATACTAGTAATTCTTGCCCCTCATACTTGTCTAGTTTCCCCTACAGGTATCATGTCAATAAACCCTTCAACGTCTTCACGACGTGGTTCATCAAGTCTACCTTCAAAGGGTATCTTGCGTACTTCACAAAACTCAAAGAATGACATCTCCTTAACCTCATCATATAAACGAAACTCCACTGAAGGTGGTGTTTTCTTAGCATGAAAATGGAATTTTTGCGTGAAAATGTTACTGAGTAAGAGATATTGGTCACGCTGGTCGTGGAGGAAGTCGGTGAGGCCTGCGTTGTTCGCCAAATAATAAAAGTCCTCGTAAATCCCGGCAGCTTTCATGAACTCATTACAAGGCCATTCACACGGCCGAACTTCAGCAATGTGAGGAAGATTATATTTGGGCTTCTTATTTTCTTCCTTCTTCTTATCCTCTGAGCTTTTACTAGAGGAGCCTCTCAACAATCTCTTTATCATTTTCCTCCTCTAAAAATTTCTGAAATTTTTATTAACTCAAAATAAAACTTAACCAAACTCAACAAGGTTGATAGCAACAACTCCTACAAGTGCCTAGAGACTATATCATGCATTAGAACTACTTGGGACCAAGGAAATTTGACATGCAAGCTCAAGAACAAGGTCACCACAGCAGCAAAAATTTGCAATAAATAAAGCACTAGAACAAAAACTAATTGGACCAATGGAGGAGTCACATACCAAGGAACAATCTCCCCAAACAGTTTTGTGAATGGAGCTTTAAGCAAGGAGATCGAAAATGGCATCAAGATGAGCTAGAACTCGTGCTTGAGCTGGATAGTGATTTTTTTGGGAGGAAGAAGAAGTGTCTGGGTGCAGGAATAAGTGGAGGGGGGGCACGTGGGGCCCACGAGGTAGGGGGCGCGCCCTGTGAGGGTGGGCGCACCCTGGACCCTCGTGGCCAGGTGCTGTCTCCCCTCGCTGTGTTTTCTGTGCCATAAATTCTCAAATATTGTAGAAAGAATCATATTTCATTTTCAGGGCATTTGGAGAACTTTTATTTTCGGGGTGTTTTTTATTACACGGATAAGTCTGGAAACAGACAGAAAATACTATTTTTTTCTTTATTTATTCTAATTAACATAAAGTAAAAGGGGGATACAGAAGGTTCTACTATCTAGATTCACCCATCTCATGCTCATCAAAAGAATCCATTAACAAGGTTGATCAGGTCTTGTTAACAAACTCTTTCCGGATAACATGAAACCGGAGAATTTTCGAATAACACTAGGGTACCTCAATGGGGATATGTATGTCCCCAACAATAAGAATGTCATATGTCTTCTTGACAGTGGGAAGAGGAAATTTGAAATCTGCAATGGTAATAGTTGAAATTTTTCGAATATAATTGATACTATGGACATGAGGTTGTTTCCTCGGAAAGTGTACCATTTACTCATTACCATTGACATGAAAAGTGACATTGCCATTGTTGCAATCAATAATAGCCCCAGCAGTATTCAAAAAGGGTCTACCAAGGATAATAGACATACTATCGTCCTCAGGAATATCAAGGATAACAAAGTCCGTTAGAATAGTAACATTTGCAACTACAACAGGCACATCCTCACAAATACCGATAGGTATAGCAGTTGATTTATCGGCCATTTGCGAAGATATTTCAGTAGGTGTCAACTTACTCATGGCAAGTCTACGATATAAAGAAAGAGGCATAACAGTAACACCGGCTCCAAGATCACATAAAGCAGTTTTAACATAGTTTCCTTTAATGGAGCAAGGTATAGTGGGTACTCCTGGATCTCCTAGTTTCTTAGGTATACCACCTTTGAAAGTGTAATTGGCAAGCATGGTGGATATTTCTACTTCAGGTATCTTTCTTTTTTTGGTAATAATATCCTTCATATATTTAGCATAAGGATTTGTTTTGAGCATATCAGTCAAACACATACGCAAAAAGATAGGTCTAATTATTTCAGCAAAGCGCTCAAAATCCTCATCATCCTTTTTCATGGATGGTTTCACAGGAAAAGGCATGGGTTTCTGAACCCATGGTTCTCTTTCCCTACCGTGCTTCCTAGCAACAAAGTCTCTCTTATCATAACGTTGATTCTTTGATTGTGGGTTATCAAGATCAACGGCAGGTTCAATTTCTACATCATTATCATTGCTAGGTTGAGCATCACCAGGAACATCATCATTAACATTGTCACTAGGTTCATGTTCATTACCAGATTGTATCTCAGCATCAGAAACAGATATATCATTGGGATTGCCAGGTGTGCCCGCTACAGGTTCACTAGAAGCATGCAAAGGCCTATCATTTTTCTTTTTCTTCTTCTTAGAAGAACTAGGTGCATATAAATTAGCTCTCCGAGAATCTTGCTCAATTCTCTTAGGATGGCCCTCAGGATACAAAGGTTCCTGAGTCATTTTACCACCTCTAGTTGCAACTCTAACAGCAAAGTCATTATTTTTACTATTTAATTCATTGAGCAAATCATAATGAGCCTTAAGTACTTGTTCTACTTGAGTGGTAACCATAGAAGCATGTTTGCTAATGAGTTTCAATTCACCTTTAACTCTAGACATATAATCACTCAAGCGTTCAATCATATAAGCATTTCGTTGCAATTTTCTACCAACATAAGCATTGAAGTTTTCTTGTTTCACAACGAAATTGTCAAACTCGTCTAAGCATTGGCTAGCGGACTTATAACGAGGAATATCACCTTCATCAAATCCATAAAGAGAATTTACCTTTACTACCTATGTCGGGTTATCAAGACCATGTATTTCTTCAATAGGTGGTAAATTCTTTACATCTTCAACTTTAATACCCTTTTCTTTCATAGAATTCTTTGCCTCTTGCATATCTTTGGGACTGAGAAATAGAACACCCCTTTTCTTCAGAGTTGGCTTAAGGGCCGGTTCAGGAAGTGTCCAATTATTTTCATTGGCCAGCATATTATTCAATAGTAATTCAGCTTTATCAACTGTTCTTTCCCTGAAAACACAACCAGCACAACTATCCAAGTGGTCTCTGGAAGCATCGGTTAGTCCATTATAAAAGACATCAAGTATATCGTTCCTCTGAAGAGGTTGTTCAGGCAAAGCATTAAGTAATTGGAGAAGTCTCCCCCAAGCTTGTGGGAGACTCTCTTCTTCAATTTGCACAAAGTTATATATTTCCTGTTAGGCAGCTTGTTTCTGATGAGCGGGAAAATATTTAGCAGAGAAGTAATGCATCATATCCTGGGGACTACACACACAACCAGGTTCAAGAGAATTAAACCAAGTCTTAGCATCACCCTTTAACGAGAACGTAAACAACTTAAGGATATAGTAGTAACGAATCTTTTCATCATTGGTAAACAGGGTGGCTATATCATTCAGCTTAGTAAGAAGGGCCACAACAGTTTCAGACTCATAGCCATGGAAAGGATCAGATTCAACCCAAGTAATTAACTCAGGATCAACAGAGAAATCATAATCCTTATCAGTAACAAAGATAGGTGAAGTAGCAAAATCAGGGTCATGTTTCATTCTAGCATTCAAGGACTTTTCTTTCAACTTAGCTAATAATTTCTTAAGATCATATCTATCGTTGCGAGCAAGAAAGTCTCTAGCAGTTTCTTCATCCATAACATAACCCTCAGGAACAACAGGCAATTCATATATAGGGGGAGAAGCTTCATCATCACTTTCATAAATATTATCAGTTTCAATATTTGCATTCTCCCTAACCTTAGCAATTTGTTCATCTAGAAATTCACCTAGTGGCACATTATTATCAAGCATGGAAGTAGTTTCATCATACATAGCAGAAGTGGCATCATCAAGAACATACGACATATCAGATTCAATAGCAGGAGTAGGTGTCGCAAATTTACTCATAACAAAGGGTGAATCAAGTGCAGAGCTAGATGGCAGTTCCTTACCTCCCCTCATACTTGAGGGATAAATCTTGGTTTTTGAGTCCTTCAAATTCTTCATAGTGATCAACAAATATAAATCCCAAGTGACTTAGAGAATAGAGCTATGCTCCCCGGCGACGGCGCCAGAAAATAGTCTTGATAACCCACAAGTGTAGGGGATCGCAACAGTTTTCGAGGGTAAAGTATTCAACCCAAATTTATTGATTTGACACAAGGGGAGCCAAAGAATACTCTTAAGTATTAGCAGCTGAGTTGTCAATTCAACCACACCTGGAAACTTAGTATCTGTAGCAAGTTAGTTTAGTAGCAAAGTAATAAGGAGATAGCGGTAATAATAATAAAAGTAACGGTAGTATTTTTGTAGTTTCTGTAACAGTAGCAGCGGAAAAGTAAATAAGAAACAAGCAATATGTGAAAAGCTCGTATGCATTGGATCGGTGATGGAGAATTATGTCGGATGCGATTCATCGTGTAAAAGTTATAACTTAGGGTGACACAGAACTAGCTACAGTTCATCAATGTAATGTAGGCATGTATTCCGAATATAGTCATACGTGCTTATGGAAAAGAACTTGCATGACATCTTTTGTCCTACCCTCCCGTGGCAGTGGGGTCCTAATGGAAACTAAGGGATATTAAGGCCTCCTTTTAATAGAGTATCAGACCAAAGGATAACACATAGTGAATACATGAACTCCTCAAACTACAGCCATCACTGGGAGTGGTCCCGATTGTTGTCACTTCGGGGTTGCCGGATCATATCACATAGTAGGTGACTATAGACTTGCAAGATAGGATCAAGAACACACATATATTCATGAAAACATAATAGGTTCAGATCTGAAATCATGGCACTCGGGCCCTAGTGACAAGCATTAAGCATAGCAAAGTCATAGCAACATCAATCTTAGAACATAGTGGATACTAGGGAACAAACCCTAACAAAACTAACTCGATTACATGTTAAATCTCATCCAACCCATCACCGTCCAGCAAGCCTCCAATGGAATTACTCACGCACGGAGGTGAGCATCATGGAATTGGTGATGGAGGAAGGTTGATGATGACGATGGCAGCGATCTCCACTCTTCGGAGCCCCAAACGGACTCCGGATCAGCCCTCCCGAGAGAGATTAGGGCTTGGCGGCGGCCCCGTATCGTAAAATGCGATAATTCTTCCTCTCTGATTTTTTCTCCCCAAAAGTGAATATATGGAGTCGGGGGTATGTCGATGGAGCATCAGGGGGCCCAAGAGGCAGGGGTGCGCCCCCACCCTCGTGGACAGGGTGTGGGCCCCCTGACGTAGATCTTTTTGCAGATATTTTTTATATTTTCCAAAACAATTCTCCGTGGATTTTCAGGTCATTCAGAGAACTTTTTATTTCTACACAAAAACAACACCATGGCAATTCTGCTGAAAACAACGTCAGTTCGGGTTAGTTCCATTCAGATCATGCAAGTTAGAGTCCGAAACAATGGCAGAAATGTTTGGAAAAGTAGATACATTGGAGACATATCACATGCCACCACGTAGGTGCTTGATTAGCTGGCCCAGGAACCACGTATTGCCACGTGGATGCTTGCGTGGGCCAGCGGGTCGGCCGCTGAGCTGGGGTGGCGACGGGGCGGCAAGGGCTTGCCGCAGTCTTGCTTATGTTCCCGGCAAGGGTCTTGCCGGGGCCTCCGTGAGCATCCCGCGGCAAGAGGCTTGCCGGGGCTCCGGGGTGTCTTCGGCAAGGAGCCTTGCCGGGGCCTCGTGAGCGTCCTCGGCAAGGAGCCTTTCGATCTCCATGTATTCTGGTTCTTATCATGGGAGACATAGACCTTTGTCTTCACAAAGATCTGCATGCCATCATGCGGGCGATTCCCGAGCCTTGGCTCCAATGTTTGTTGACGACGTTGGAGTTCTTAGGTCCAAGGGTGACCGTGACGGTGGCCTTTGGGTGAAACGCCCTGGCTAGAGCTCTTGCCGGGGGCGCCCAGGCTGCCCCGGCAAGAGTCCTTGTCGGGGGAGAGCCTGTCCCCTTGATTGGTCTTCTCGTGCCGCCGTCTTGGCATTGTTCTGGCAACTCTGCGTCTCTGGCTTCCCTCCTCTGCTTTGTTATGTTTGGTCACAGGCGTGGCTCTGACTGCCCGTGCACAATTAAGGGGTAAAAAAGAGAGCCCCTACTTTTGTACACTGACAGGAGCCCCCTGTGCTGGGCCATTGATAAGTGCAATGCGTTATTGGGCTAGGCCCAGAACGGTGCACGGGCAGTAGGGTTAGGTACTTTTTATCGCCGTAACTCCTCCGATGGTTGCGTTTCCCCATGATCTGTGATAAGATGGGGGGGGTCATGCGTGGGGTGATCGCAGCATGCTTGCGTCATCTCATGGTTCCAAAAATAGTAAAGAGGCGGTTCACACCCGCCTCATAAAGAATAGAGGAAGTCATGGGGGCGCGGCCCATTTACGAAGTGGACTCGGGTCGCTCCACGATCATGGGGCGCGAAACGGTCATACCACGTGTCATCTGATTCCTGATCCGCCTGCCACGTACCCCTCATGCATCAGAGAGGGCAAGCAGCAGAAGCAGGGGGCGCTAGTATTAACGCTGAGGGGGTGCCGAGCGCCGCTGATTGGAACAGCGGGTTGGTCCTATTCCCTTGTGCCTCCGGCGTTTGGACTGGTTGATTCGGGCGGTCGCCCTTTTATAAAGTAGGGAGGAGAGGAACGATGCTTCTCACCCCTCCACTCATCTTCTTCCTGTTTGATTCCTTCCCTCCCCAAGGTATGCCGCGAGGGCGCGGTCGTGGTCGTGCCTGCACGGAAGCGACCAGGTCGTCTTCCCATCAAAGGGCGGCTATGGTCAAAGAGGAGCCGGATACCCCAGATGAGGGGCATGCTGGAGGCACAGGCGCCAGCCGGGGTCGTGGTCGGCGAGGCGGTCGAGGCAGAGGCAGACGAGGTCGGGGGACACCCGCGCCGTCATCATCTCCGTCTTCATCTCCTTCGTCATCTCCTCCTGCCTCCCCACGTGGCCATGTCAAGGACACGACGCAGGAGATCATCTTGCAACTGCACGAGCCACCGCGCAATCGCCTCCGCCTTCCTAGAGCGTTCACGAGGGTGCTGGAGGTCGATCAGTCACCGAGGCTGAGGCTTCAAATGCAGGGGTGTTGCCATGGCGCCATGTGGGTGAAGACCAAGTTTCCTACAACTCACGTGATGCTCCTTCGCCGGGGGTGGAAGACCTTCGTGCGTGCCCACTGCTTGGTGAAGGGGCACGTCATGTGCTTTAGGTTAGCGGAGAGTGATCTGCTCTCCGTCAAAGTCTTCGGGCGCTCGGGACATAGGCTAGGGTGCTGTGTGGAGAGCTCGAACGACGATGAAAACTCCTCCCCAAGAAAGAGCGATGGGGAGGATAGCGGCAGCGATGACAAGGGCGGCGGGCGGGAGGATGACGAGTCCGACTAGGTGGCGGATACGCCGTCCCTGGGCGGTGCTGACAGCACCATCATCTGCACCGCCAGCCTCTCGAACTTCTCGAGGTCACCTCCTTGGGCGGCTGGCGTTGGGAGGCCGGAAAAGACGAAGAAGGTGGGCGGCGGTCGTCATGTAGGAGTATGCGGGCGTCAACCCGTGCATTGCCGGCCCGCTGCCCCATCTTTCGGCTCTTCTCCCGGTGCCATCATCATCAGCCTCCTTTGGGACGACCGGCGGGATGTTCTCTTTGTGCTTTCTGCTACTCGTGCTTCGCCTAGGAGATTCTTTTGCCCTTCGCCATCTTGTTACATTTCCTGAGGAGAGGGACAAGAATGGGATTACTAGCATCTTATCTCTTTTTAGTTTTTAAGCCTATGGGCCTTGTAAAATTTAGAATCTCGTAACTCCCTCGCTCTGTGTATGCATTCCATACGAAATGTACTTGTTTGCAATGTATTAATGAAAAGAAGGGTATTTGTCGGGTTTCTTTATGCGCGGGTAGGAGCCACACCAAGGAACGGATCCTTGTTATATTAAGATAAACAACGTGTCTGGGCAACCAGCCTTGCCGTCCCCCTTCCCGCTCCATAACTGTACTCGCGCCCTTGGCGGAAGTAGGAGCAGGATAAGGTGAGGCCCTTCGTCCGCTCCCTTCCCATCGCACTACTACCAAGCCCCGGTCCCAGCCAGAGCTTGTTGGACACAGGGAGAAAAAGGGAGCATGATGGTATAAGAACGAACAAAGCCTTGTACGCCCAAGTTTCATACGGAAGGAAGGAGCGAGGGATGAAAGACTTATCTGGGTCATGTAGCTTCCAGCGACCTTGTCTTGCCGTGGCTTGACCCTTGGTCATGCAGCCCCCGGCAACCTCAGTTTTCCCGGGGTCGGAGTGTCGGCCCGCCCTCTTTCTTCCAAACGGTTCAGCAAGGACGTCCACGGATCCTGCAAATCAAGAGGACGGAAAGGAAACAGAGAGACACAAACTCGACCTCTATGCTAGGGGTTAGCCGCCGTTAAGCACTATCAACCCTAAGAGAGAAAGAGACTCAACCTAGCATGTATGCTAAAACTTAGGGCGCCAGCACTTCATTTATTTATGCTCAGGGTATGCTCCTGGCTTTGTACAAAGGGTTACATGCCTTGCTGGCAAGGCATGTACAAAAGGGTGGCTTGCCGGGAGGCCCGACAACCGCGCCTTACAGGTAAAAATTGCGAAGATGTTCGATGTTCCAGGAGTTACTCACTGGGATACCACCTTCGGTCTCCAGGCGTATTACCCGATAAAGGCCTTCCACTTTGGCATCAACTTGTTGGAATTCTTGGCCGACTGAACGTGCCGAAGAACAAGGTCGCCTTCCTCAAAGCTTCGGACAAGAACCTTGCGGCTATGATAGCGGCGCAAGGCTTGCTGGTAGCGCGCTGCTCGTACAACCGCCCGAAAACGATCTTCCTCAAGGAGCGTTGCGTCATCTTGCCGTAGTCGGTCTTGCTCAAGCTCATCATAAGCGAGCACTCGGGGTGACCCGTATGTCAGTTCTGTGGGGAGAACTGCTTCCGCCCCATAAATGAGGGAGAATGGTGTCTGGCCGGTGGCTCGATTTGGTGTCGTCCTGATTGACCAAAGAACAGCCGGCAATTCATCAATCCAGCGCCTTCTGCACTTGTGTAACCTGTCAAAAGTCCTTGTCCGTAGGCCCCGCAGTACTTCAGCATTTGCCCTTTCTTCCTGGCCGTTGCTTCAAGGATGTGCAACAGAAGTGAAACAGACCTTGCCGTCGAGGTCTTTAATATATTGCATGAAGGCGGTTCTTGTGAACTGCGTACCATGTCGGTGATGATTCTGTTTGGTACACCAAAACGGCAGACCAGGCCCTTGAAGAACTTCACGGCCGATTGTGCCATCACCTTTCTCGCTGCTTCCACCTCCGGCCACTTTCTGAACTTGTCGATTGCTACGTACAAGTACTCAAAGCCCCCGACAGCACGGGGAAAAGGGCCCAATATGTCGAGCCCCTAGACCGAGAATGGACAGGAGAGAGGGATTGTTTGGAGAGCTTGAGCTGGTTGATGAAGTTTCTTCGAATGGAACTGACACGCTTCACACTTGGTTACTAGTGTCGTTGCATCCTGGAGGGCAGTGGGCCAGAATAAACCTTGCCAGAATGCCTTGTCGGCAAGGACCCTTGACCTTATGTGGGAGCCACATATGCCTCCATGTATCTCTGCCAACAGCTCTAGTCCTTCCTCCTGGGAGATGCACTTCAATTTCATGACGTTCGGTCTTTTTCTGTACAGGACGTCATCGACGAACTGGTACATGGCGGACTGACATGCTACTTTCTCCGCTTCTTCCTACTCCTCAGGAAGTTCCCCGGTCTGGAGGAATTGGACGGTATGTTGTGCCCATGCCGGAGCCTGGGGCTCGACGGCCAGGACCAAAGGCATTTCCTCTGCCATGGGAGCGATTGCCTCTATGGCCAGGGCTTGATGCCCCGCCGGAGTCTGTCGCCCCATGGCAGGCTCAGCGCCCTCGACAACACCTTTATCGGCCACCCCTGCGGGTTCGGCAGGAAAGTACTTGCCGGGGCCTGATTTCCTTCGCTTGTTCTACTCAGTCGATGGTTCAACACATGGCTGAAATAATCGGAGCACAAAGGTACCTGGTTCCACAGGTAGTTTGAGGGCGGCGCATTTCGACAAGTAGTCGGCAACGTCGTTCTCCACTCGGGTGACATGTTCAGCTTGTATACCGTCGAAACGCTCCTCCAGTTTCCTTACTTCATCCATGTAGGCTTCCATCAACGGGCTCTGGTAATCTTTGTTCACTTTCCTGACGACGAGCTGTGAATCTCCTCTGACGATGAGATTCTTGATCCCGAGGTCCGCCGCGATCCTGAGATCGGCAAGCAGTCCCTTGTACTCGACAGTGTTGTTCGTTGATACCTCCCTGTGGAAGTGCATCTGGATTACATTCTTGAGGTGCTCTCCAGTGGGTGCAACGAGCAGCACACCAGCACCGGAAACTTGCAGCGAGAAAGCCCCGTCAAAGTACATAATCCATTCGTGACTCGTACCCTTGCCGGGGAGAGTAGACTCTTGGATCTCTTTGTCGGGCGTTGAGGTCCATTCTGCAATGAACTCTGCCAAGACTCTACTCTGAATCGTCGAAGTCCTTTCAAGTTTCAAACCGAAGCTTGACAGCTCCAGGGCCCACTCCACAATCCTCCCAGTCGCATCTGGGTTATGCAATATCCGCTGCAACGGGAGGCGGTGACAATGGTAATTTCATGTGCTTGGAAGTAATGACGTAGCTTCCTCGAGGCCATAAGGAGGCCAAAGAGCAATTTCTGCACGCCGGAGTACATTGACCTAGCCCCCTGTAATAGGGAGCTGACAAAGTAAACAAGGTGATGCATCATCTTCTTCTTCAGCATTACTCCATTTAGTTGCGCCACTTCGGTCCTAGTGGCATAAGGTTCTGTCATTGCTATTGCTTCCGTATTGACCTCCCTCTGGGACACAAGTGCAGCACTAACCACTTGGTTCGTTGCCGCTAAATACAGCAGCAACGGCTCTTGTGGTTTAGGTGCGACTAGTATCGGTGTAAAGGAGAGGTATTCCTTCAAATCTTGCAGTGCCGCTTCGGCTTCTAGGATCCACTCCATTGGGCCCGCCTTTTTCAAAATCTTGAAAAAGGGGAGGGCGCGCTCGGCAGATTTGGAGATGAATCTGCCCATGGCGGCAACGCAGCCAGCAAGCCAACGCACATCCTTGATCCGCCTGGGTGCTTCAATTTGCTCGGTGGCCTTGTTCTTGTCTGGATTTGCCTCAATTCCATGCCGTGACACGAAGAAACCGAGAAGATTGCCGTACGGGATGCCAAAGACACACTTCTCAGGGTTCAACTTAAGGTTGATCTTGCGTATATTCGTGAACGTCTCTTCCAAATCTTGTACGAGCGTTGCTTTGTCCTTGGTTTTGACCACTATATCATCCATATAGGCTTCCATATTTCTATGTAGCTAAGGCTCAAAACCAATCTGGACTGCTCTTGCAAATGTTGAGCCAGCACTCTTCAACCCGAAAGGCATCCGTATAAAACAATACATACCACATGGGGTGATGAATGTTGTCTTCTCTTCATCTTCTCTCGTCATGAAGATCTGATGGTAGCCTGAGTAAGCATCGAGGAATGATAACAAGTCACATTCGGTCGTGGAGTCCACAATCTGGTCGATGTGTGGCAATGGGAAAGGGTCTTTTGGACAAGCCTTATTGATGTATGTGTAATCTATACACAGCTTCCACTTCCCATTTGCCTTACGCACTACCACTGGATTGGCCAACCACGTTGGATGGAGCATTCCTCTCATTAAGCCTGTTGGCTCTAACTTCATGGTCTCCTCTCTAATGAAGTCTTGTCGCTCCAGAGCATGCTTCCTAACCTTCTGCTTGACGGGTCACGCATGAGTGCAGACAGCAAGATGGTGCTCAATCACCTCTCCGGGAACGCTGGGGATGTCAGACGCTTGCCATGCAAACACGTCAACATTTGCCTGCAGGAAGGTGACGAGCGCGTCTTCCTATTTGTTGTCAAGGGCGGAGCTTATGGTGAAAGCCCCTCCCGTGCCATCCTCCTTGACGGATACCCACTTGGTTTCTGGTGGAGCAGCTCTGGATTTCTTGCTCTTGCCGGTGGAGCTCTCTGGTGTGTTCTTGACGAGAGCACTACACTCCGAAGAGGAGCTCTTGCCGGAGTAGGTGCGAGAGGCCTTACCGGTCTTATTTCCTCCTGGGGCTTCAGTGGCAGGAGCAAGCGCCTTGGCGGCAGTCGCTGCAACTGCCTCTCGGTAAAGCTGATCAGCGCAGATCAGCACATCCTTCTTGTCGGAGGGGACGGTGATGATGGACATCGGCCCACGCATCCTCAGCGTGTTGTAGGCGTAACGCGCCGCCGCCATGAATTTGGCCAACGATGGCCGGCCGAGGATCCCGTTGTATGGCAAGGGGATCTCAGCAACATCAAAAACAATCCTCTTCATCCTGTAGTTTAGCTCGCCCCCGGATGTCACGGGCAGCGTGACTTTACCCTTCGGCTGACTTCTTCTTGGGTTGCCCCTTGAAACGTGCCTGTCTCCTCGAGGTCTCCATCAGGGATTTGCAGCCTTTTGATCACGACGGGCGAGATCAAGTTCAGGCCGGCCCCGCCATCAACCAGCATCTTCGTCACTTTGAGGTTGCCTATTGTTGGTGTGACCAACAATGGCAAGCACCCGACCGTAGTCGTGCGGTCAGGGTGATCCTTGGCGTCAAAGATGATAGGAGTGTTGGACCACCTCAGCGGCTTCTAGGCATCGAACGACGACTCCGCTGCTATGATCTCACGCACCCACTAGTTAAGTTGGCTGTGGGAGGTGTGCAGGGAGGCACCGCCATCGACGCACATGGCCTCTGTGGCCTTCTAGAACTCTTGCTCACCGGACTCGTCGTCCTCATCACGATCATCATCTTCTCGCTTCTTGTCACGGCCCCGGGCGTGTCGTTCTTGTTGGTTATCTTTGCCGCCGCAGCTAGGCTAGCCGCCATTTTTCTTGCCGGATCCTTCAGCACCATCTTGGCCTTTCTCCTTGTCTCTCCTTTCGTACTCGGCCTTTTGCTTCTCTGCGAGCTGCTCGACTTTTCGGCAGTTCTGGAGGTCATGGCCTTTGGTGCGGTGGATCTTGCAGTACTGCTTGTCGGAGCTTCCCGACTTGTCGGCGGCCGTCAGGGCCCGGCAGGCGACACACCTGGCGATTTCTTTGCCGGGGTTGTCTGCCTTGGTTTTTTGGCGGCGCTGGCGTCATCGGATCCCTCGATGGCAAGCACGGCCTTGCCCTTGTGTTTCCTATTGCGGCGTCGACCCTTTTTCGTCGGGGCGACAACGTCTTTGTCCGAGGAACTGGTTTCCACACTGGCGTCTTCGCCGGGGTACATCCTTCCCTCTTCAGCCCGGGCGCATCTGTCGGCTAGAAAGTAGAGTTTGGCCACATCCTTGACTTTATTCATTGCCAGCTCCTCACGGATCTTCCGGTTGCGCATGTTCTGGTGGAATGCGCTGATGATGGCGGGAGGATGAACGTCTGGGATGTTCTACTGCACTCGGCTGAACCTCTGTATGTACTTTCGTAGGCTTTCACCTTCCTTCTGGGGGATGACATGCAGATCGCTTGCTTGGCCATGGGCCTGGTGGCCTCCCGTAAAAGCGCCAACAAACTCATGGCACAAATCCTACTAGGAAGAAATGGAATCCGCCGGCAAGTGCATCAACCATGACATGACGTTGGGTTTAACTGCCAACGGGAAATAATTGGCAAGCACCTTGTCGTCGCGCACCCCAGCAGCCTGCATCACGATAGTGTAGATGCTGAGGAACTCTGATGGGTTAGTCTTGCCATTGTACTTCTCGCTAACATCGGGCTTGAAGGTGCGGTGGGCGGGCCACTGGAAACATCGCAGCTCACGGGTAAAGGCCAGACAGCCTACCTCGTAAGGTAAGCCTCCAGATCCTCCCGGTGCTGGGTTGTCCGTAGCGGGCCCTGTCGGCCTATCTGACTGGTGGCGTGCATCACGCCGGCGCTCGATGGTCGTTCAAGCGTCCTCGTGGGCACACTCTCGAAGAATTTGGCGCTGATCACGGTTGGTTCGTGGGTCTGACGACGCTATGGATACGTCGTCGCAAGCGTCGTCCCGACGGGCCAGTACACATGGTAGCTGGCGAGGAGGAGGAGAATGCATCGTGGCCGCGGCGCCTTTGGTCCTTCCACCGCTAGCGTGCGGTGGCTCGACAGAGCGTCGGCCCAAAGGCCCCGCCAGCCGAGGTTCGTCTTTGTTGGCGATGGCAACGAGGCTACAAACGGTAGCTCTCCACTCGTCGAGCTTGTCTGCAGCAGGAGGGAAGTCGAGGAGCAACTGCGTGCACGCTAAGGCTTCTGCCGGCGTAGGTGACGGGGAGAGCTGCGTGGATCATGACGCGCTGCGACTTCTAACCATGTTAGAAGGAGCTCTATCACAGTCCCGCAGCTGCACGCCATCCTCACTAGTGCCTCGGCGAGCATGCTGATCTTCTGCATCTCGTGACTGATGCGCAGGGCTCTTTCCACGGCGGCGCCCGGGGTCCTCCACGCGGCGAAGCTCTCATCGCGCACGACCTTGGAGGAAAGCACCGTGGGCACCGCCATGGGCGTCTTGGAAGTCGCCGCGTCGCTCGTGCATGGTACGACGCCGCTCTTGGAGGGTCCCGCGCCACCTACGGGGGGCCCGACTCTGCCCTTGGACTTGATGGTGTGCGGCTCGTCGTCTCGCGCACGAACGACGCTGCTTGCCAGGCTTCGGCTGCTGGAACGACGCGGGTGTTCGCGGGTCGCGCCTCGGCTCCCATCCGCGACCACCTCGTCGCCAGCCTACGCCAGCACGGGCCGTTCGGCTGGAGACGAACCGACCTCCGCGATCGTCTTCTTCTTAGGAGCCATGGCGATGAAGAATCGCAACACTAACTCCTAGACCAGATTTTCACAACTGCGCCCCCTACCTGGCGCGCCAAAGATGTCGGTGTGAAACGACACCTATGGGATCACTGGAATCCCTTCTATGGTTGGCGGGCGCGAGGTTGTACAAAGAGCGGGTCTAAGAGTCAGCACAACAATCGTTTACCTAGGTTCGGGCGCGAGGATGCATAATACCCTAGTCCTGCTTTGGTGTATATTTGAGTGTCCTTGAGTTCTTGGGCTAGCTACGGTGTCTGTTCAGCTTTCTAGGTTCCAAATCTTTCTTCAGTATGCCACGGGCCTCCTTTAATAATCTAAAAGGGGCTGCCATAGTGGCTTACAGGAGCTGGAAATGTGTACAGTGTATAAGCTTATCCCATGCCATTACGGGACAAGACGCATTAAATGTGCTGCTTAGGTGTCTATTTACTTTATCGGGGACGGAAAAGAAGCCCATCCTGTCCGTGGCCACTCTGTCTGGTCGCGACGCGCGTCCAGGCCAGTGAGGCAGGTAGCTGAGGTGGCGTGGTGCTGGGGTCTTCACGAAGATCTGCATGCCACCATGCCGGTGCTTGATTAGCTGGCCCAGGAACCACGTATTTCCATGTGGTTGCTTGCCTGGGCCAGTGGGTCAGCCGCCGAGCTGGTACGGCGACGGGGCGGCAAGGGCTTGCCGCATTCTTGCTTCTGTTCCCGACAAGGGTCTTGTCGGGGCCTCCGTGAGCATACCGCGGCAAGATGCTTGCCGGGGCTCCAGGGTGTCTTCGGCAAGGAGCCTTGCCAGGACCTTGTGGGCATCCTCGGCAAGGAGCCTTGTGATCGCCATGTCTTCTGGTTCTTATCTTGGGAGTCGTATAACTTTGTCTTCACAAAGATCTGCATGCCATCATGCGGGCACTTCCCGAGCCTTGGCTCCAATGTTTGTTGATGACGTTGGAGTTCTTAGGTCCAAGGGTGGCCGTGACGGAGGCGTTTGGGTGAAACGCCCCGCAAGAGGTCTTGACGGGGCGCGCAGGCCGCCCCAGCAAGAGTCCTTGTTGGGGGAGAGCCTGTCCCCTTGATTGGTCTTCTCGTGCCGCCGTCTTGGCGTTGTTCTGGCAACTCTGCGTCTCTGGCTTCCCTCCTCTACTTTGTTATGTTTGGTCACAGGCGTGGCTCTGACTGCCCATGCACACGTAAGGGGTAAAAAAGAGAGCCCCTATTTTTGTACACCGACACATTTCCTCGATGTATGCCTCCTTCAATGGGCTTTTATAATCCTTATTGACTTGCCTCACCACCAACTATGAATCTCCTCGGATGATCAACTTCTTGATTCCCAGTTCGGTGCCAATTCCGAGCCCGGCAAGGAGCCCTTCATACTCAGCCGTGTTGTTGGTAGCCTCCTCCCATGGAAAGTGCATTTGGACGAAGTACTTCAAGTGCTCCCCAGTGGGGGCAAGGAGAAGCACGCGAGCCCCTGCACCTTGCAAGGAGAAGGCATCATCAAAATACATGATCCATTCTTCCAGTGATTCCTTGCCGAGGATATATGTCTCTGGCTTTTCCTCATCAGGGGTTGGCGTCCATTCTGCAATAAACTCTGCCAGTGCCCTGCTCTGAATTATGGATGTGCTCTCAAACATCAAACCAAAGTTGGATAACTCCAAAGCGCACTCCACTATCCTACTGGTAGCCTCTCGGCTCCGAAGTATCCTTTGCAATAGGAAGCGTGTGACAATCGTTATCTCATGAGCTTAGAAGTAATGGCCCAGTTTCCTTGAGGCCATGACTAGGCCAAAAATCAATTTTTGCACGCCAGAGTACCTGGATCTAGCTCCCTGTAATAGAGAGCTGAAGAAGTACATTGGGCGTTGCACCACTTTCTTCCTCGCCATATCCTTGGGGTCGTCATTGCTACTGTGCTCATCCTTATCCTGATCCAGAACTGACTCTGCCGGGTGGTGCTCATCCTTATCCCCAGAAGGAACAACACTTGAGGTGGGTGCTTGCTCTACTTCCCGCTGCGCTACCAAGGCTGCACTAACCACTTGATTAGTTGTCTCTATATATAGTAGCAATGGCTCTTGTAGCTTGGGCGCAACCAAGGTAGGCACAGAGGACAAGTAGGTCTTCAACTCTTGAAGTGCTAAATCTACTTCCAGGTTCCACTTTATAGGTCCTGCCTTCTTCAATATCTTAAAGAATGGCAGGGCACGCTCGGTAGACTTGGAGATGAATCTGCTCAGTGCGGCAAAGCACCCAGTTAAACGCCTGGCATCCTTTACTATCTTTGGTGCCTGGATATGCTCGATAGCTTTGATCTTGTCGGCGTTGGCTTCTATACCACGATGGGACACGAAGAAACCAAGCTGCATGCCGGAGGGAACACCAAACACACACTTCTCCAGGTTTAGCTTCAGTTGATCTTGCAAATTGGCAAATGTCTCTTCTAGATCTTGGATAAGGGTTGACTTGTCCTTAGTTTTGACCACAATGTCATCCATATATGCTTCAATATTCCTATGCAGCTATGGCTCAAAACTAATCTGGATTGCTCTTGTGAAGGTAGACCTAGCACTCTTTAACCCGAAAGGCATACACAAAAAGCATTAAGTACCACATGGGGTAATGAACGAGGTCTTCTCTTCATCTTCTTTGGACATGAAGATCTGATGATATCCAGAATATGCGTCCAAAAAAGAGAGCAGATCACAACCTAAGGTGGAGTCCACTATCTGGTCGATGTGCGGCAAGGGAAATGGATCCTTAGGGCAGGACTTGTTCAAATCAGTGAAATCTATGCACAACCTCCATTTTACATTGGCCTTGCACACAACCACGCGATTTTCCAACCATGTTGGGTGCAGTACTCCTCTGACCAAAGCAGCTGCTTCAAGTTTCTTGATTTCCTCGATAATGAACTGTTGCCGTTCCAAGGCTTGCGTCTAAACCTTTGCTTGATGAGTCGGGCATGAGGGCAGACATCAAGGTGGTGCTTGATTACCTCCCTGGGAACATCGAGGATATCGGATGGTTGCTAGGCAAACACATCGACATTCGCCCGTAGGAAGGCAACGAGCGTGCTTTCCTATTTGTCATCGAGGGTGGCACTGACGGTAAAGGTACCATCAACACCATCCAGCCCTGCCGGGACCTTCTTCACAGCAGGTGCAACAACCTTGGACCTCTTACTGTTGGAGCTTTCCGGCGAACCATCCACAGAAAGAACATATCCCAGAAAGGTGGGCTTTCCGAGTCCCTTACCAGGGCTCTGAACATTTTCCTTCTTTCTCTTGTTCTCCTTGGTGGAAGCAATTATCTCCGCGATCTCTACCGCAACTGCATCCCTGTACATCCTATCTACGCAAATGATTGCGTCTTCTCATCTGATGGAATGGATAGGACTCCCATGGGCCCTGGCATCTTCAAGATGTTATAAGCATAGTAGGATGCTACCATGAACTTTGCCAGAGCTGGTCGTCCAAGGATTCCATTATACGGCAGGGGGAGGTCGACCACATCAAACACAAACTTCTCTGTCATGTAGTTCAATTCTCCCCCAAACGTCACCGGCAACGTAATCTTTCCGTTGGGACGGCTCCTGCCGGGATTAACTCCTTGAAACGTGCCGGTAACCTCAAGCTCTTCCTCTGATATCTGGAGTCTGCTGATAACCTTTGGGGAAATTAGATTCAACCCGGCCCCACCGTCAACTAACATCTTTGTCACTTTGAGGTTGTGCATTGTTGGTGATACCAACAAAGGCAGGCACCCTACTGCAGTGGTGCGGCCAGGGTGATCCTCGTCATCAAAGATGATGGGCGTGCGGGACCACTTGAGCGGCTTCTGAAACTCCGCCGCCGGCTCCATGTCATTAACTTCCCATGCCCATTGCTTGACTTAGCAGTGAGAGGAATGCGGAGATGCACCCCCGTCGATGCATAGAGCGTCAGTGGCCTTTTGGAATTCCTGTTCGCTGGTTTCCTCTTCATCCCCTCCATGACTCTCCTCATTGCAATCCTCCTTCTTGAAACCAATGCAGGGTTTCCTTTTATTCCTAAAACCCTTGCCGGGTTGGTTTGCTTCACCGCTCCGGCCCTTTCCACCAGTGTCGTTCTGACCTTTCTACTTATCCCTTTTTCATATTCAACTCTCTACTTCTTGACAAGCTGCTCAACTTGATGTCATTCTTGGAGATCACGGCCCTTAGTCTAGTGGATTTTGCAGTAAGGGCTATCACTCTTCCCGGCATTGTTAGCGGCTGCGGCCTCCCAGCAATCGTTGCATGGGGCATCCTCCTTGCCGGGGGCCTCAGCCTTTACCTTCTTACTGGTACTAGGTGTGCTTGATCCTTTAACTATCATCACTGTCTTATCTTTCTGCTTCTTACTACGCTTCTTGTTCTTCTTCTTCTGATTGGTGGTCTCATCATCATCCTTTGAATCGATGTCGACACGACCCTCTTCCCCGGGGAGTTTCCTCCCCTCCTCCAACCGAGCACACTTGTCTACCAAGGCAAAAAGCTCCTTCATAGTCTTGGGTAAACAGACGTTCATCTTCTATCCGGTGGTTGCGCACGTTACACTGAATGGTTGCTATCACTGCTGCCGAGTGGATATGTGGTATGTTTTTGTGGACTCGACTAAACCTCTGCATGTACTTCAGCAGAGTCTCTCCTTCATTCTGCCGGAGCAACTGCAAATCGCTGGGCCGCCCTGGTTCTCGGTGGCCGCCGGTGAAGGCGCCAACGAACTCATGGGACAGGTAAGCCCAAGTCAAGATCGAGTTGTCTCGCAGATGCATCAACCAAGATCTAATATTGGGCTTGACTACTAATGGTAAGTAGTTGGCAAATACCCTCTCATCTCTTCCTCCGGCAGCTTGAACAACGATGTTGTAGATGCTCAAGTATCCTGCCGAGTTCAGCTTCCCATCGTACTACTCCATAATCTCGGGCTGGAACGTGCGAGCGAACGGCCAACGGACTTGCCATAGTTCACAGGTGAAAGAAGGGCACCCTGCCTCGAAAGGCAAGTACATGCCCTCGTGAAGCGCTGGCTCGTCAACGTCGGAGCCGCTGCGCCCGTTGTGCTAGAAGTGGTCGCCGCGGCGTTGGTCGATGGTGATGCACGCGTGCTCCCTCTGCCTGCCCTTCGGGGCTCGTTGTTGGCCTTGATGTGCTCGTGGTCCGACGAAGCCTTCGAGACGTCGTCCGCCTCCTGGACGTGTGGCTCCCGCGCTAGTGGGTGTGGCATTGATTGCACCGTGGGTGTGGCGCCTTCGATGCGACCAGCTGCGTGGGCCGTCGCCGTTGCTTGGAAAGGTCGTGGCGGGCGAGCCTGCCGTGATCTCTCCGCGTCGGTGAAACCAATCAGACTTTGGATGGTGGCTTGCCACTCATCCATCTGATCGACTGCCAGCGGAAATATCAACAGCAGGTGGGCCCGCGCCATAGCCTTTGAAGCAGTGCTTGGGAGTGATGATGATGTGGCCCGCAAGGTTGTTTGGCTCTTGGCGGTGCCAGCGGCTGTCACGTCATGTCCTTGTCGCTGGGAGCCAGCCACTTGGACGGTGTAATGACGAGTTGGAGGCGCTCGAGGGCCAGCGGTCCCATTGGGCGCAGCGGCCGGGTCCGCCCGCCCCAGAGGTGGCGCAAGCTCGAAGGTCGCACCTGCAGCGGGGGTGGCCAGGGAGTCACGATTCACCCCAGAGCGAGCCGCCAAGATTGTGCCCGTCGGCCAGATGAACATGCATAGAATGGATGACTTCCCCGCCCGTACCTCGTGGAACGTCGCCGCTGGGGTGTAGCTGTTGTTGCTCTTCTTCGACATTTCTAGCTTCCACTTTGGCCGCAGGAGAGGCGGTGACGATGTCGTCTGCGTCAACCGTGTTCCCCACCACGTCCGTGTTTTCGTGCACCCCATCATGCCCTGCAGCGTCAGCAGACATGGGTGGTGGGGCCCTTGAGGAGGACGGATGGGCCGCAATGCTGGACTTCTTCTTGGGCCCCATGGTTGATGGATCCGAAGAAGGCGAAGCTGGCGATGAAGATGACGTGTTGTTTACGCTGTTGGGATCGCGCAAGTGACCCCCCTATATGGCGCGCTAATGGTGTCACAGGATAACCACGGCCACCTATGGGACGGAGGTCCCTTTTAGTTCGGCAAGGGGATGGGAACGTTGCACAAAGAGCGGAGAAGCGCGGAGCAGCGCGCCGGGGATCACACAGGTAGTTTTTACCCAGGTTCGGGCTACCGCGAGGGGTAAAACCCTACTCCTGCTTTGGTGGATTGATGGTGGAAAGGTGGAAAATGGGTGCACCACTCTTGCCCGACAAGGTCGCCTTGGGTTGAGAGTGGCCATGGGTATCAGTGTGTACGGGTTCGAATGGAAAAATCCTTTCTACACTTGCCATGGGCCTCCTTTTATAGGTTACGGGGTAACCATAGTGGCAAATTAGTCTTCCCAAGCTGATTAGATAGCAAACAGTGCCATCATACCTAACTTTGTAGCTGATAGAGTGCATTAAATACACCACTTAGTGTCACATCCCAGCTCATCCGACAAGCCTTGCCGGGCTTGTCTTGCCAGCTGCATTCCTATTTGATTGACACGTCTCTGGGGTGTCATTTGGTGGTTCCTATGGTAGGAAATGGCTGCCACATAGCAATAGATGGCCACTAAGCCACCTTGGAGCCTGACACCACACTGATTGGCGATGGGCGTCGTTGTGAGGTGGAGTTTTACCTCCGCGTGCCCCGACAAGCCTGCTAGGGCAATCATGGTGGCTTGCTGCCGGGGGAATCCGACTCTTCGCTAGGATCGCATGCCCGGCAAGGATGGTTCTCTTTCTGGTGTCTTCTTGCATCTTGGTTGTCTTGATCATCATGACCAGCCCCCTGATTCCTCAGGGAGTTGATATCTTCGTGTTTTGATCTGGTGCTTGGTGCTGCAAGCTTTCCCTTGAGCCTGTGCACAGTTTGGGGCAACGGACGCATGGTCTATTGCACCTACAGATCCTATATAGAGGCCTTTTCAGGTACTCTGCCGGAGGGGGAATCGATCACGGTGGGCTTCTACATCATCCTTGCTGCCTTCCGATGATGCGTAAGTAGTTCACCACACACCTACGGGTCTATAGCTAGTAGCTAGATGGCTTATTCTCTCTCTCTTTGATCTTCAATACAATGTTCTCCTCGATCTTCTTGGATTTCTATTCGATGTAATCTTCTTTTGCAGTGTGTTACTTGCGATCCGACTAATTGTGGGTTTATGATCAGATCATCTATGCATATTAACTGAGTCTTTTCTGAATTCTTTTATGCATGCTTATTATAGATTTGTATTTCTATCCAATCTATCTATTTAGTTTGGCCAACTAGATTGATTTATCTTGCAGTGGTAGAGGTGATTCGTGATGGGTTCAATCTTGAAGTGTTCTATATCCAAGTGACAAAGTAGGGGACAAGACACGTATTTGTATTGTTGTCATTATGGATAAAACAACAGGGTTTATTCATATTGTTTGGGTTTACTTTGTCTACATTATGTCATCTTACTTTAGGTGTTACTCTGTTTTATACTTAATACCCTAGATGCATGATGGATAGAGGTCGATGGGTGGAGTAATAGTATTAGATGCAGGCAGGAGTCACTATACTTATCACAGACGTGATGCCTATATACATGATCATTGCCCTGAATATCGTCATAACTATGTCCCTTACTATCAATTGCCCAACATTAATTGGTTCAACCACCGTATGTTAGGTGCTTGAGAGAGAAGCCTCTAGATACTATGGTATGACCAAACATATAGCAGTACACATCATACATACGCACAACATGCAAGTATGTGTTGGTACAACATGGCATCACAACATAACTCTATGACTCAAGTATTTATTTAAGAGGCTCCGAAGAGCCATACATAACATGATATTACCGGCATCGGTCTCATGATCCAGCATACAAAGTCATACAAGCAACAAGAAGAAGCACCAACTTGTATTAGTACAAACAGCTGAAAAGAAAGAAGGCTAAAAAGTATGTCTATCTACAAGAACCTCCATAGGAACAAGACCCCTATCTGGGATTCTCGGTCTAACATTTCAATGTCGAACTTCACGTGGAACTACAAGTGATACTGAAGTCTCCGTTGCAAAACGATAAATTACGTAAACGTGAGTACAAATGTACTCAGCAAGACTTACATCAGAACTAAGTACATATGCATCAACGTGAAATAAGAGGGTGTGGAGTTTAACTAAACAAGCCAGCTTTTACTTATTGGCTATCCTGTACTACAACTACAATCAATTATTCTAGGTGAGAAAGCGCACACGAGTCCACATATTCACCATATCAATACACAACTATGGATTCTCTCCCATCTCCCTATGAGAAGGTCATCCAAAGCACTCATGCTTATCTTGCGCATTTTTGATTATCCACTTCAAGTTATCTATGAACAATATAAGTCTACAAGTATTTGATATCCGAGTATGCAGCCATTCGAATAGATCGTATTACCCTCCACGGGTGTACTTCTTCACACACGCTCTCACCAGTTACCACCATATACATGTCATGTATCTCGACAACCTTCAAGCGGAAGCCTGGTAAGGGTGTCGGCCCAACATGACTAAGCACGCAAGACTCTAGTCCAGGTTTATCGCCTACCTGAGGCTGAACCGGCAAGGGAAGTCCAGTAGAAGTTTCCATCACGGCCCCAAATGATGTGTGCAGTCTGCCCAAGCCCACCTGGACGGATGGAACTGCGCTTGGTAAACAATGCCACTATGCATAGTCTGTCCCAAGCCCACCTGTACCGGGTGCCACTTGGTAGAAAAATAGCAGTACCTACAACACCAGAAACTAGTTGCAACTCCTAGACAGAGATCAAGGCGATTGATAAGCCGAGAGGGGTCATATTTTAGAGCCCAATGTGTGGTAGTAGCTTGTCTTGGATAACATACATAGAACTCGGTTCTTAAGGACGGTCTCAATGAGACAACCCACCATGTACTCCTACATGGCCTCATGTCGCTACCTTTACCAAATCATGTTCAAACACTTAGCTCTGAACATCATAATATGATCACAACATTCCAATTCATTCCCAAATTTATCAGACCTGACACAACTCTAAGCAATAGCAAGCATAACAAGCAAGCATGGATGAGTAGTCACATCATGGCTCAAGCAAGTCCTACTCATGCTAGTGGGTTTTAACTATTTATTGTGGCAAAGACAGGTCATGTAGAGGAATGGGTCCAACTACCGCAACATGTAATAGTTAAGTCGTTGTTGTCCTAATGCAATAAAGAGAGCATGAGTAAGAGAGTGGGATTGTATCAAAGTGATTGAGGGGTGTTTGCTTGCCTAGCACTTCCGAAGATAGTATACACTGCTGTAGAGACGTGCTATACAGACTGTTTTAACCCCTTCTGTTAGGGGTCCATCCCACGCGACCTACAAATCGTCGAGGAAAGGCCCTCTATTTACACACGCAGGGCAAAATGAGCTCATGGACGATTGGGCATGGCATTAGAGATAATTATATAGGCCCAATCGTTTTCGTTGGTATGTACATCCCACATAGTGAATCTTACAAAAACATTTCCGTTCGTATGTATATCACAGACAATTTTTATGTGGAAATGTTTGTCAAAGGTGGCCTAATGCAAACAGTTCTCTGTCAGAAGCCGTGTGTGAGTTTTAATTGATCCAACACACCTACTTTCAAGAAACCATGTAGGTTGTTTGAGTTCATCGCCCACGGTGTTATCTGACAAACCGTCTGCACTAGAAAACCCCAATAAGCAGGCTAATTAGCCTATTATTCATAAGTCATGTAGTAATCAATTTTTGCATTTATTATAAAACACAACCATATATTTTATATCCGTATAACGGCAACCAGGATTTCATAATCGAATTACATCAGATAGCTTCAACACTCAGTTACACCATATAGTCATATAGCTAGCTACTCCATTGTGCAACAACAACAAGTTTCACATGCGACATCAAAAACCTTTGGAGAGTAGCATCACATATGATAAATAGATAGATAAATATCATCTGGGAAACTATAGAAGTAGAAGGCGAATATTGAGCGTTCAGTGATGTTGAATGTCTTTGCAACTTTAGGCCAGTGGCTATGGATAATTGCCCGCCCAACCATCGTCCTCTTGAGGAAGAGTTAAATATTGTATTCTGGGTGTTGAATGGATACCTTCCTCACCTCCTAACCATGTAAGCGGTTTGAGAGGTAATCATCGATGATCTGCTTTGGAAAGTACTCAAAACTAAGATATGCATAGATAGTTGTTATAAATTTTGAAATGGCAAATGGGAAAAAAGAAGGTAAA
The DNA here is from genome assembly GCA_902687465.1 of Secale cereale. NCBI lineage: Eukaryota > Viridiplantae > Streptophyta > Magnoliopsida > Poales > Poaceae > Secale > Secale cereale. The sequence continues at coordinate 344,838,741 of LR738714.1, forward strand.
AGAGTTAGTACCATCCTATAGTTGACTGATGTCTTCCTCATAGTGCAAACAAAGATCTTGTTATTATTCGTCGCAAGTTTCTTTATCCTAACAATCTTTCTGAGTTTCTTGACTTGACTGATATTCATGGACATCTAATTTGCCCATATGCAAAATGGGTCGAAAAGTGGGTCTAAGCCTCTGACGGCGGGACCGACATGTGGAAGACAAAATTGTAATAAACCTAAATATTAGAATGATTCTTGCAACTGCACAATAATGTGCTATTAGAGAAAGGATCATGCATGAGAAAACCTCGATGTCAAACCTCGGTGCCTCACATTGTTTCCCTACAACACATATAAGGATGATCTTGATTAGGTTAACTTAGTGTTGTCATATGCTCAGTAGAATATGTTAATGAAAAATACAAAAATTGTTGATCCAACAGATTAACTCAAGACGCAAGGAAAAGCCAGCTAACCTAACCAATCATGCTATACAACTTGGAAATAGAGCAATTGTATATGTTTCTCGTGTATTGAGTACATCCAAATTCGTTTTATTTCTCACGTCCGTAACAATAGAAATTGTATCCACAACAAATGAACATCAAATTGTAGAATTGAACCAAACAGTTAACTGGAGTGCAGAACAAATGAACCAAAACAGTTAAATGAGTACGCTGTTGCAGAATAGAACATATAAGAGAAGATAAGACAGTTAACAAAACCAATAATGCTTGAGAACTGCTAGGAAATGTAGGAATTGTTGGACCAAATTGTTAACTAAACATTGCATTTTAGAATATCAGATTGGATATTAACATTACAGAGGACATATCACTAGAAGGCACTGTTGATGGCCTCAAGAAAACACCACAAACTGTATTTCAAAGTAGACAACCACATGGCGCCTTCGACGGTAGCCTTGAAGAAGAGATGCTCCTCAAAGATCTGGCGGTCGGCACGCATGGCAGACATCGTGACCTCATCCACACATGCAACCGCGATTTGCTTCTCCACTGCTAGATGCTCCTGAGCTCCTAGCTATATGATACGTCCATTTTGCATCATGTTTTCTTACTGTTATTTATAGTTTTTTGTTAAATATAACACTTTGGGGAGTAATTTCTCTCATAATTTGCAAGGTTTATACAAAGAGGGAGAATACTAACAGCTGGAATTTTGAACCTGAAAAAGCTATGTCATAGATACCTATTCTGCACATCACCAATGAGCTGAAAATTACAGAGATTTATTTTTTAATATATATAAACATATTGGATAAAATATATACTGGAGGAGGCCACCAGGTGCCCAGTAGGCACCAGGCTGCGCCTACCCCCCTCCCCCCACCCAGGCGCGCCATGGTGGGAAGTGGGTCCCATGGCCCACTTCTTGCAACCATCTTCTGGTATATATTGTCATTTTCCCTAGAAAAAAATAAGGAGAGGACTTTCAAGACAGAGTGCCGCCGTCTCGAGGCGGAACCTGGGCACGAGCACTTTTGCTCTCCGGAGAAGCAATTCCGTCGGGGATACTTCCGTTTGGGAGGGGGAATCGAAGCCATCATCATCACCAACAACCCTCTCATCGTGGGTGGACCAATATTCACCAACACCATCTCATCTTAAACTCTAGTTAATATCTTGTATTCAATCTTTGTATCGAAACCTCAGGTTGGTTCCTCTGGGTGACTAGTAGTGTTGATTACATCTTGTAGTTGATGCTAGTTGGTTTATTTGATGGAGGATTATAAGTACAGATTTATTATGCTATTTAACACCCTCCTGATATTGAACATGAATATGCTTTGTAAGTAGTTACTTTTGTTCTTGAGGACATGGGAGTAATCTTGTTATAAGTAATCATGTGAATTTGATATTCGTTTGATATTTGATGATATGTATGTTGTGATTCCCTTAGTGGTGTCGTGTCAACATCGACTACATGACACTTCACCATCTTTGGGCCTAAGGGAATGCATTGTGGAGTAGTTCTTAGATGATGGATTGCTAGAGTGACAGAAGCTTAAACCCCAGTTTATGTGCTACTCCGTAAGGGGCTGATTTGGATCCACACGTTTAATGTTATGGTTAGATTTTATCATAATTCTTCATTCGTAGTTGTGGGTGCTTGCGAGAGGGGTTAATCATAAGTGGGAGGTTTATTCAAGTAAGAACACCACTCAAGCACCGGTCCACCCACATATCTAATTATCAAAGCAGCGAACATGAATCAAACAAACATAAGTGACTATATGAAATTCTCGTGTGTCCTCAAGAACGCTTTGCTTATTATAAGAGACCATTCCAGCCTGTCCTTTGCCACAAAAGGATTGGGATATCTTGCTGCACCTATTTTTAGTATTGCTACTTGTTAGTTGTTACAAATTATCTTGCTATCAAACAACTTGCTACCAACAATTTCAGTGCTTGCAGAAATTACCTTGTTGGAAACCGCTTGTCATTTCCTTCTGCTCCTCGTAGGGTTCAACACTATTACTTATCGAAAGGACTACGATTGATCCCCGAAAATTGTGGGTCATCAAGACTCTTTTTTGTCGCCGTTTCCGGGGAGTGAATCGCCTTTGGTAAGCGGAATTTCCTAAGGGGAAATTTATATTACATGCTGAAATTTGCTGTTGCTTTTCACTATGGAAAACAATCCTTTAAGGGGTTTGTTCGGGGTATCTTCACCTCGACCGAAGCAGAAAGATTTTCTCCTCAACCTACTGCCCCTACTGAAAAAATATTGGTTATGATATTCCTTCCAGTATGATATATAAACTACTAGCTAATCCTTATGCAGGAGATGGAACACTACATCCTGATATGCACCAAATCTATGTGGATGAATTTTGTGGATTATTTAAGGTTGTAGGTTTACCTAGAGATGAAATTAAGAAGAAGTTTTTCCCTTTATATATGGGGGAAAAGCATTGCCATGGTATAGGCTATGTGATGATATTGGAGCTTGGAACTGGAGTCAATCGAAATTGGAATTTCACCAAAAGTTTTATCCTATGCATCTAGTTCGTCATGATCGGAATTATATCTGTAATTTTTGGCCTCGTGAAGGAGAAAGTATCTCTCAATCTTGGGGGAGGCTTATGACGCCCCGAGACCGATGCGCCAGGTGTCAACCAGTTATTCGTCGCCGTTGCCATGTCATATGCTTGCGTGTTGCATTTTGCCATGTCATCATGTGCATTGCATCTGCATCGTTTTCAAAACTTGCATTTGTTTGAAGTGCCCGATGCCTCGTCCTCTCCGTTGTCCACTCTGAGCCCAGACACACTCGCACGCGTCCGCGGCACCTCCGAATATTTATTTTATAAGTGGCCGGAAAATGTTCTCGGAATGGGATGAAACTCGATGTGTGGTCTAACTATAGTGTAGGCAGACCGCCTGCCAAATTTCGTCGCATTCGGAGTCCGTTTGATAGTCCGACGGATAACTATAGCGGCACTATCGCCGGACAAAACGTCGGATGTTTTCGGTGTCCGGAAACCTGTGTCGGGCCACATTTCATCTCTCTGTTCTTAGTTCAATGCCTCTCTACACAGCCCAGTAGGCCTGCCTAACCCCCTCTCGCAATCGTAGTCGTCGGATCACGATCCGAGGCTCCGAATCGCCAAAAAAAACCTAGTCCTAGCCCCCTACCTTATATATCACCCCACTAGTCCATTTTTGGACCTACCTAGCTCTTCCCCTATCCCTAGACCCCCTTCTCCTAGGATCTGCCGCCACCAGCAACCTCCAGCCGCCTCCCCTCGAAAGCAGGCGCGCCCCAACCTCCCTCCACCGGTTGGCGTCGTTTGAGTGGCCAGCGCTGCCGCCAGCTTCGCTCGCGGCCACTCCCCTCATGGCATGTTGCCTCCCTGCCGCCACACCGCGCCAGCTCCCATCGCAGCCCACTTGTCGCGCCCATGATGCGATTCTATGCCGATCACATGACGAACTCGTGATTGGGACACAACCGCATTTCGAGCGCTTAACAAGATGGATATCATTACATCATACCATTACATACATACATGGGGGATCCAACAATTCATACAAGTCACATGAATACAACAACATTAATACAAGACATCCGACTATGGATGCAAACATGAAAAGCACAACGAAATCCATCCTGCTATCCCAGGCTGCCGACCAGGAACCTAACCCAAGATTGACGAAGCAGAAGAAGAAAGAACTCCAACACAAGTACACATCGCTCTCACATCAAGTCATCGGAAACCTGCACCTGCAACTGTTGTTGTAGTATCTGTGAGCCACGAGGACTCAGCAATCCCATAACCATGGGTATCAAGACTAGCAAAACTTTATGGGTATGGAAAGGATAATGGTGAGGTTGCAGCAGCGACTAAGCATATGTATGGTTGCTAACTTACGAGTACAAGAATAAGATGAGCCTCTATGCAAACAGTCTCAAACTAGTGATGATCGCTAGAGATCCTGAACTACCTACGAGTCAAACATTACCCCACCGTGTTCTCTTCTCAAAGTGAAAAGAGACGGTCACGGTTACTCACGTGGTTGTGTATTTTTAATTCGGATACTCTGTCAAGTTTTCTACAACCGGACATTAAAAAATTCTAATCTGCCACATAACCAGGGGCACGGCTTTCGAAAGATCATAACCCTGCAGGGGTGACCCAACTTAGCCCTTCACAAGCTCTAACGATCAGCAGAGGTAAAAATACCCCATATCTTAGGGACAGCCCGATCAGACTCTGAATCCCGGTACACAAAATATTTCGACAATGGTAAAACAAGTCCACCAAGATCTCCCGGCGTTTCGACACCCTGATAGTAGCCTCGCGTATCTCGTCTTAGGCCATGTCCGGATGAGCACATCGTACAGCGACCAAACCCCAAGTTGCCAAGGGGTGGCGCCGCTAATGACTCTATTTGGGACCAACACCATCAGCACTGGCCCCTCCCTGTAATGTAGAATTAAGAACCCGGGGACGCGACCCCCTATGAAAATTTAATTAATTAATTATGTTTTTATTATGAGGCAAATTAAAAACCAATGTTGGGCCTTGCTGGAGGAGTTTTATTCAAAGACGAACTGTCAAGGGGTCCCCATATACCCAACCGCGTTAGAAATGCAAAATCAAGGAACATAACGCCGGTTTATCGGTCTTAAGGCGGCATGAGTGGAACAAAACACCAAGAAAAAGGCCAAGCCTTCCACCCATTGCCAAGTATATATGTGTGTTAATTTAAATAAGAGATATTGTGATATTCCCACAAACCAAGTTCCAACATGGAGCAATCTTCATCTTCACCTGCAACTAACAACGCTATAAGAGTAGCTGAGCAAGCGGTAACATAGCCAAACAACGGTTTGCTGGGATGATGTCGATGGTTACAAGTTTCATGGCAACAAGAAGAGGCTGACGACAAAAGATAGGTAGCACGCCATATAGCGATAGCATCGAGATAACTAGCATTGCAATGATAGTAATGAGATCCAAGGTGACGATCATCTTGCCTGAAATCCCACAAGGAAGAAGAACGAGTACATGAAGAAGACGAAGAAGAAGCTACAAAGGCGAACCAAGTGTAGTCGAACGAATCCTCATGATCGCAACGGAATATGAACTAGCGAGAAGAAGCACACAACACGTTAAACACACCACACAAGAACATGACATAATGCCCAACCAAGTATGATGCAAGACAAGTCTATATGATGCAAAACATGGCAAAGGATGAACCACACAAGAACATCACAACAAGATAAGTTTAAATGAGGCCGGAAACAACTTATAACAATTTCGGTAAGTCCCCATATGCAATTTTCGAAAATTTTCCAGATCAGAACAAACCTTATGTTAAATTTGTTAACATGCACCATGATGATCTACTCGAAATTCTAGTCAAGTTTCATATAAAGTTCATTTAATTCGGAGCTACGGCCTCGAAGATATGAGCAAAACAAGATGAAGAAGGTAAAGATGCAAGATGCATCCAAACAACAAGCAAACACACTCCAAACAGCTATACAACATGTTATTATGCATCTACATGCAAAAACACACAAGTTTCATACATGACATGCTCAAAAAGGATAAATGGTGCATCACATACACACGAAGCAAGTTTGCAGGACAAACTGCCCAAAACAGCAAGTAGGCATATAGTTGACATCAAAACGACATAATACAATATTATTTCATGGCAACAAAGGGCATGTCAAGCATGTACATGTCAAGCACTACAAACATGATCACTGAGCTACTACCAAACATCACTAGAACATGCTCAAAACATAATGGCAAGATTGCAAAAGATAACAGATTCACAGATTTTGTGAAATAAACTAAACATGGCAGCAACAACGACAAGTAGGCATGTTTGCAAGCTTGTGCAACTCAACTGAAAGCATATCATGGCATGTGAATATAACCAACAGCAAGTAGACATGTTTATGAAGCTACTCATGGCAAGAACAAGGTCATAGGATGCATAGAACACTAGGTATTCACCTGGCAAAACAGAACTTACCGTTAACAGGCTGACATCAACATATTATAGCAAGTTGAGAGCATGAAAACAACAAGCTACATCAGCCTATAATTGCCAACAAGGACATGGATGGATAGAGCATAACATAGACTTTAAGACATGTTCATTGGACATCCCAAAACATTCATGTATTTGAGTAGGGCATCAAGCAAACATGGCATCAGGATATAATAGTTTCAGACTTAGCAGTTTTCAACAAGTCACAGAAATCAGCAATAGTGAGTAGGCCACTTTGCAAGCTTGTTGCACTCAACACAAGGCATATCATGAAAAGTGGATTGCACCACAGCAAAGATGGCATGATTGTGCTTCTAAAATATATTGACATGTAGCTCAATCAAAAATCACACATAAAGATATGAAAAAGACAAATCAGCCTCTTAAGTTTCAGCACTTAACAGATACATTCACTTTTGCAACAGAGATAAACATCGCATAATGCAACCTAACATGTATGCAACTGCCACCATCATGTAGAGCACTTCAAAATGAACATTTTGACATATTAAACTCTCAGTTTGGACAAACATGCACAAGGTTACCTCACTCACAAGAATGCATCATGATTCTGAATTGTTAACATGTCATTGATGCAAACTTACTCCAACAGCTAGTTAAAATATTTTAAACATGAATGAAAGTTGGAAATTATTATCCTACATGAAATTCTAAGCAATTTACATATCTAAAGTTTTTGCATATGATGCACGGTTGTCGAGTTATTAAATGCATGAACAACAGGGGGTTTTGTGTAAAACTAGCAATCCTTGAAAATAGACAAGATCGTTGGAACAAAAAAAACAAACGACCGAAATTGCTAGCCCAATAGTGCACAGGGGGGTTTGGGGCTGCTCACGTTGGGCCTTGGGCCGGTGGGAGGAGGCAAGCCGCGCGAGGCTGCGGGAGCTGGGTCGGCGGCCCATGTGCACGACGAGCGGCGACGGCCCAGGAGGGGTCGCTCATCCTGCTCTGCTCGATGCAGAGCCTGGGATCGAGCATGGTGGCCGCTAGCGATATGGACGACGGCGCCTCGGGGAGCGGCTCCGTCGAGGAGAAGATGGGCGGATCAGGCGGAGGCTTGCCGGATCTGGCGGATCCAGGCGCGGCTCCATGAGATCCGGTCGGGGATGCAACCAATGATGGAGAGGAACCGCAGTCAGGGAGCTCGGGGCGCGGTGCTCGTGTCCGGCGATGGTAGTGGCGCGGGTGGTGCACTCCGGCGAAGTTGGCGGAGAGGTACTAGGCGGCGGGGTCGGGGTCCGATGCGGAGGGGTTCGCAGGCGGGGTGCTCAGGTGGCCTTGGACGCCGACGGGGTTGACGCGGCAGACCGGCGGCGAAGGAGCAAGGGCACAGAGGGATCAAGGAGGAGCGGGGCTGCTCGGCCCAGATTGGGCCCGAGGCGGGCCTCCGCATGGGCTTTGCGGGCTGCGGTGGGAGCTGGCGCGGTTTAGCGGCCGGGAGGCGACGTGGCACGAGGGGATTGGCCGTGAGAGAAGCTGGCGGCGGCGCTGGCCACTCAAACAACGCCAAGTGGCGGAGGGAGGATGGGGCGCGCCTGATTTTGAGGGGAGGCGGCTAGAGGTGGCTGGTGGCGGCGGATTCGAGGAGAAGGGGGTCTAGTGATAGAGGAAGAGCTAGGTAGGTCCAAAAATGGACTAGTGGGGTGATATATAAGGTAGGGGGCTAGGACTAGGGTTTTTTTTGGCGACTCGGAGACTCGGATCATGATCCGACGACTACGATTGCGAGAGGGGGTTAGGCAGGCCTAGTAGGCTATGTAGAGAGGCATTAAGCTGAGAACAAAGAGATGAAATGCAGCCCGGCACACGTTTCCGGACGCTGAAAACTTCTGACGTTTTGTCCTGCGATAGTGTCGCATTAGTTATCCGTTGGGCTATCAAACGGACTCCGAATGCGACGAAATTTGACAGGCGGTCTACCTACACTGTAATAAGACCGCACGTCATGTTTCATCCCATTCTGATAACATTTTACAGCCACTTATAAAATAAATATTCGGAGGTGCCGCGGGCGCGTGCGAGTGTGTGTGGGCTCAGAATGGACAACGGAGAGGACAAGGCATCGGGCACTTCAAACGGATGCAAGTTTTGAAAATGATGCAGATGCAATGCACATGATGACATGGCAAAATGCAACCCGCATGCATATGACATGGCAACGGCGATGAATAACTGGTTCACACCTGGCGCATCGGTCTCGGGGCGTCACAACACTCCCCTACTAACAAGAGATCTCGTCCCGAGATCTCAGGAACGAGGCGGAGGAGGAAAAAGGAAGAAGATGAAATCAAAGAACCTTGAGAGGTTGAGCCACTTGAAAGGAAGAATACAACGGAGATGAACGAAGTTGAGAAGCTCTGTTAGTAAAGAGGAACAAGGAAGAGTGTGAGGGCATAGATGGTTGAAAGATAAGAACCACGAGCTTAACGACCGAAAAGAATATAGAACTGCACCGATATCACGAGATAGCCATGGGACAAAATGAAAGAGTTTGGATAGCAACTCGGTTGAACATGGAAGTAATAGAACAAGATCACGACAAGATGGACGATACTTGGCGAGAAGAACAACACAATGCCTCCGGAAGAATTGAAAGAATGGAATGAAAAGAACGGAGAAGAAGATGACAACTTCCACCATGAATGAATTTGAAAGCATCCTTAGAAGAAAGGATTGAATGGAGTTGTAGGAAAATGAAAAACGAAAGATTTGCTTTTCATGGGCTTATGTAACCATCTCAAAACTTGAGGTGAAATTCTGCCACTCCGAAAGATTCAAAAGTTGAGATGAACGGCGAAATGCAAAGCTCCACTCCAGAAGAATACAAAGAATTAATTGCACTTCAAGACGCAAGAATAAGAATGCTTGCGCTTGATCCAAAAGAATTTGATGAACAATTAAAGAATGATTTAAATCGCGATGAACCACCATGAAGAGCTCCGGTAACGGAAGGATGATGAAGGATGAACAGAATAAGAATAAGTCCTTGCGATGACTTTGACGGGGTTCCGACGAGAAGGCCGAGAAACTATGAACTCCGGAAAGAAAAGAAAAAACACTTGGGATTAGAATTTTTTCATCAAGAACAAACTCTAAAGGAAGGGATAAATCAATTTGACAAGAATGAATAAGAATTATGTTATGCTTATCCTCCACCAATTAAATTGATGAGAAACAATGGATTGCATACCACTTATTCGCAATGAAATTGATTAAGAGGGATATAGCATGAGACTTGAGAAAGTCTTCATGGACCATCGTTAGGATTGGAAAGAACGAATGAATTGATATGATAACGCAGGAAAAGAACTCTTGAGCGAATCACCGTAAGGAATTGAAACCGAGTGATGAAAAGAACGAATCGCTGGAAAGAATTATAATACGAATGAAGAAAAGAATGAAGAGATCGCGAACTGATTAAAGAATAGTTGAACGAATCACCGGCAGAACAAGGAGACGAACGAAGCAGCATCAATGAAGAATATTTGGAGGACGAAGTTGAAAACAGAGAACGAGAAATCTTTTGAAATGATGACCTTCGGAGAATCGAAATGGAAAAACAATTCCTGAAAATACTCTGGATGGTTAAAGAAAAGAATTTCTGACAAAAGAAATAATTTGAGAGGATAAGATGAAGCTAGAACCACGAATCCTCAAGAGAACGGATAAGATTTAGAGGTAAACTCTTCTTCGGTCTTGAAATGATGACGAGAGACACCACCAAAATTATTTAGATATTCCGGACGAATTAAAAGAGAGGATGTTGAACCAATGATGAAAAGAATTTGAAAACAATCTACGAAAGGCATGTGACTGATGGAATCCATTCTTACATCACACTTGAAAATAATTTTGGAAAACTCCGGGAAATATTAGAAGAGTCGGGTAAGATCCTGGGAAAAGACATGTGGCTTATGAGCCCACTGAAAGAAAACCACAGTTGAGAATTGATTGACAAAAGGGGATGATGCACCGGAATGATTCAAAGACTCGAATGAGGTGAGAACCTCGAATAAATTAGAACACAAACGAATCGCCTGAGATATTTTTGGAACTCCGGAATAATAAAATGGCGAACGAGCAATTGGAATCATCTGAGCCGAGGGAAACAATATGATGAACATCGAATACTTGAATTGAATCCACCGGAAAAGAAGAAGAGGTGAAGAATATCGAACGAGAGGAGAATTCACCTAGTTGAAATAATCAAGGAAAGAAGGAGATGCTTCACACGAATATGATGGATACTCGCTTAAGAACTCCGGTTCAAGAAGAAAAAAGGGTGGGCGGGTGGGAAAAGAAAGACAACTTCGGATGGGGAAAACGACGCCAGTTGGAAAGAACTGAGGGGTGAGCTTGCAAAATATGAAGATGATCGAAACAACTTGGCGAGAATTGCACCGGATGAAAAGAACTGACATCGCAACGAACGAAAACTAACCGCGTGATCCTAAAAAAAATTGAAGGGGAAGAGGAGTAATTCAAAACATCTACGTCGAGATTCCTCACCAGAGTGATGAAGGGACTGAGGAGCAAAAATAATTCCTACTCTCCGTTATAACTAGACTCCAAAATAGTTTTCTTCTATACTCGACAGCGGCCAAACTACGATCAATCAAGGGGCTCCTATGGTCGGTCGAGGCTCTGATACCAACTTGTCACGCCCAAGATGCAATTCTATCCCGATCATGTGACGAACTCATGATTGGGACACAACCGCATTTCGAGCGCCTAGCAAGATGGATATCATTACAACGTACCATTACATACATACATGGGGGATACAACAATTCATACAAGTCACATGAATACAACAACAACAATACAAGACATCCGACTACGGATGCAAACATTAAAAGCACAACGACATCCATCCTGCAATCCCAGGCTGCCGACTACGAACCTAGCCCAAGACTGATAAAGCACAAGAAGAAAGAACTCCAACACAAGTACACATCGCTCTCACGTCAAGTCATCGGAAACTTGCACCTGCAACTGTTGTTGTAGTATCTGTGATCCACGAGGACTCAGCAATCACATAACCATGGGTATGAAGACTAGCAAAGCTTTATGGGTATGGAAAGGATAGTTGTGAGGTTGCAGCAGCGACTAAGCATATGTATGGTGGCTAACTTACGAGTAAAAGAATAAGATGAGCCTCTACGCAAACAGACGCAAACTAGTGATGATCGCTAGAGATCCTGAACTACGTGCGAGTCAAACATAACCCCACCGTGTTGTCTTGTCAAAGTGAAAAGAGACGGTCACGGTTACTCACGCGGTTGTGTATTTTTAATTCGGATCCTCTGTCAAGTTTTCTACAACCGGACATTAACAAATTCCAATCTGCCACATAACCACGGGCACGGCTTTCGAAAGATTATAACCCTGCAGGGGTGTCCCAACTTAGCCCATCACAAGCTCTCACGATTAGCAGAGGTAAAAATACCCCATATCTTAGGGACAGCCCGATCAGACTCGGAATCCCGCTGCACGAGACATTTTGACAATAGTAAAAATGGTCCAGCAAGACCTCCCGACGTGCGGATACCCTGATAGTAGCCGCGCGTATATCTTCGCAGGCCACGTCCGGATGAGCACAGCGTACTACCGCCGAGCCCCAAGTTGCCAAGGGGTGGCGCCGCAAATGACTCTATTTGGGACAAACACCATCGGCACTGGCCCCTCCCTGTAATGTAGAATTAAGAACCCGAGGAAGCAACCCCCTATGCAAATTTAATTAATTAATTAATTTTTTATTCTGAGGCAAATTAAAAACCAATGTTGGGCCTTGCTAGAGGAGTTTTATTCAAAGACGAAATGTCAAGGGGTCCCCATATACCCAACCGCGTTAGGAACGCAAAATCAAGGAACATAACACAGGTTTATCGGTTCTTATGGCGGCATGAGTGGAACAAAACGCCGAGCAAAACGCCAAGCCTTCCACCCATTGCCAAGTATATAGGTGTGTTAATTTAATTAAGAGATATTGCGATATTCCAAAAAACCAAGTTCCAACATGGGGCAATCTTCATCTTCACCTGCAACTAACAACACTATAAGAGGGGCTGAGCGAGCGGTAACATAGCCAAACAACGGTTTGTTGGGATGGTGTCAAAGGTTAGAGGTTTCATGGCAACAAGGAGAGGCTGACAACAAAAGATATGTAGCGCGACATATAGCGATAGCATCAAGACAACTAGCATGGCAATGATAGTAATGAGATCCAAGGTGACGGTCATCTTGCCAGAGATCCCGCAAGGAAGAAGAACGAGTCCATGAATAAGACGAAGAAGAAGCCACGAAGGCGAACCAAGTGTAGTTGAAGGAATCCTCACAATCGCAGCGGACTACGAACTAGCGAGAAGAAGCACACAAAATGGTAAACACACCACACAAGAACATGACAGAATGCCCAACCAAGCATGATGCAAGACAAGTCTATATGATGCAAAACATGGCAAATGATGAACCACACAAGAACATCACAACAAGGCAAGTTTAAATGAGGCCGGAAACAACATATAACAATTCTGGTAAGTCCTCATATGCAATTTTCAAAATTGGTCCAGATCTGAACAAACCTTATGTTAAAGTTATTAAATAGAAAGTTAACATGCACCATGATGATCTACTCGAAATTCTAGTCATGTTTCATATAAAGTTCATTTAATTCGGAGCTACGGCCTAGAAGATATGAGCAAAACAAGATGAACAAGGTAAAGATGCAAGATGCATCCAAACAACAAGGAAACACACTCCAAACAGCTATACAACATGTAATTATGCATCTACATGCAAAAACACACAAGTTTCATATAGGACACGCTCAAAACGGAGCAACAGTTCATCACATACACACGAAGCAAGTTTGAAGGACAAATTTCCCAAAACAGCAAGTAGGCATATAGTTGACATCAAAACGACATGATACAATAACACTTCATGGCAACAAAGGGCATGGCAAGCATGTGTCAAGCACTACAAGCATGATCACTGAGCTACTACCAAACATCACTAGAACATGCTCAGAACATAATGGCAAGATTGCAAAAGATAACAGATTCACAAACTTAGTGAAATAAACTAAACATGGCAGCAACAACGATAAGTAGGCATGTTTGCAAGCTTGTGCAACTCAACTCAAAGCATATCATGGCATGTGAATATAACCAGCAGCAAGAAGACATGTTTATTAAGCTACTTGTGTCAAGAACAAGGTCATAGGATGCATAGAACACTAGCTATTCACATGGCAAAACTGAACTTACTGTTAACAGTCTAACAACAACATTTTATAGCAAGTTGAGAGCATGAAACCAACAAGCTACATCAGCCTATAATTGCCAACAAGGACATGGATGGATAGAGCATAACATAGAATTTAAGACATGTTCATTGGACATCCCAAAACATTCATGTATTTGAGTAGGGCATCAAGCAAACATGGCATCAGGATATAACAGTTTCAGACTTCGCAGTTTTCAACAAGTCACAGAAATCAGCAACAGTGAGTAGGCCACTTTGCAAGCTTGTTGCACTCAACACAAGGCATATCATGAAAAGTGGATTGCACCACAGCAAAGATGGCATGATTGTGCTTCTAAAATATATTGACATGTATCTCAATCAAAAATCACACATAAAGATATGAAAAAGACAAATCAACATCTTATAACAAGTTTCAACACTTAACAACCACATTCACTTTTGTAATAGAGATAAACATAGCATAATGCAACCTAACATGTATGCAACAGCCACCATCATGTAGAGCACTTCACAATGAACATTTTGACATATTAAACTCTCAGTTTGGACAAACATGCACAAGGTTACCTCACTCACAAGAATGCATCATGATGCTGAATTTTTAACATGTCGTGGATGCAAACTTACTCAAACAGCTAGTTAAACTATTTCAAACAGGAATGAAAGTTGCCAATTATTATCCTACATGAAATTCTAAGCAATTTACATATCTACAGGTTTTGCATATGATGCACGGTTCTGGAGTTATTAAATGCATAAACAACTAGGGGTTTTATGTAAAACTGGCAGTCTCTGGAACATAGACAAAATTGTTGGAACAGAAAAAAAAAACAAAACGGGCCGAAACTGCTGGCCCAATAGTGCACTGGGAGGTTTGGGGCTGCTCACGTTGGGCCTTGGGCCGGTGGGAGGAGGCAGACAGCGCGAGGCTGCGGGAGCTGGGCCGGCGGCGCATGCGCACGACGAGCGGCGAAGGCCCAGGAGGGGTCGCTCGTCCTGCTCTGCTCGATGCAGAGCCAGGGATCGAGCATGGCGGCCGCTGGCGATGTGGACGACGGCGCCTCGGGGAGCGGCTCCAGCGAGGAGAAGATGGGCTGGTCCGTGGAGGCTTGCCGGATCTGGCGGATCCGGGCGCGGCTACATGAGATCCTATCGGTGATGTAGCCAACGATGGACAGGAACCGTAGTCAGGGAACTCGGGGCGCGGAGCTCGGGTCCGGCGACGGCAGTGGCTCGAGCGGTGCGCTCCGGCGAAGTTGGCGGCGAGGTACTAGGCGGCGGGGTCGGGGTCCGATGCAGAGGGGTTCGCAGGCGGGGTGCTCCGGTGCCCTTGGACGCCGACGGGGTCGACGCGGCAGACCGGCGACGAAGGAGCAAGGGCACAGAGGGATCGGGGAGGAGCGGGGCTGCTCGGCCCAGATCAGGCCCAAGGTCGGCCTCTGCACGGGCCTGGCGGGCTGCAGTGGGAGCTAGCGCGGTGTGGCAGCGGGGAGGCGACGTGGCACGTGGGGAGTGGGCGCGAGAGAAGCTGGCAGCGGCGCTGGCCACTCAAACGACGCCAAGTGGCGGAGGGAGGTTGGTACGCGCCTGATTTCGAGGGGAGGCGGCTGGAGGTTGCTGGTAGCGGCGGATCCGGGGAGAAGGGGGTCTAGGGGTAGGGGAAGAGCTAGGTAGGTCCAAAAATGGACTAGCGGGGTGATATATAAGGTAGGGGGCTAGGACTAGGTTTTTTTTGGCGTTTCGGAGCCTCGGATCGTGATCCGACGACTACGATTGCGAGAGGGGGTTAGGCCAGCCTAGTGGGCTGTGTAGAGAGGCATTGAACTGAGAACATAGAGATGAAATGCGGCCCGGCACAGGTTTCCGGACACCGAAAACATCTGACGTTTTGTCCAGTGATAGTGCCGCTATAGTTATCCGTTGGGCTATGAAACGGACTCTGAATGCGACGAAATTTGACAGGCGGTCTACCTACACTATAATAATACCGCACGTCAAGTTTCATCCCATTCCGAGAACATTTTCTGGCCACTTATAAAATAAATATTCGGAGGTGCCGCAGGCGTGTGCAAGTGTGTCTGGGCTCAGAATGGACAACGAAGAGGACAAGGCATCGGGCACTTCAAACGGATGCAAGTTTTGAAAATGATGCAGATGCAATTCACATGATGACACGGCAAAATGCAACACGCAGGCAGATGACATGGCAACGGTGATGAATAATTGGTTAACACCTGGCGCATCGGTCTCGGGGTGTCACAAGGCTTACGTCAGTGTTGTATTCATGACCCAATCATGAGCTCTCGAGACAAATTATTATACATAATTTTTATGCTGGGCTTTCTTGTAATGATCAATCGACGCTCGTTACTTCTTGTATTGGTTCATTGATGAAGAAGACTATTGAATTCAGATGAGATCTCTTGGAAAGAATTACTCGCAATTGTAAATATTTGGAACTCGGCGAAGGTAAGGAGTCGGGTACAAAACTTGAGTTTATTTGTGTTAAAACTTTTATGGCCACCGATGCTTTTCATTATTTTAGCAAATATGGACTTCACTTTGACATAGTAGGTTCATTATGTTAATCATTTCCTACTCATGTTGATCTCCCTAAGGAGAACTAGTTTAAATAGCATCCACCTATTAAATAAAAAATTGAGGAGCCAATAATAGTTAAATATTAAACTATCATTTATAATGTTGACTCGGTTGTGCCAACCGCTTATATTGAAAAACCACCTTTCCCTGTTAGGATAAAAGAACATGCTAAAGTCTCAATCGTGGTTAACAATAATATTAGAGCACCTAGAACCTCTGAACAAATTAAAGTAGAACCTGGTATTGCTATGGTGAAAGATCTCTTGGCTGATAATATTGATGGGTAAAGTTATGTATTCTACAATGAAGCTGCTAGAATTTCCAAACCCGATACCAAAGATAAGAATAAGCCCATTGTTGGCATACCTATTGTCTCAGTGGAACTAGGACGACATTGCTATCATGGTTTATGTGATATGGGTGCTAGTGTGACTGTTATACCTTTTACCTTGTATAGAGAAATTATGCATGAGATTGCACCCGCCGAAATAGAAGATATTGATGTTACTATTAAACTTACAACCAGAGACAACATCACACCACTTGGGATTGGTAGAGATGTTGAACTCTTGTGTGGGATAATAAAGTAACCTACTGATATTCTAGTTCTTGGTTCTCCACGAGATGATTTTTGTCCCATAATATGTGGTAGACCTTTCTTGAACATTGTTAATGCTAAGATAGATTGCGAGAAAGAAACAGTCAATGTTAGTTTTGGTGATGTGTATCATGAGTTTAGTTCTCTGAAGTTCGTAGACAAACTCATAGTAAATAATTGCCTAGTAAAGATGAAATAACTTGTATTTCTTCTATTGCCATTCCCCCTACTGATCCATTAGAACAATATTTGCCAGACCATGAAAACGATATGCACTTGCATGACAGAAATGAAATAGACAGGATGTTCTTTGATCAACAACCTATTCTTAAACACAAATTGCATGTTGAAACTCTAGTAAGTCCTCCTCCACCTAAAGGTGATCCTCTGTCTGAATTAAAATAATTACTTGATACTTTGAAATATGCTTATCTTGATGAGAAGACGATATATCATGTTATTATTAATGCAAACCTTACACAGCATAAAGAAAAGAGATTGTTAAAAACTCGGAGGAAGCACAGTGCTGCTATTGGATATACTCTTGATGATCTTAAGGGCATTAGTCCCAATCTCTATCAGCACAAGATTAATACGTAATCAGATGCTAAACTCGTTGTTGATCATCAACGATGATTAACCTAAGATGAAGGAAGTTGTAAGAACAGAAACATTAAATCTTCTTGGAGCATGTATAATTTATCCTATAGCTGATAGTAGATGGTAAGCCCTGTTCATTGTGTTACTAAAAAAGGAGGTATTACTGTTGTTCCTAATGATAAAAATGAACTTATTCCACAAAGAATTGTGACTATCTATAGAATGGTAATTGACTTTCGGAAGTTAAATAAAGCTACTAGAAAAGATCATTATCCCTTACCCTTTATTGATCAAATGCTAGAAAGATTGTCATAGGAGACACTCTTTTACTTTCTTGATGTATATTCTGGTTTCTCTCAAATATCTATATCACAACCTGATCAAGAGAAAACCACCTTTACTTGTCCTTTTGGAACTTATGCTTATAGACGTATGACTTTTGGTCTATGCAATGCACCCGCTACCTTTCAAAGATGTATGACTACTATATTCTCTGATTTTTGTGAAAAGATTTGTGAGATTTTAATGGATTTTTTTTCCGTTTACGGAACTTCTTTTGATGATTGCTTAAGGATCATTGATCGAATTTTGCAGAGATGTGAGCAAACTAGTCTTGTCTTAATTTGGGAGAAGTGCCAATTTATGGTGAATGCAGGTATTTTCTTGGGGCACAAAATTCTGAACAATGTATTGAGGTGGATAAATCTAGAGTTGATGCAATTGAGAAAATGCCATGTCCTAAAGATATTAAAGATATTAGAAGTTTCCTTGGTCATGCCGGTTTCTAGAGAAGTTTTATCAAATACTTCTATGAAAAAAATTAGCCCTCTTACCAATTTATTACAAATGGATGTTCCTTTTGTTTTTGATGATGATTGTGTAGAAGTCTTTGAAACACTTAAGAAAGCCATAACATGTGCACCTATTTTGCAACCACTAGATTGGAACTTGCCATTTGAAATTATGTGTGATGCTAGTGACTATGTTGTCGGTGTTATTCTAGGACAAAGAGTTGATATGAAATTAAGTCTTATCCATTATGCTAGTAAAACTCTAGACAATGCCCAAAGAAAGTATGCTACTACTGAGAAAGAATGTTTAGCAATTGTGTTTGCTTGTGATAAATTTAGATCTTACAATGTTGATTCTAGAGTAATTATTCACACCAATCATGCTTCTGTTAAATACCTTATGGAGAAGAAAGATGCTAAACCTAGATATATTAGGTGGGTTCTCTTGCTACAAGAATTTCATTTGCATATCACTGATAGGAAGGGAGCTGAGAACACCGTAGCTTATAACTTGTCTAGGTTAGAAATATTCTTGATGACCCACTACCTATTGATGATAGCTTCCTTGATGGACAACTAGATGTCATTAATGCTTCTCATAAAATTTCTTGGTATGCTGACTATGCCAATTACATTGTTACTAAATTTATACCACATAGTTTCACATATCAACAATTGAAAAAAATTCTTCTTTGATTTAAGATATACTTTTGGGAGGACCCACATCTTTATAAAGAATGAGTAGATGGTATTATTAGATGTTGTATACTTGAGCATGAACAGAAACCAATCCTAAAGATATGTCACTTCGAGGCCTACGGTGCACACCACAAGGGAGGTAGAACTGCACACAAGGTATTACAGTCTGGATTTTATTTGCCTACTCTTTTCAAAGATGCTTGTAAGTTTGTCCTATCATGTGATGAATGTCAAAGAATTGGTAATATTGGTAGACGTCAGGAAAAGCCTATGAATTATTCACTTGTTATTGAACCATTTGATGTTTGGGGCTTCCATTATATGGGACCTTTTCCTTCCTCTAATGGGTAAACACATATCATGGTTGCTATTGATTATGTCAATAAATGGGTAAAATCTATTCCAATTAGTAGTGATGATCATAACACTTCCATCAAAATGCATAATGAAATTATTTTCCCGAGGTTTTGGTGTTACTAGATATTTACTGACTCATGGTAGTTCACATTTTATTCATGATGCTTTTCGTATATTCCTCGCTAAGTATGATGTCACTCATAGAATTGCATCCCCTTATCACCCTCAATATAGTGGTCAAGTTGAATTAAGCAATAGGGAAATAAAGTTCATTCTGCAAAAGACTGTCAATAGGTCTCAAAATAATTAGTCAAACAAATTAGTTCATGCACTTTGGGCCCACAGAATAGCTCACAAAAATCATATGGGTATGTCTCCATATAAAATGGTGTATGGAAAGGCATGTCATATAACTCTTGAGTTAGAACATAAAGCATATTGGGAAATTAAGGAACTGAATTATGATTTCAAACTTGCCGGTGTAACTAGCTCACTAGATGAATGGAGAACCCAAGCTTATGAACATGCTAACTTGTTCAAAGAAAAAGTGAAAAGATCGCATAATAAACGAATCCAAAAGCGGGAATTCAAAGTGGATGTGTAAGTTCAATTATACAATTCTGGTTTTAGATTTTTTGCTAGAAAACTTCTCTCCAAATGGAAAGGACCATATATCATTGAAGAAGTTTATCGGTGTGGAGCTACTAAGATCAATAATGCCGAAGGCACTAATCGAAGTTGTCAATGGACAAAGAATTAAGCACTATATTTCAGGTACACCTATTAATGTTTAAAGTAACATTATTCGAACTATGACACCGGAGGAATACATAAAAGAGACCTTACGGAACACTCTAGAACCCTGAAAAGGAAGAGGTAATTGATACGGTAAGTAAACCGACTTATAAAATGCCATAAAAATATATTTGTCAGTTTTGGAATATTAGAAAAAAAGAAACACCCGAGAGGGCAACCTAGGAGGTGCCCACTACGCTCCCGGGCGCGGCCTGCTGGGTAGTGAGACTATCTAGGCATGATCATTGTATATATACGCATCACGTCGAGACAAGTAGACCGAAACGATTATGCATCTACTACTATTACTCCACACATCGACCGCTATCCAGCATGCATCTAGTGTATTGAGTTCATAAGAACAGAGTAACGCCTTAAGCAAGATGACATGATGTAGAGGGATAAACTCTAGCAATATGATATAAACCCCATCTTTTTATCCTCGATGGCAACAATACAATACGTGCCTTGCTGCCCCTACAGTCACTGGGAAAGGACACCACAAGATTAAACCCAAAGCCAAGCACTACCCCCATTGCAAGAAGTATAGATCTAGTAGGCCAAACCAAACCAATAATTCGAAGAGACTTGCAAGTATATTATGAGCACACATAAAAAGTTCATAGAAGAACCAAATATTTCTCATAGATAATCTCAATCATAAACTCACAATTCATCGGATCTCGACAAACACACCGCAAAAAGAGATTACATCGAATAGATTTCCTCGAAGACCGAGGAGAACTTTGTATTGAGATCCAGAGAGAGAGAGAAGAAGCCATCTAGATACTAGCTATGGACCCGAAGGTCTGTGGTAAACTACTCACAACTCATGGTGAGGGTGATGATGATGATGTTGAAGAACTTAGTGATGGATCCCCCTCTAGTGGAGCTCCCGAACAGGCTCCAAGATGGGATCTCACGGGAACAGAAGGTTACAGCGGTGGAATTAGGGTTTTCTCTCTTTTGTTGATGGTTTCGGGGTATGTAGACTTATATAGGAGGAAGGAGGACACCGGGGGAGTCACGGGGGCCCCAGGAGGCAGGGGCGCGCCCTGGGAAGGGGGGCGCGCCCCCACCCTCGCGGGCCCCTCGTGGCTCTTCTGACGTGGTACTCAAGTTCTTCGTGCATGATTTTCTCCGAAAATATCTCTCGCGAAGGTTTCATTCCGTTTGGACTCCGTTTGATATTCTTTTTCTGCAAAACCCTGGAACAGGCAAAAAACAGCAATCTGGACTAGGCCTTTGGGTTAGTAGGTTAGTCCCAAAAATGATATAAAAGTGTAAGATAAAGCCCATTAAACATCATAGACTGCATAAATAATAGCATGGAACAATCAAAAATTATAGATACGTTGGAGACGTATCAAGCATCCCCAAGCTTAATTCCTGCTCGTCCTCGAGTAGGTAAATGATAAAGAAAGAATTTTTTATGTGGAATGCTAACCAACATAGTTTTTCAATGTAATTCTCTTAATTGTGGCATGAATGTTCAGATCTGAAAGATTCAAGATAATAGTCTATATTGACATAAGAAATAATAATACTTCAAGCATACTAACAAAGCAATCATGTCTTCTCAATATACTATGGCTAAAGAAAGTTATCCCTACAAAATCATATAGTCTGGCTATGCTCCCTCTTCATCACACAAAATATTCATATCATGCACAACCCCGATTTCAGCCAAGCACTTGTTTTCATACTCTATTCTTTCAAACCTTTCAACTTTCACACAATACTTGAGCGTGAGCCATGGACATAGCACTATGGGTGGAATAGAGGTGGTTGTGGAGAAGACAAAAGGGAGGAAGATAGTCTCACATCGACTAGGCCTATCAATGGGCTATGGATATGCCCATCAATAGATATCAATGTGAGTGAGTAGGGATTGCCATGCAACGGATGCACTAGAGCTAAGTATGTATGAAAGGTCAACAAAAGAAACTAGTGGGTGTGCATCCAACTTGCTTGATCACAAAGACCTAGGGCATTTGAGGAAGCCCATCGTTGGAATATACAAGCCAAGTTCTATAATGAAAATTCCCACTAGTATATGAAAGTGACTAAACATGAGACTCTCTATCATCAAGAACATGGTGCTACTTTGAAGCACAAGTGTGGAAAAAGATAGTAACATTGTCCATTCTCTCTTTTCTCTCATTTTTTTTGGAAGGGCTTTCTCTTTTTTTATTAGCCCCTCTCTATTTTTTTGGGCCATCCTTTTTTTATTGGCCTTTCCTCACATGGGACAATGCTCTAATAATGATGATCATCACACTTTTATTACAACTCGAAATTACAACTCGATACTACAACAAGTATGACTCTACATGAATGCCTCCAGCGGTGTACCAGGATGTGCAATGAATCAAGAGTGACATGTATGAAAAATTATGCATGGTGGCTTTGCCACAAATATGATGTCAACTACATGATCATGCATGGCAATATGACAATATGATGCGTGTCATATGAAAAGTTGCATGGCAATATATATCAGAATGGCTATGGAAATGCCATGATAGGTAGGTATGGTGGCTATTTTGAGGAAAGATATAGTGGTTGTTTTGAGGAATGATATATAGTGGGTTTATGGCACCGTCGAAAGTTGCGCGGTACAAGAAAGGCTAGCAATGGTGGAAGGGTGAGAGTGCGTATAATCCATGGACTCAACATTAGTCATAAGAACTCATATACTTATTGCAAAAATCTATGAGTCATCAAAACAAAGCAATTAATGCATGCTCCTAGGGGGGAGGTTGGTAGGAGTTAACCATCGCGCGCCCCCGACTTCCACACAAAGGTTGGCACTCTACAAATACCTCATGCTCTAACTTCGTCACATAGCGGTTCACCATACGTGCATGCTACGAGAATCACTAACCTTAACACAAGTATTTATCAATTTCATAATAACTCCACTAGAATGACTCTAATATCACTATCCTCATATCTCAAAACAATTATCAAGCATCCAACATCTCATCATATTCAATGCACTTCGTGTGAAATTTTTTACTACATTGACATTGGATGTCTATCATGTGAAGACTAGTTTTTTAGCCTAAGCACATTACCATGCTGTTTTAATAGACTCTAAAAAGGATATAAGTGAAGCATGATAGTTCTAAATTTTCTAAAAAAATATAACCACCACCGTGCTCTAAAAGATATAAGTGAAGCACTAGAGCAAAAACTATTCAACTCAAAAGATATAAGTGAAGCACATAGAGTGTTCTAACAATTCCTAGGACATATTTAACTCTCTCAAATAGGTGTGTCCAGCAAGGATTATTGTGGCAAAATAACAAGCAAAGACCAAGCTTAGGCTTTTGATTATCGTTTAATTTTACTTGGGTTTCCATGGGCATCCCCAAGCTTAGGCCTTTTCTACTATTTGTTCCATAGTCCATCAAAGCAATACTCAAAACTTGAAAACTTCACAACACAAAACTTACACAAAAATTCTCGTGAGCTCCGTTAGTATAAGAAAGCAAACCACTACTCAAAAGTACTGCAACGAATTCATTCTTTGTTTATATTGGTGTTAAACTTACTGTATTCCAACTTCTCTATGGTTCATACCACCAAATATTACTCATAGATTCATTGAAATAAGCATACAACACACGAAAAACAGAATCTGTCAAAAACAGAACAGTCTGTAGTAATCTGCAGGTTTCACATACTTTTTTAACTCCAAAAAATTCAAACTAAATTGGTAAATGTGAGGAATTTGTCTATTAATTATCTGCAAAAAGAATCAACTAAATAGCACGCTCCAGTAAAATCTGACGACCATTCTAGTGAGCGCTAACGATTCTGTTTTTCACCGCAAGATCACATAAACTTCACACACATCTTCCCAAAGGTTCTACTTGGCACAAACACTAAACAAAACATGAAACCACATCTAAACAGAGGCTAGATGCAATATTTATTCCCTAACTGCAACGAAAACAAAAAATATAAAATTGGGTTGCCTCCCAACTAGCGCTATCGTTTTACGCCCCTAGCTAGGCACGATACAAGATAGATCTAGGGATTGCCATCTTTGGAAGCCAATTCATAAGTGGCTATCATGATAGATTCATATGGTAATTTGATTTTATTTATAGGAAAGTTTTCCATGCCTTTCCTTAACGGAAATTGGAATCTAATATTTCCTTCCTTCATATCAATAATTGCACCAAACATTCTAAGGAAAGGTCTACCAAGAATAATAGGACATGAAGGATTGCAATATATATCAAGAACAATGAAATATACGGGCACTTAATTCCTATTGGCAACAATAATAACATCATTAATCCTTTTCCATTGGTTTCTTAATAGTGGAATCCGCAAGATGCAAATTTAAATAAAAATCATCAAGTTCATGGAACCCTAGCAAATCAAACAAAGTTTTTGCGATAGTGGAGACACTTGCACCCAAATCACACAAAGCATAGCATTCATGATCTTTTATTTTTATTTTAATAGTAGGTTCCCACTCATCATAAAGCTTTCTAGGGATAGAAACTTCTAACTCAAGTTTTTCTTCATAAGATTGCATCAAAGCATCAACTGTGTGTTTGGTGAAAGCTTTATTTTGACTATAAGCATGCGGAGAATTTAGTACGGATTGCAACAAGGAAATACAATCAATCAAAGAGCAATTGTCATAATTTGATCCCTTGAAATCCAAAGTTGTGGGTTCATTACTATGGAAAGTTTTAATCTCTTCACTCCCACTTTTAACAAATTTAGCATCAAGATCTAAAAACTCTGAATCATTGGGACACTTTAAAGCGAAGTCATCCCTAATCCTATCTTCATCAAAATTTATACTAGAAAACAAGGATCTAATAGGAGACACATCAATAACTTTCAGATATTCATCTTTATTTTCATGATAACTAGAAGAACACGCTTTAATATAATCCCCTCTCTTAGCATGCATCCTAGCAGTTCTTTCTTTGCATTCATCAATGGAAATTCTCATGGCTTTGAGAGACTCATTTATATCATGCTTAGGTGGGATAGATCTATGTTTCAAAGAATCAACATCAAGAGTATTTCTATCCACACTTCTAGCCAATTCATCAATCTTAAGCAATTTCTCTTCAAGCATAGCATTGAAATTCTTTTGCGAGTTCATAAACTCCTTAACACTAGTTTCAAATTCAGAAGGCGTCTTGTCCTAAGAGTTATTATAGGAATTACCATAATTATTAGAGGAATTACTAGGAAAAGTCCTAGGATTAAAATTCCCTCTATAAGCATTGTTACCAAAATTATTCCTACCAACAAAATTCACATCCAAAGATTCATTGTTATTTTCAATCAAAGTGGACAAAGAAATATCATTAGGATCAGAAGAAGCACTCTTAGCAGCAAACAATTTCATAAGTTCATCCATCTTTCCACTCAAAACACTAATTTCTTCGATAGCATGCACTTTTTTACTAGTAGATCTTTCGGTGTGTCATTGAGAATAATTAACCATAATATTATCTAGGAGTTTGGTAGCTTCTCCTAAGGTAGTTTCCATGAAAGTGCCTCCTGTGGCCGAATCTAAAATATTTCTAGAAGCAAAATTTAGGCCAGCACAAAAGTTCTGAATAATCATCCATAGATTCAAACCATGTGGAGGGCAGTTATGTATCATTAATTTCATTCTCTCCCAAGCTTGTGCGACATGCTCATGATCTAGTTGCTTAAAATTCATAATATCGTTTCTAAGAGAGATGATCTTAGCAGGAGGGAAATACTTAGAGATAAAAGCATCTTTGCACTTATTCCATGAATCAATACTATTTCTAGGCAAGGAGGAAAACCAAGTTTTAGCACGATCTCTAAGTGAAAACAGAAATAACTTCAATTTAACAATATCGTTATCCGTATCCCTTTTCTTTTGCATATCACACAAATCAACAAAGTTGTTTAGATGGGTAGCGGCATCTTCACTAGGAAGGCCGGAGAATTGATCTTTCATGACAAGATTTAGCAAAGCAACATTGATCTCACAAGATTCAGCATTGGTAATAGGAGCAATCAGAGTGCTAATAAAATCATTGTTGTTGGTATTGGAGAAGTCACACAATTTGGTATTGTTCCGAGCCATAGTGACAAGCAAGCAATCCAACACACACAAGCAAAGAAGAAGCAAGCGAACGATAAACACACGATAGAAGAAGGGCAAATAAAATGTCAAGGGTTAAGTGGGGGAGAGGAAAATGAGAGGCAAAAAATGTAATGCGAAGGATAAGGGTTTGTGATAGGTACTTGGTATATGAATTTTGTGTAAACCTCCCCGGTGACGGCGCCAGAAATTCTTCTTGCTACTTCTCGAGCTTGCGGTGTATTCCCTCGAAGAGGAAAGGGAGATGCCGCACAGTGGCGTAAGTGTTTCCCTCAGTTTTTGAGAACCAAGGTATCAATCCAGTAGGAGACCACGCGCGAGTCCCTTGCACCTGCACAAACAAATAAGAACTTCGCAGCCAACACGATAAGGGGTTGTCAATCCCTTTACAGTCACTTACGAAAGTGAGATGTGATAGAGATGATAGTTTATATTTTTGGTATTTTTGTTTATAAGAACAGAAAATAAAAGCGGTAAAAGTAAAGTAGAAGTAGATTGATATGTTGAGAATAGACCCGGGGCCCATAGTTTTCTCTAGTGGCTTCTCTCATGATAGCGATATTCTACGACGGGTAAACAAATTACTGTCGAGCAATTGATAGAAAAGCAAATAATTATGAGACTATCTAGGCATGATCATTGTATATAGGCATCACGTCCGAGACAAGTAGACCGAAACGATTCTGCATCTACGACTATTACTCCACACATCGACCCCTATCCAGCATGCATCTAGTGTATTGAGTTCATAAGAACAGAGTAACGCCTTAAGCAAGATGACATGATGTAGAGGGATAAACTCAAGAAATATGATATAAACCCCATCTTTTTATCCTCGATGGTAACAATACAATATGTGCCTTGCTGCCCCTACCGTCAATGGGAAAGGACACCGCAAGATTGAACCCAAAGCCAAGCACTTATCCCATTGCAAGAACTATAGATCTAGTAGGCCAAACCAAACCAATAATTCGAAGAGACTTGCAAGGATATTATGAGCACACATAAAAAGTTTAGAGAAGAACCAAATATTTCTCATAGATAATCTTGATCATAAACTAACAATTCATCGGATCTCGACAAACACACCGCAAAAAGAGATTACATCGAATAGATCTCCTCGAAGACCGAGGATAACTTTGTATTGAGATCCAGAGAGAGAATAAGCCATCTAGATACTAGCTAGGGAGCCGAAGGTCTCTGGTAAACTAGTCACAACTCATGGTGAGGGCGATGATGATGATGAAGAAGAACTCCATGATGGATCCCCCTCCGGTGGAGCTCCGGAACAGGCTCCAAGATGGGATCTCACGAGAACAGAAGGTTACGGCGTGGAATTAGGTTTTCTCTCTGTTGTTGATGGTTTCGTGGTACGTAGACATATATAGGAGGAAGGAGGACACCGGGGGAGTCACGGGGGCCCCACAAGGCAGGGGCACGCCCTGGGAAGGGGGGCGCGCCCCCCACCCTCGTGGGCCCCTCGTGGCTCTTCTGAAGTGGTTCTCGAGTTCTCCGTGCGTGATTTTCTCCAAAAATATCTCTCGCGAAGGTTTCATTCCGTTTGGACTCCATTTGATATTCTTTTTCTGCAAAACCCTGAAACAGGCAAAAAACAACAATCTGGACTGGGCCTTTGGGTTAGTAGGTTAGTCCCATTAAGCATCCAAGACTTCATAAATAATAGCATGGAACAATCAAAAATTATAGATACATTGGAGACGTATCAGTGCTCCACATCCGGGATGTTCAAGGTCCCAAGAAGACGGGGAAGCGTGGAGGCGAGGCTCGATGCGGTGGAGCAGGAGATTTTCAAGTGCCAAGGGATGGTAGAGCGTGGACTTAGTGCCAGGAACTCCATGATCACGGAATTCACCCGTGACCATATGGTGGATCTCCAGTACAAGGACATTGTCTTCAACTTCAACGAGAAAATCAATTATCTCCAAGGAAAAAATTATGATCTTTAAAACCGAAATTTTGAGTATGTGGCAAGATTCAAAGGTATGAGTTTAGCTGCAAGTTTCAAGGCTCCGGAGACTCGTGCATCCTCTTATGATGGTAGACCTATGCCATGGAAGTCGGAGGAGAAGCCCACTACTTCCTCATCACCATCGTCACCAAAGAAGGAGACTTGAGTACACGGGTATGGGCACTCCCCTTGGCTTTCTGCTTGGGGGAGGTGCCCCGTATCATATCACCATCACTGTTATTACCTTCACAGATTATAGTTTCATCCTTAGTTATTTCATGCTTTAGTTGAATAAAAATTCAGTATGATCTATTTTTTGAGCGCTAGTTCGTTATCTATCGATCTATGTAATTGAGTTGAGAGTTATATAATAAATATTAGTTTGAGTTTTCGCTTCGTTACTTTTATGTTTCAATCAAAATAAAAGAAATAATGAAAAAATATAATATGCTAATCTTATCGAAAGTAATGACATTGCACAAGAACGAGTATAAGTCGTAATTTATTGAAAATTGACAAACATAGTATTGGTTAATGGCACAATTCATGAAAGAATTAATAAGGAAGAGAATATTCACATGCAAACATATTATCTTGGACAAATTTTATGATTTTTAGCCCCCATTCATTTCATGTCAAATTGTTGGCATTGGACAAGGAAGGCCCAGGTGAGGTACTCTTGGCCTTTTTTATTTTTCTCCTGTTTTTTGTTTTTATTTAACACTTGACATTGTTTTGCAAATTCAAATGAATTAAATACAATGCCACATATTCTCTCACCATTTTTATGTTGCTTTATGGACTTTACCAAAATCACATAAATTACTTTAGGGTTATTTGAAATTATATTCTAAATATATGAATATAAATTCAAACTCAAATACAATAATGATTTAAATTCAAGTCCAAAATAATTCTTAAAAATGTTGATAAACTTTTGTTTGATATATAGTTCCTGCCAAAATTCTCAATACTATTTTAAGGCATTTTGGGTTCATTGAATGCAATTTAGGGTTCTTGCACTTTGTTTAATATTTTCTGAGGATTTTGAAAATTCCCTCAATTTAATTTTCTTGAATTTAAACATGATGCATGATGGTGCTCACTAATGCAATTACTTACAGGAAATTATTCTAGGAATGTGACAAGTCACCCCCACTAAACAAGAATCTCGCCCCGATATTCAAGACTTAATGTAAGAGGAAGAGGGAACATCGAACTAACACAATACACTTGTTCCAATTTCCCTTCTCGGAGAAGTTGATTTATCACTTAATATTGATCTTGACATCTTTGCTTTGAGAACTTAATCCAACACGATGACGACATAAAGAAATTCTATAGGAGTCGATCTTCTCGAAGATCGAGCAACTCACGATCAACTCATGGAATCATACATAGTAACGTATCCCAAGCTAAGATACAAAACACATATCATGGTTGATGGAAAATAGAAGATGAAGTTTCTAATGGGTAGGCAACAATTCCACGCTTAAGAAGATGGTAGATGGGTTCCAATGTAGCGAGGAGTTAATTTCCCTTAATACCTTAATGGGGTACCTTAGCAGAGGTGACTCATAGAAATATTTCCTAAGTCAAGCAAAAGAATTGCTTTTGATACAGGGATCATTGAAACTCTTCATACCAGACTAAGGCTAATTTACAAATGACCATTTGAAGGAATTTGAAAGAATGGCATACCCAGCTTGGATTGGAAACTATGATTATAGGACAATCGGCAAACGGAAGGCACATTTCAAATGATACCTATGATATAACCTAGTGTATGAGTGTGCTTATAAGAACTTGAGCATTTCCATATTCATCGGGGTTTTACCAGCATTCATGCTAATGATCCTGGCAACACTTCATACTAACATGATAAATAATGACGGAGGATGCAGACGCAAAGGAAGACAAAACTTTCTCAGATTTTACCTTGCTATGCAAAGGGAACAATTCTGGATAATCGACCAAGAGACATTTAGCACTCTGCTTATAATGTTCACCTCGATGTATTAGCATAACCCAATTTTAGGTATTGGTATCTAGAACATCAAGTAAAGGTTGGACTTCAGAAATACAAAATCCATAATGAACAACTTCGAGGATAAGTCATAAGAAATCCTCATGGGGAGCTGGATAAAGTTACTGATACAAGATACTACAACGACATAACTTCTTGGGAAACATTGTAAGTAGCCACAACATCCACTTTACCGTTTGCGAAAGACCAACATTGTAATTCTTGGGAAACATTCCAACAACATATTTGCCTAAGATTCAGATCTGATTGGTGATAGGATACTTCGGACTCAGCATGTCTACAAAAGTAAGTTTGCAACACAAATCAATGAGATGACGTTGCGAGATTCTTATGAAATGAACTACAGAAGCAATCTCCAAAACATGAGCTAGATTGTAAGACAAATGTGAACACACTGTTAAGGACAATCGTGTCCACATGGAAATATTATAGGAAAACACTACCGATATCTGGTTGTGAACCATGATCGAGGATATCAAAGTCCTTGTGCACTTATCAATGAACTTCTTATCCTTGCACAAATCAATTAGTGGATTGGTGTGCTCAGGAATACATGTGCAATGAAGATGATTAGTCTATCAGAGCATAGAATACTTCACACCTGCATGAATGACCTGGGTGATTCTAGAGGAAGCAAAAACAAGCTTTTTCGAATTCATGGCGGCAACTTCACTACTAGGAAAAGGCATGCTAGTGGCGCACCACTTTTTCCTACTAATGGCGCACTACTGGTGCGCCACTAGCACCACGCCATTAGAATTAAATACTAATGGCGCACCCCTGGTGCGCCATTAGTATCTGGTGTACTAATGGCGCACCACACAATGCGCCATTAGTATAGCCCACCGTGCGCCATTAGTATGCCTCCAAGTGGGCCATATGTACCCATGTGCTTTGGCATAATAATGGCGCACTAGAGGGTGATGCGCCATTAGTTTCATTTGTACCGTGCGCCATTAGAGTCTTGGTTGGTGCGCCACTAGTATGAATATTAGGGATTTTTTTTCTTTTCTGATATTTTCACAGGATACAAAATATATTCTTGAACAGAATTTAGACAACACCACACAGCAACAGCAGATTCATCGAATACAATAGAAGATTAGTCTCCAAATACAATTCATCATATTAGTCTCCGAATTCAAAACACCGAACAAAGATAGAACATTACAAGTCTCGAGACCACGAGTAGCGAGTTTGTCTTCACATTACAAGTCGACATCGATCATCTAAACTACCATCACATAGAAGAGAGCTGCGGTCATCACGATGAGCATCATCGTGATGAAACTCATCTTCATCTGGTTCCTCCAACGCTCCCACCTCTCTCTCGCTAGATAGCGCACATATCTATATTCCGCCTCCGCCCTAGTGGTGTACCCTTTGTAACTGTTACCGCTGAAACGGTGAACCTGTCTCCGACACTCCTCCCAGTCGTCGTAGACTCTGGGAACCTTACCCTTGTACACGACATACGACGGCATCGCTATGCACTAGCCAAACGAAACATTAGTACCAATTCACAGACAATACAAAAGCAATATATAAGTATGCAACAAAAGGATCGGAAGACAAAAGCAAGACATTAATAGCATCGATTACATCTAAGTTGAACGACTGTCCAAACCAAAGAGACATACAAGTTCATTAAAGTTTAATTACAACATGAGCCAATCGATGTTTCAGAACTAGACATAGCATCACTACTTTCGACTCGACTCAAGGGACTGGAGCGTGGATGAAGCCGCCGTCTATCGTGGGAGTCATGAAATCGCGGGCGTTGTCAGCCTGCATTTGTAGCGTTGTGTCTATGTCACTGTTGGACGGTTGATTTGTGAGGTTGAACTGCCCCGAGGTACGAAGGACATCTTGATGGATGATTTCCGCAAACTCCGACTGGATGCGAAAGAATTCTTGTATGATGTCCACGTCCTAGATTGCCGACAAGCTCGCGGCCCAATCTTTGAGTTTATCTGGTAGCAGAAGGTGATTATGGTCCCGTACGATCGCCCGCATGTGATGGATGGCGTAGTGGGCACCCTTCTGACCGCCAGGCGGCTGCTTGACGCAGCAGAACGTCGTATTGTGGGCGAACACGTGCTTGCCGTACTTACGAACTGGCCTGGTGAAGGTGCCTCCAGATTTGGCGTAGCTGGGGAGAACATCATCAAGAACTTTCTTGACATTTGTGTAGTCAATCTTCGACTGACGGTCCGAGTCAAAATACGTGGCCATGGAATATTTCGGGCTTAAGAGGATGAGTATGCAATGTGTGTCACTGCACAAAACACGGAATGTTTAAAAAAATGATCAAAATCTAAGAAATCATATGTTACGGGTCGGTTGAGAGGACGACTTACTCAGGAAAGTAAGGAACGAGGATATTATCCTTACCTCGGTTTGCCAGAATGACGCCTTCGAGGTAAGAACTCGTGACTTGCCGGTCCCCAGCGTTGCCCGAGATCTTGGCACGCATGTAGAAGGGGTCGACTATCACGATGTCCGGGGTCTTGTCTTTAATTATCCGCATCTCCATGCTCAGCGAAAATAGCCGAACGAAGTTGTAGTGCAGTGGATGAAGATTAAACATAGCGAAGATGTCATCAAACCACAGGACGATCATACCCCCGATGGAGTTATCCACAAAGCCCTTGCCCTCTGGCACCTTGGCCACGAAAACCGGGTATGCCACATCCTTCTCTCTGAGACGCCGCTTCTCCAAAGAAAGAACACTGTCATGCAGACTCCACATAGCACCGGTTGCAGCATTGAGCATATTAGTCGGTAGCATCGGCCTACCCGCCACATGCACCCTCCTCATTATATCCTTAGGTGAAGGTGGTCCGTCCTGAGCACGGATCATACTCGGTGCCGGCTGGCTCGCACCCTTGTTACTCTTTCTTTTCCGTCCCTTCTTGTTCTGCTGTAATGCGACCGAGTTCTACTCACAGACCGCCTTCTTGAGTGTGTTGGGGCTGCTAATATTTCGCACCTCGGCTATCTGAGGCTCGGTGAAGTCGGCAGCTGGAGGCGTCTCCTAAGAACTGAACGCCAGACGACGCCTGTTGCAACTGGGTTTCTCCGTGGTACCAGCTAGATCGCGATTGTCTTTTGTAGGGTTGGGTTCTTGAGAAGGAGGCCCCATGAATTCCACATCGTACCCATGATCAGAAAAGTACTTATCGACATTGGCAAATGTACCGTCATCATTGTCGTCGTTGTTGTCCCGATCCTGTGCCATATGCATGTTCGGATCCTGTGCCATAGGGATGTCCGGCATGTCCGGTAGCGTTGCGGCGGTCTTGCCATGGCTTGGCGCCGGCACGACTGGCGGTGTTGTCTTTGGGGTGGTGTACCCCGCCCCCAAACGAATCTGGCTCTTCGGCCAAAGCAGGGGCCAGCTTAGGCAGGCGCTGAGGGTCATCACATCATCTTCGTCGGCCTCGGCGGGTCGAACGGAGGTAACAACTCGTCGCAGCCTGGCAGCACCCAAACCAGTTGAACCCTATACACGATGGGTGGCATCGGATTACCGTGGAACATGGGGTTGCCCGGTTGAACGATTCTGCCCTTGGCGACATCGACCAACTCATCGTTCACGAAGTGCAGGAGAGTGCATGGAATGTCGGTGGCGCCCTGTGAAAACATGTAGGGCGTCAGGGATGTCCAGTCAAAGGCAAGGAGATGAAGTCCTCGATCGAGAGGCTAAATTAGTTATCGTGATGATGGCGTCGAGCTCGGCTAATGTCGAGGCACCGCCAACGGCGGGCGTGCAATTGACGGAGGGGCCGCTTGCTGCAGTGGTGCCGGCCAGCGTACACCCGGGTGCATTAAGCTCCAATGCCCGTGCCGGCGTCGGAGACACCAATGCCGCCTCCGCCGAAGACACCAATGGCCCCGCCTGCGCGTTCTACGAATTGCTGGCCGTGAAGCTGGGAATCGAGGGCGGCCCCTGTTGGCCGCCTGCAATCCACTCGTCAGCCCATGAATCAAGGTAGGCATAATGCCGGTGAGCGTCGATCCCAGTTGTTGTTGCACTTGCTCTTGGACAATCTCCGGAATCCACGCCACTTTTGCCTTGAGTTCTTGAACCTCGTGCGACTGGCTTTCCGAGCTGGTCTTTTTCTCCTTTCGCCCACCAGTGTTATAGTATGACTACCATTTTGTGGACAAGCCTTTGCCGGCCACACGACCAGCTGACGATGGCTTACTTAGCTTATCCTTTTTTTTCATTACATTCAACGCCCTATTTAGAGTGGTACCCCAAGGGGTGCTCTGAGTCGACCCTGCGCTACTGCTTTCAGTCGCCTGCGGAAGGAATGTGAACCATTTAGAAATTTGGCTTCATTAATTAGAATGCAACCATATGGAGCTAATTACGTGGGGGTGTATTCCTTACCCGAACAACCTCAAGGGCCCTGGTCTTCAGATCCGTGGTGAGCTCTATTGTTACCGGGTCCTCCTTGTATCGGGCCTTGACAAAGTTCATGGTCTGCTTATCATCGTATTTATCGAAGAGGGGCGGTAGGCCTTGCTCGGCACGCTCCGCGGCCTCCTTGTCCCATATAGGCTCCGCCACTCTGTAACCACCGGGACCGAGTGTGTGTTCCCCTAAGTTCAACTCCCGCATTTCTTTCCCCCACTAACTTGATTCGGATGTTGCGCTGCTCTCGCACTTGATCTTGAACTCCTTGTAGTCATCTTCGATGATCAAAGGATTTTTCGCCTTGATCTTCTCATAACTAAAACCTTTGTCAATCATTCTCTTCACCGAGCTTCTCCAAGTAGACAGGGCCGTGCTCATCTTCGTGAGGGAGACATTGTTCACTTTATTCCCTGTGAGGCGTGTGTTTTAAAATTCAGCGGGGAACTTGTATCGTTCGTGCAGCTTCGTGAAGAGGACATTGTGAATTCCATAGGTCCTTATGCCTTAGGTTCTCGGTGTTGATCGAGACGGTGCTCCGGAGAATGCACCCGAGCTGAACCGAGTACCCCTTGACTATTTCTTTGGGCACCGTTGGATGCCCGTCGGAGTTCACTTCAGTAAATTCCTCCTTGACGGTGCGGAGCACGGTCGGGCGCTGGTCCTTCTGTTGCCTCTTTGGTTGGCTGACATCTGTGCGTGCGCTGCCATCATCAGTGGTGGCATCCTCGGCGGCACCATCAGTGGTGTCATCCCCGACGGCACCATCAGTGGTGTCATCCTCAGCGGCACCATCAGTGGTGTCAGGATCGATGTCTTTCGCTGCGTCCTCATAGCAGTGGGGTTGTTCCTCCATCTCCTGGGATAGCTCCCAGAATGCCTTGCCGCTCGAACCGCCGGCCTCATCGTTTTGGGCCATATTTCTCTCTAAATAGGAAAAAAGTTTAGTAAAAAAGTTGGTTATTGTCAAGGAATAAGATCATGGTCTCATCATTTAGGGTTTGTCGACACCGAGGCATCCTAAAAGCTAAGCTTTTACAATTTAGGGTTTTTCGACGCCGAGGCACCCTAAAAGCCTAAGCTTTCATCATTTAGGTTTTTATCAACACCGAGGCACCCTAAAAGCCAAGGTTTTATAATTTATGGTTTGTCGACACCGAGGCATCCTAAAAGCTAAGCTGGGAAGGAGAATTCAAAGTTGGGCCTAATAACTTGGCTCTATTGCTACCTATGGTTTAATGCAGCAAGAATAAATGGGCAGTTGATCCTACTTAATTAAGTACTAAGATACCCCGGCCCATGCATTAGTGACAAGTACCCCATATGTCCTATGTTTAGCAAAGTCATGCTAAAATTCACACAAATTTTCAGCATGACCTTTGCTGAAAATAGGACATATGGAGTACCCAAATTTTCCGGAACGGAAGTTAATCGACATTCCAGCAAACTCAAGGGCCTCTCGAGGTCCCTGCAAAATCATCACGACACGATGGTCGAAGACAAAACCCAACAAAAATCTGGATGGAGTGCATCGGGCTTTCAACTCCACTTTAGACTATTCAAATTCCAGTTTGCATAGGCTTGAGCATATCATTTCAAATAGCTATGTATAGCTTGCAAAAGCATATATCAGATCAAAACACAAAAGCATATATCAGTTTGAAGTACATTCGCAGCAGAGCAAAATTGCAATATAGCAGTCACAATGAGCTTGAGCATGAGTTGATTACAACTCTTTCTCGATATTGATGTCTGTGACCTCCTGATACTTGTTGCGGACACATGCATGTCCATGTTATATGTTGATCATACGTGCATATGAAAAACTAGCTTTCCGCAAAACTGCCAATCTAGCAGTAGAGCCTTGCATAATTATTCTGTCATCACACTTGGGTTGCTTGTGAGTACATTCAAAGTACTCATTGGCTTGCCACTGGTTATTTTATTGGCCAGGCATGAGAGAACAGGTTATGATGAAGATTTCTTGGTGGCGAGCATGCGAGCTAGGACGCTTCCCGATCAGAATGCCTGTAGGGTTAAGGCAGATGGCATGGGTCCAAGTTGTTATTGGAGATTTCTGCTGCGATGTTATACTCAAGACTTGACCTTAATGGTCCTATTTGTGTAATTTGGTATGTGTGGATGTAAGACTCTTGTTATTCAGCTTCTGTGTGTTCAGTGAGCATTGATCTCTGGGATCACTGTACACGTGCATTCGATGATCTCCACTTACGAGTCGGGGTCCCCACAAAGTCCAACTAGTCAGAGAGCGTTTGAAGGCAGCCAAGTCAAGGCAGAAGAGTTATGCTGACACTCACCGTCGGGACATGAGTTTCCATGTCGGGGACCATGTGTACCTGCGGGTAACTCCTCTAAAAGGAACCAAGCGTTTCCTTGTCAAGGGGAAGCTCGCACCAAGGTTCATTTGACCCTTTGAGATCACTGCACGGCGAGGAGAAGTGGCTTACCAGTTGGAACTACCACCTGAGCTATCCGATGTGCACAACGTATTCCACGTGTCACAACTCCGGAAATGTCTCCAAGTTCCGGACAAGCCTGATCTCTACAAGGATGTTGATCACCAAGCCATTGATCTGCAGCCTGATTTGACCTACCGTGAGAAGCCCACTCGCATTCTGGATGAAGCAGAACGACGGATGCGAAGCCGTACCATCAAGTACTTCAAGGTCCAGTGGAGCAACCACATGGAAGCAGAAGCAACCTGGGAACGAGAAGACTATCTTAGATCCGAGTTTCCCGATCTCTTTTAAGACCTAGTTTAGGAATCTCGGGGACGAGATTCTTGTAAGGGGGGTAGGTCTGTCACACCCTGCATTTTGTAACATGTCATTTGCATCAATGAAGCATGAAAATTTGGACCAGCAATTTTTTTTGGCATCATTTGGCTTTTATTTGGAATTGAGTTTTTCTTCATGTGCTTTTCATGTGCTCATTAAAGTCAACTATTACCTCTTGTACAATTCATCTCCTTACCCAAAACTTTTTCCCAATGATCATGCCAAGTGTTATATAGCAGTATAGTATTTCCTTATAAAAATTATTTGGCCAAATTGTATTTTTAAAATTTACTATTCCAAAAACCACTGAATTGAGGTTTGCACTGCAAGTCCTTGATTTAGGGTGAGAAAATTATTTCAAAAAGTGTATTTGAGACCTAGTAGTCATAGGACTCCCAGAAACCACAAAAGTATAATTTTAAAAGTTATTTTCCTATTTTATTTAAAAGCTTTTCCTTAAGGCCAGAAATGGTCTTTAATAGGGGAAAATTATTTAAGTACTTCAAAAATATTTGCCAAACTTCAGGGAGACCCATAGGACATATATTGTCCATATATAAGAGTTTCAACACTTGGTCATGTTCAAAATAATGGCCTAATCCCTCTAAAACCCTTTCTGGATATTTCAAGCTTTTGAAATATTTACAAAGGAAATATTCTCCAAAAATTCCAGGGAAATTTTATCATGTCACATATGACATATTTGATGATCTTGCCAAGCCCCATGCCTTGGGAAGCAAGATAACATCCTCAAAACCCTTCAAAACCATTCTGACCATATTTGAAGTTTGAGCAACTTTACATTGCCAAACTTGTCCAAATGCCCTCAAACTTGGTGCACATGCTATAAAGGCCTAATAAGGCATCTAGACCAAATGGCACAAGATTTGGAGTAGGGCAACTTGATCAGAATACCCCAAAACCCTTTCTGTTCAAATGCAAATTTGAACAA
Source organism: Secale cereale (assembly GCA_902687465.1). Taxonomy (NCBI): domain Eukaryota; kingdom Viridiplantae; phylum Streptophyta; class Magnoliopsida; order Poales; family Poaceae; genus Secale; species Secale cereale. Next base: position 344,877,320 of record LR738714.1, read on the forward strand.
CTTTACATTACCAACTTTTTATGTGGAGCTTCAAACTTTGTGGGCATGATCAAGACCCCAAATGATGAAACTACACCAAGTGGTGCATCAAGGGGAGATGATTAGCTTGACTTAAACAAGATGAAGCCATTTCTGTTGATTTCTAGGGTTCACCAAAGTTACATTGGCTAGTTTCTTCAAATGAGCCCAAATTTGGTGAAACACCCTATTTCCATATGTCATACAATCCTGTTAAGTGTCATGGCAAGTGGGAATCATTTGCTTGACCAAAACTTGATCAAACACCTTCTGCCTTTTTACCAAAACCATCTTCTTGACCACTTTTACTATTTACTTTTGCCTCAGCTTTCTACCACAGCTTCATCTAGTTACTATCTACCTCCAGTAACTCCCCCATGTCCATAGCTCCATAATTGAGGGGTGAAAACCCCAATTCCCCTTGCTAGACAGCCAATTTCTACCAAGTTACCAGCTTCACTCCTCTCTCCTTGATCATCCAGAGCATCCAAAGCCACAGCTGGGCTGCTTACGTCGCCCTGGACCCCCCAGACACGGCGGACACGCCCAGAGGGCCAATGGCATGCCATGGCATGCAATTAGCACGCTCCAGAGCGCACTACAGTGTGCACCCGCACTGTAGCTTCGCCCAATCCAGCGCAACGGACCACCTCGAGCTCTCCCCTCGCGCCTACCAACGCGCCTCAACGTCTGCGACTCTCCCCGACGTTGTCCCCCTCCTCTCTCTCCCTCCAGTGGCCGCCTTCACACGCGCGCCGGCCGCCCGCAAGCACCACTCGTCGGCCTCACACGCGCAAGCCCTCTGGAGCATCCCCCGCTCCCCCTCTTCCTTCCCTCCTCCCTGGAATTCGTCCAGCAACGCCATAGACTCATCCCCATCGCCCCCCGTACACTGTGGCGTCGAGCAGAAGCTCGCCGGCGCACAGGTCCACGGGACATCGCCGCTCCCCTATAAATAGCACACCCCGAGCCCCTCCAATGGCACTTAGTTCCTCCCCACACTCCCAGTAGCCCTCCAGAACCACCCGTTCGCCCTAGAGGGCCTCAGTGCTCGGGATCGACCGGAGCTCCACCGCGTCGGGCAACCGGAGATCTCGCAGTATAGCCTCCCTCCGCTCCTCCTTTCGCTCGATCTAGCACCGCAGCACTCCACTCATGCTTTCCCCTCTCTTCCCCCTCTCTGCAGCTGCCGGAATCGAGCTAGCCAGGAATCTCCCGACGCTCCTCCGCCGTTCCACCTCACCGCCGGCAAACCAGGCCTCTTCGGTGAGTCGCACCACCACCACTGGAACGACGACTCCTCGCTGAGCCCGTTCCCGCCCTCCGTTTGCCTCGCCGTGCCCGGAATCATCGCTGGTGAGCTCGCCGTCATTTTGGCCGCAAGGTTGAAGATGACAGGCGGGCCCGGCCTGTCATCCTAACCTCTCTCTCTCTCCCCTCGCAGCCACTGACCGCCGGGCCCCGCCCGTCAGGTTTGAAAACCTGGCGCGCGCGCGCTGGCTCCCGTGCGGCTGGGCTGTTAGCCCTGGGCCGTGCACTGTGGCCGCTCTGGCCCAGTGGCACAGGGCCATTTCTTTTTATTCTTTCTGTGATTATTTCAATCAATTTCACAGAATTAAATATGTGTCCAAATGAATTGATTCCAACTTCTAAAATCTTGTAAAATCCAACCTATTTAATGGTGTCACTTTCACACATATCCATGAAACTTTTCTGTTCTGTTCAAATTTAAATTCAAATTTGAGCATTAAAACTCCTGTTCAAAAATCCTTAGATTCCATTCTGTCATTCCAAAACGCCAACTAAGATTTTTTTCCATCTTAGTTTTCCCTCTAGTATTTAACAAAAATATGTTGACATTTTTCTGAGCACTTTGATTTTTCTGTTTTTATTGTGGTCTTATTGTGGTCTTATTTTCCCGTTGATATTTTGCGACGTATAGATACCGTATTTGACGAAGTTGCTGAAGAAGGAGAAGGAGAAGGACTTGAAGACTTTGAAGACCAAGCCAATCCAGGCAAGCAACGCTTTGACCATGATACACTTGTGTTCTTCGGAACCCGTTTGATTCCGAATGCATGATGATAAGAGTTATGGTGGTGACCTAGTTAAGGACCACCACATGATGCATGCTTACTCATGATCTTGCTATCTGCTAGATGTCATGCAAATGGTTAGTAGTGATGCTTAGTGATGCATGTGTGTCATGAAACCTTCGTGGTTGAAATCTTTTCATGAACCCCATCGGGTGCCCCTAATGCCCGAGGGTGATGTTGAGTCAGGTCATCACTTGAGGAAGAAGTGATGTGCCGGTAAAAATCTTGTGCATGGGTAAAATGATGGATTAGATTTATGTGTGACTACCGTCCCAACGAAACATGTGCGAACACTCTACCCCTTATGGGATGGGGCTTTATTGATTACTTAGGTCGATACTAGCATGGTGCCCGCATTACTAGTGACGAGAAGACTTGTGGTCTTTCCCGGGACGGGGTCGTGCTTGGATAGACGACCATGACAGTTTTTACAGGGCACCGGACACACCGCTGGTCCCTTCGGGTACTCGTGACATTGAAATTAGGGCAAGTCCCATGATCTATTGTTTGTACTCGAGGGCCGTGTACCAACGAGTGGACTCTATGTTAGTGTCGTCTAAGGAAAGATAATGACCGGGTGCTTCCCCCGAGTACTTGAGGTACTGCGGGATCGTGGGTGACATGAAAGCTTCCCGGATCTTGTGGGTAAGTGCGCAACCTCTGCAGAGTGTAAAACTATTCGAATAGGCGTGTCCACGGTCATGGACAGTTGGGTGGTGCTACTTAAACTATGTCCAGAATTTTACTTCATCGGTGAAAGTATGTGTGTGTGATGAGTCAAGGTGGTGACTTGACTCGTTGAGTTGAATCCTATTCATGTTTATATCGGTAACCTATCCTCGAGGTTACATGAAATTATTGATGCATACACTTGATGGTAGAATATTTATTCTAGCTCATAGCTAGATTGCTCATTGTTGTTCAATTGCATTGTTAGTTTGAACCAAATCATGGGTTGCTTGCGAGTACATTCAAAGTACTCATTGGCTTGCCACTGGTTATTTAATTGGCCAGGCATGGAGGAACAGGAATATGAAGAAGAGTTCTATGGAGACGAACATGCGAACTAGGACGCTATCCCAGTCAGAATGCCTGTAGGGTTAAGCAGATGGCATGGGTTCTACTTATCATCGAAGACTTCCGCTATTTGAGTTATTTGCTATTCAGCCATGAGGCTCTATTTATGTAAGACTTGGCCATAATGGCCTTAATTTGTGTAAGACGGTATGTATGGGTGTAAGACTCTTGTTATTCAGCTTCTGTGTGTTCAGTGAGCATTGATCTCTAGGATCACTGTACACGTGCATTCGGTGATCTCGACTCTTAAGTCGGGGTCCCCACACTGAGGAGGCCTGACAAACCACGCGTGGGGTGGGACATAATGGCGGAGCCCGCTGTTCCGCACCCTCGGCCTACGCGCGCGGATATATTGCGGCCTTTGCCCTTCACGATGTAGTTAAGGTGCGCGTGGATCGTGCCCACTCAATGCGGGGGTTTGGGAAAGGTTGGCGCAACCGATGCCTCCCCCCACGTCGGTCAGTGGTTATATATTGGGGGTAGGGGCGGCGGTAACCATTCATGCATGTGCCTTCCCCTGCTTTCTTCTTCTTCTTCTTGCCTCGCACTAGAGCTCGTCGCCCGCTGCATCGTTCTTCTCTCTCTAGGTGAAGTTTTGCCGCCGTGCATTCAGCAGCCATTGCCGCTTGACGCATTATTCTTCTCCGCCGCACCCTGGAGATGGGAGGCTCATGGGAGGGGTTGGAGGTCACCGACGAAGGCATCCAGCGCCTCCGTGAGACCCGACGGCTGCCGCCGGCGCTGGATGTAGGCGCATGCGCCCCGGGGGTGGAGCGGTCACTGGCGCTAGAGAGGGTGAGCGTGTCGTCTTCCTCAGCCACTTCCGGCGTGGGCTTGGCCTCGCCGGGAGCGCCTTCTTCCGCGCCTTTCTTTCCTTCTTCGGACTATAGCCGCACCACCTCGGCATGAACGCTGTGTGCAGCTCTCAGGCTTGGTCACACTCTATGAGGGCTACCTGGGGGTGCAGCCAAACCTGGACCTCTAGGGCCTGCTCTTCTTTCTCAAGCAGCAGGGGCTGGAGGCCGGTGCTATGGCCATCTTCGGGGCCGTCGTCGTCTCGATACGGTCCAATGGAGGGTTCCCCAAGATGCCCTTGAAGGATTCTGCCAAGAACTAGCAGAATACCTTTTTCTATGTGCGCAACATCGGCGGGAACCCTGGCGCCATCAAGCTGCCGCCATTTGTCAACGAGTGGCTGGCCGGCAAGAAGAACTGGGGCTATGCGCCCAAGAGCCCGCCACCGGGGCTGCTGAATCTCTAGGACCGGATCTGGGAGATGACAGCGCGGGAGGGGCTCAAGGGTACGGACCTCGTCTCCGCCTTCATCGCACGCCATGTCCTACCGTTGTAGCGCCGGGCCCACATCATCGGCCAGATGGGGGACCGCCGGGATGTTACCCGGATGTCGTCCGGGAGGCTGACGCCACCGCAGCTCGCCGAGCATGTGAACGCCATCTCCAATGCCAGCCTGGATGATGACTAGTGCTTCGGCAAGGCGGCCTACAACGCCTACTACCCGGCAATAGCGGTTAATCCTTGGTCCCCTCTCTTTGCTATGTCTTAACTTTTTCTTCCTCCCGACGCAACGAGGGAGGTGCTGCTGAATGCGATTCGGCCAACGCGTGACGGAACATGGGCGCAGGTCATGGCCATCGCGCGGGCCCGCTTCGGGGAGGTGGGGACATCCGCTGAGCACCCATTGCCGGCTGGAGGTGGAGCCGATGATACGCGCAGCTTGGGTAAGTCTCCGTGCCGTGATCCCCTTTGGGATTGGTCGGACGACTATGTCGTGGACATTCTGATGCCGCCCGGTGGTGTAGTGGCCTTAAGGGGAGGAGACGACACCGTCGACCCCCCCCCCCCCAAGGCGGCTGCGGAAGGCGACTGATGTCGGGTCGTCCCGCGCACCGGTTGTGGCAAGTCGGCCGCACGGGAAGGAGGACGCGGAGCCGAGTAGGCCGGCCGGGAAGCGCGTGGCGGGGCCGGTCGCAGGCGGCAGGCCAGCCGCCAAGAAGAGCCGCCGCGCCGTCTTGGCCGCGCCTGCAAGGCTAACCGTTCTGAAGGTTATCGGGTAAGTTTCCTGTTGGGCCCGACAATTGCCGAGTCATTTTCTTTCGTGTGCTTAGTCTTGTCTTGCTTCAGGTCGCCACTGGAGTTGGCGCTGGCGGTGATGGAGGTCGTGTACAGGGGCGGCTTCGCGTTCCAGAGACCCCGGAGCAGCACCATCGATGCGCCCGAGGGTTCGGCCAAAGAGGACCTTGGCCTGGACCCGTCGGACATGGAGCGTTGCGGCTTGAGAGGCTGGAACAAGGCTCTCGAGGAGCTGGAGGCGGTGAGCCAGGCCTGGCCAGCCTGGCCGGAGACGGCGACAGACACAGACCCGACAGTAATGGTGTCACCGACGGAGGAGGAGCACGACTCGAGCGGCCGTCCGGAAGCGGTGGTGTACGACCATGAGGCCGTGGTGGCCGGCGACGACACCCCACCGCGAGCTGACGTGGCCGATCGTGTTGAGGTTGAGGGGGGCCGAAGCGGGGCCATATTAGAGGGGGCGCCACAGGCGGAGGTGGAGAAGCCGCCGTCGGTGACGGCGGATGGCACACCGCAGGAGACGCCGAACGCGGTGCCGAATGCGACGCCGGGTGACGCGTTGGCGGGGACGCCGGCCGTGGCGGGATCGGATAACGGCGGGCATGCCCTGGCAGTGAGGCAGCTGCCGCAGGTGGCGCTGGGAGGCCATCTTGCTGCCGGCATGCAGCGGGTCCGGACCAGGCCCAGCCGGCCCGTCTTCGGGCCGCCGACGCAGGAGGAGGCCGCCATGGCCGTCGTGACCCAGCGTCTTCATGGGCGCACAACTCGGGTGCAGGCCTTTGCTCGGGCTGAAACCGAGCGGGCACCGAAGCTGGAGCGCGCTGTGCGTAAGGTATTCTTCTGCCTTCTTTTCTCTTGCGGCTAGACAGTGGGGGCGTGCTAGCGCACCCACTGGCTGTAGCCCTTGAGATTCGAGCCAACTACATAGTAGTTGGGTCGAATCTTCAAACGCTTCATCTTAAGTTGATTCTTGTTTCTGTGCAACAACTGGATGCTTACCGGGTTGGCGTCTACAACCGACTTTTGGAGAAGCACCAGGAGCTTACGTTGCAGCTCGCCACCAAGAAGGAGGCACTCCGTCTTGCCAAAGGTATGCTTTTGTGTGCTCTTAGTGGGGGCGCACGAGCGCACCCACTGGTTGTAGCCCCCGAGATTAGGGCCAACTACGTAGTACTTGGGTCGAATCTTAAAATGTTCTTTCTCTTTTTCTGTCTTGACTCTGACTCTTAAAATGTTCCATGATGGAGGCCGCCAAGGAGGCGGAGGCCCAGCAAGCGCTTGCCGCAACAAATACCAACAACGGCTCCTTGTCAGCCGGCAAGGCCTCAACAGGTGCGGTGGAAAGCATGCGCTTGAGATCCTGGAACGCTTCGTCTACGTGGCCGTTCCTTTCGAATGGCGTCATCTTCTTCATCAGCTGATATAGGGGCAAAGCCCTCTCGCCCATCCGGCTATGAAACCACCTGACGGAGGCCAAGGAGGCGGTGAACTTCTGGACATCGGGCATGCGCTTGATGGCCTTGATTTTCTTCGGGTTTGCCTCAATGCCGCGTTCCGAGAGGAGGAAACAGAGCAGCTTTCCGGCTGGCACGCCAAAAACACACTTCTCCGGATTGAGCTTAATCTGGTACTCCCATAGGATGGCGAAGGTCTCCTTCATGTCGTCGAGGAGCGTGAGGTGCTACTTGGTCCTCACCACAATATTGTCCACATAGAGGTGGATGTTGCGGCCGGGTCGCGGTAGCAGGCATTTCTGCATGCAGCACTGGAAAGTGGCGCCGGCTTTGTTGAAGCCGAATGACATGGTGATGTAGCAGTACGCCCCGAAGGGCGTGATGAAGGACGTCTTCAGGGCATCGCCCGGGTCTAGCTTGATCTGTTGGTAGCCGGAGTAAGCATCCGAGAAGGACAGGAGCTCACAACCGACAGTGGAGTCGATGATTTGATCGATCTGCGGGAGGGCGAAAGGATCCTTAGGGAAAGCCTGGTTCAGGCTGGTGTAGTCTATGCACATGCGCCAGGTGTTGTTTGTCTTTAGAACGAGGACTGGGTTGGCCAGCAACTCAGGGTGAAACACTTCCATGATGAAGCCAGCCGCGAGGAGCTTGGCGACCTCTTCACCGATAGTTCTTCTCTTCTCTTCTGAAAAGCGACGCAAGAGTTGACAGACAGGCTTGGCATCCTTTCGTATGTGAATTTTGTGCTCGATGTACCTCCTCAGAATTCCCGGCATGTCCTTTGGGGTCCATGCAAAGATATTCCAATTCTCACGGAGGAAGTCGACGAGCTCGCCTTCCTATTTGCTATCGAGGCGGGTGCCCAGGACAACGTACTTGCTGCAGCTGGGGTCTTCCGGGTTCATGATACATCTCCAATGTATCTATAATTTTTGATTGTTACATGCTCTTATTTATGAAGTCTTGGATGTTTAATGGGCGTTATCCTACACTTTTATATCATTTTGGGACTAACCTACTAACCCACAGGCCTAGTCCAGATTGATGTTTTTGCCTGTTTCAGGGTTTCGCAGAAAAAGTATATCAAACAGAGTCCAAACGGAATGAAACCTTCGCGAGAGATATTTTTGGAGAGAATCACGCACGCGGAGCTTGAGAACCACGTCAGGGGATCAAAGGGTGGCCCACGAGGGTGGGGGCGCGCCCCCCTTCCCAGGGCGCGCCCCCCTGCCTCGTGGCCCCCTCGAGCGTCCACAGGTGCCCTCCTTCTTCCTATATAAGTCTACGTACCCCATAACCTCCGTGAACAGAGAGAAAACCCTAATTCCACCGCCGTAACATTCTGTTCCCGTGAGATCCCATCTTGGAGCCTGTTCCGGAGCTCCACCAGAGGGGGGTCCATCACGGAGTTCTTCATCATCATCATCATCGCCCTCACCATGAGTTGTGAGTAGTTTACCACAGACCTTCGGGTCCATAGCTAGTATCTAGATGGCTTCTTCTCTCTCTCTGGATCTCAATACAAAGTTCTCCTCAGTCTTCGAGGAGATCTATTCGATGTAATCTCTTTTTATGGGGTGTTTGTCGAGATCTGATGAATTGTGAGTTTATGATCAAGGTTATCTATGAAAGATATTTGGTTCTTCTCTGAACTTTTTATGTGTGCTCATAATATCCTTGCAAGTCTCTTCGACTTATTGGTTTGGTTTGGCCTACTAGATCTATAGTTCTTGCAATGGGAGATGTGCTTGGCTTTGGGTTCAATCTTGCGGTGTCCTTTCCAAGTGAGAGTACGGCAGCAAGGCACGTATTGTATTGTTGCCATCGAGTATAAAAAGATGGGGTTTATATCATATTGCTTGAGTTTATCCCTCTACATCATGTCATCTTGCTTAAGGCATTACTCTATTCTTATGAACTCAATACACTAGATGCATGCTGGAGAGCGGTCGATGTGTGGAGTAATAGTAGTAGATGCAGGCAGGAGTCGGTCTACTTGTCTCGGACGTGATGCCTATATACAATGAGCATGCCTAGATAGTCTCATAATTATTCGCTTTACTATCAATTGCTCGACAGTTATTTGTTTACCCGCTGTAGAATATCGCTATCATGAGAGAAGCCACTAGAGAGAACTATGGCCCCCGGTCCTATTCTCAACATATCAACCTACATCTACTTTACTTTTATCGCTTTTATTTGTTGTTCTTATAAACTAAAAATACCAAAAATATAAACTATCATATCTATCAGATCTCACATTCGTAAGTGACCGTAAAGGGATTGAAAACCCCTTATCGTGTTGGCTGCGAAGTTCTTATTTGTTTGTGCAGGTGCGAGGGACTCACGCGTGGTCTCCTACTGGATTGATACCTTGGTTCTCAATAACTGAGGGAAATACTTACGCTACTGTGCTGCATCTCCCTTTCCTCTTCGAGGGAATACAACGCAAGCTCGAGAAGTAGCAGTTCAGCTTGACCTTCTTGGTCTCCTTCGACGGCTGGAATGAAGCCTCTCCGGCTGACTCCTTGGCTGAAGCTGGCACGGGCGGCATCTCATTTGCCAACACGATGATCCGATCGAGTTGGCGCCGCTCCTCGTCAATGACCAGCGACTCGGCTAGCTTGGCGCCGGGTTGAGTGCACTCAAGGGACTTGAGGTAGTCGCCGGCAACGATGATGAGGCCCTTGGGACCTGGCATCTTCATCTTTAAGTAGGCATAGTGGGGGACCGCCATGAACTTGGTGAGTGTAGGCTGGCCCAGCAACGCGTGGTACACGCTGGTCAGGTTCACCACCTCGAACCAGATGGGCTCCCGTCGGAAGTGCTCGCGCGTGCCAAAGAGGACGTCGAGCCGGATCTGGCCGATGGGGGAGCAGGAGAGATTGGGCACGATGCCGTGGAACACCATCCGGGTTGGTTCTAGGTCCTTGGCCTCGAGGCCGAGCTTGGTCATGGTGTCACAGTAGAGGGTCTTGATGCTGCTGCCACCATTGATGAGGACCCGGGAGAACTTGCAGGTGCACCGGGTTGCGACTATGGTGGGGTCGAGGACGAGGGCGTAGCCACCCGGGTTTGGCATGACAGCCGGGTGGTCCTCCTAGCTCCAGCTGACAGGGTGCTCCGACCAGTGCATGTAGTCTGGCTTGGCCGGGACGACAGTGTTCACCTCCTAGCAGAGTAGGCGCTCGCTGCGTTTGTCATCACCGAGGCTGGTGAAGACGACGTAGCTTACATTCTAGTTGGGGAAGACGTCATCACGCATCGCGCCGTTCGCCGGGGGCGGGGGAGGAGGACGCGGAGCCAGTTGCCCCGCGCCCAGATCCGGAGCTAGGGGCGGCGGAATGTCGCCCTCATGATGCGCCTGGTGATGGCGCATTGCCGGAGCATGTGCGTTGAAGGATTCGCGTCACTGTGGTGCTTGCAAGGGGCATCGAGCATCTACTCGAAGCCCATGGTCGGTTGCCAAGCGGTCTTGCCGGTGCGCTGACGCCGGCTGCAGCCTTGATCGGCGGGCGGTGCTTGCTCGGTCGTGGCGACTTGGCGGTTGTCGTAGCAGGGAGTCGGCTACTCGCCCTTACACTTGTTGTTCGGCTGATGGTTCTGCTAGTGGCTCCTCTCGCCCTCCGGCTTGGTAGTCGATGCTGATATCACTTTGCCTGCGGTATCTAGCTCGACCTTGACCTTCATGGCAGAGTCAGCGTTGGTGTACTTGTTCGCTGTCTCCATGAGTTTGGCCAGGGTGGTACGGTCCGTTCGCAGGAGCTTGTGTTCGAGAAGGGTGCCATCCCGGCACCCGCTGGTGAAGTACTGGATGGCCTGAACTTCATGGACTCCCTCGCAGATGTTCCAGAGCTCAGAACAGCAAGAGAGGTATTGGCGAGCAATCTCATCCTGCCCCTGAACAAACATGGCGAGCTGGCTGGGCCGGCCCGGGCGTTTGTAGGTGTCGGTGAAGTTGTGGATGAACGCTTGCTTGAAATCAACCCACGCGTTGATGCTGCCGGCTGGCTGGGTGTTCAACCACGTGCGGCCGACCCTTGGAGCATGAACCCTTTGTGGAAGGGCTCATCCCGAATGCGTGGGCCGAAACAGGCCGGTCCAACCATGTTGTCTTCTTCAAGCTCGAGGGAGAGGGCGAGCTCGTCGAGACAGTGGCGAGCGTCAGCATCGTCGATGGCGCGTGGACCCAGCCGGCTTGCGACTGGGCCACGAGGAGCCGGGCTGGTTGGAGTTGGCCGGTCCCGCTGGGGTGGGGGGACATCCTGCCAGTGTCCGTCATCGGGAGCCGGCATCCTTAGCTCGCAGCCGCCCATCGCGGCTTGGACCCGCCGGGGTTGAGCGCCCTGGGATCTCGCGGATTAGACCTCGTCGCCATGTGGAGAAGACACCTGAAGGATGTCCCAGAGTGCGGCTCGGTCCTAAGTGGTGGGAGCCGGATGCGGCGGGGCTGTCGAGGTGCTTTGATTTTTCTTTCTCGTCAAGGCGCTTCTGCTACCCATTGGCCATGGCAAGGAGATCTCGGACGCGCTGTTGTCGCTCAAGCAGCTCGTCGCCCTGAAGGAGCTCCAGGCCTTCTGTGGCCGCCTTCGCGACACGCATGTTCTTGACCGGGGTGTCGTAGATAGGGGGGTCACGCCTAATGCGTTCCCGAGGGCTACTCCTCTGGTACGCACTTCAGCAACCCGGCTGGGTTCAGCCACGGCCGGCGTGGAGCTGTATGCAGCATTACACTCACGTTGAGCGGAATCTAGCTGGCGCTGCATGGTAGTGAGCGAAGTGCCCTGGTCCAGCAGGCGCACGAGCTCCTCGTCAAGTCGTGCCCTGGAGTGGGTGTTGTCAGCGTCGGTAGTGATGGGGACGCTGAGGTTCTGCAGCATGGCGTGCAGCGGGTCAGGCGGATTAGCATGCTCCACGGCGGCCTTGGCTGCGGTGGCCTTCTTGGCGGCACTAGACGAGGTGGATCTAGAGCCGGTGACGAGCACATCCACCCGTACGCAGAGATCTGCACCCCGACGGAATTTCCGTTGCCGAGGGGGACAGGTGAGTCAGAGACATCGAGCACCTCGCTTGGATACTCGTCGGTCACGGGCGCGTCGGAGATGCGTAGCAGGAAGCGGCTTAGGGCATCGATGACGTCGGCTGCGAGCGCAACGGGCTCAGGGGATGCACAACGCTCGATGCACTCACCAACACTGATGAAGAGCCCCATTTGGAACATATTTCCAAATGGTACCTCGAGCTACCCCACGGTGGGTGCCAACTGTCATGGTGGGCGCACGGCAGATGCCAAGGGATGGCTAAAGAGAGGAACATGCTCGAGGGCACCGGTGGGCTCCAGAGGTGAGGTTGGCATGAGCGAGCATGAGATGCAAGACATACCCAGGTTCTTCTGTTTTCTGTTTTACCGGTGCGCTGCGAGGTAAGAAGGCCTAGGTGAGGTACTCTTTGCCTATTTTATTTTTCTTCTGTTTTCTGTTTTTATTTAACACTTGACACTGTGTTGCAAATTGAAATGAATTCAAAACAATGTTAGATATTTTCTGGCCATCTATATGTTGCTCCATGGACTTTTCCAAAAGAACATAAATTATTTCAAGGTCATTTGAAATTATATTCTAAATCTATGCATAGAAATTAAAACTCAAATACAATAGTGATTTAAACTCAAGTCCTAAACAATTCTTAAAAATGTTGATAGATTTTGGCTTGATATATAGTTCCTGCTAAAATTCACAGAACTATTTTAAGGCATTTTTGATTCATTGAGTGCAATTTCAGGGTTCTTGCACTTTATTTGATATTTTCTTAGGCTTTTGAAAATTCTCTCAATTCAGTTTTCTTGAATTTAAACAAGATACATGATGATACTCACTAATGCAAATATTTATTTTCAATTATTCTAGGGCTGTGACAAACTATAACCCTCGGGTCTACTTTTATCATATATAAAAACACAAAAAATACCTTGCTACAATATTTTTTTGCAATTTGTATTATTACATACCATTACGATATTTAATCTTTGCAAGTAACCATCGAGGGTATTGACAACCCCCTTGTTCACGTTGGGTGCAACTATTTGCTTTTGTGCGTGCATGTGCTGCTAATGAGGTTCTGTGTGGTTCTCCTATTGTATTGATAACCTTGGTTCTTAACTAAGAGAAATACTTATCTCTATTGTACCGCTTCATCCTCTCCTCTTCCAGGAAATCCCAACGTAGCTCAAATGTAGCACCGCGACACGGGGTGAAGAAACCCAACAATAGAGTTCCTGTGGATGATGGAAGATGACACCTCAACACCCTACCTAGCGTGCCAAATATCAATGTCTAAGGATCAGACACTAGGTTGTCAGCTACAACCCTTTGAGAGTTCGGCCGGAGACTGAACACTTCTAGCTTCTGAAGTCATAGAAGATCGGAGGAGGAAGAACAATGAGTAGGACACACTAAAATACTCAGGTTTAGGCCACCATGTTGGTTTAATACCCTACTTCTGCTCTGCTTAGTTATTTCTCTAGTAGCTGGCTACAATATGTATCTCTTGTTGTAAATGAATTCGACTGCCCCCCGTGAGGCCACAACCTTCCCCTATTTATACAACTATTTAGATCCTCATTGGCCGAATGTAAGAAAGGGTAGGATAGCTTAGCATGTGTTGCTCCTGCACGGTCGCTCATGGCACGCTTGTACGCGTAGTGATGATGAATCCTGGAGCAGTAGATTGCACCATTTATATTCTGCTGCCTCCCTCCATGCACAGAGTAGGTTTCGCCAATGTACTACCCCTGTAGCAGTGTGTGGCGAAGGAGAATCTTTGGGGGCCACTGTTGATGCCCCGTCTCATTGGATCACATGTACCTTGGGTGATCTTGAGGCGTCCCCCATGACTGCTACCGTAAGTGGTAGTTGAATGAGGAACATGACAACTTGAAAGCATTTGACAGCAGGATTCATGGCCCCTTTCCCGAAGATGGGGCATGCCAGCAAAAATCTTGCCGTGGCTCCGAGAGGGCTTCTCAGAGACAAGATGTTTTTAGAAGTACTCTGTGCTGCCCCCGAGCGGCCCTCGCCTCAAGCCTCGGGGATGGTTCAATCATTCCCTTCTGTTGCATCAGACAAGATCACTCGCTAGGGCTCACCATCGGGCCTTAGGCCAGTGGTCCCACGGTAACACAATTATTATTAGGCCGAGAGTCAGTGACGTGGTACCACTGAATAGGAAGAAGTGTAAGAAGATGATGTGTCTAGCGGATCCCGGCTCATGGTAGTCGATGTCATGAACGTAGTGAACGATGAGAAATCTTCTGGACATGGTGGCATGAACCGACGGTGATGATGTTCGTGATCGTACCATAGCCGTGCTCTTGGGTGCCCGATCCTAAGTCACACCGATCTAGCTGTAACACATCATATCACTTTGCGGCCACATGCACGGTATTCCCACAGCTGCAGCCTTACCTAGGCCGGGACCGTTTGCACCTTTTGCCTCACGTATATGATAATGTCGCTACCATCCATATGACAGAGAAATCGGGCCGACATGACTAGTCGTATACCCAAGGTGGCACATACTTACAGGGACATGAATACATGATCCAGCAATGCACGTGTCGGCTAGCCGCGAGTGTAGTCGGGCTGTAGCAAGCTATCAGGACTCCAGTAAACACTGCGTGATATTTCCCTGAATGGACGGGCACGAGAGCAAAGAAGGACACATGCCGGTTAATACATGTGTTCCGGAGCAGTAGCAAGCTACCAAGGCTCAGTGAAATCACTAGGAGGCATTTCCCCATAAGGAAGGCTACCAAGAATAAACAACTATGTATCGGATTCCACACATACCAAGCATTTCCATAACATACACACAATAACACACAATATGCTAGATATGTGTAAATACAACATGGCATCACAACAAAACACTATGACACAGAGTATTCATTTAGAAGGCTCCGTGGAAAGCATTGGGGCCCTCCCCGAACATGTACGCCAGGTCCACCATGCGGGGCAAGTAGGCTTCGTCGGTAGCCCCACCAAGGACGCAGCCCTCGTGCCCCACGCCTTGAGCCCTCGGTTGAAGTATCTGCTTTTGGCGCCCGTTGGGTTGAACCCCGTCGTGCCCTCTCAAAGGGCCGCCGGTGTCTGCTCTTGCCGGCGATGAGGTTGTTGCAGTGGTAAGGAGGGCACCAGCGCGCCTGCTGATGTCATCGGGTCTTCCAATCGTTCCAGAGGGTGGCAACGCTGTTCGGGGCCTCACCAGCGCCCCACCTGCAACCTCGGGCGGGGGTGAGGAGCAGAACGGCGGTGTGCCTCCGCAAGCGCAGCCCAGTAGCTCAGCGACGCGTTACAGCAGCACGTCGCGACCGCTCTCGGCCAGCTTGCATCGTAATAGTTCCCGCGCCACGATGAGCGCAGCCTGAGCCTTTCTCCTGCTCCCATCGGGTGTAAGGTGTTGTCGCCACGGCGTGGTTTGCAGAGCATTCCGCGGAGCGCACGCGCCAGGACGCCGAGGCAGTGGCCGCCGGCCCGCGCCGCCCGCGGCGCTGCGTGGTGCTGGGGCAGCCTGGAGCGCAGGGTTGAGGTCTTCGTGGTCGGGCGGCGCCGCCTGCGCTGGCCAGGTCACCAAATGTTTGACATGAGCCCCCTGGTCGTCGGCCATCGGGATGTGGGGTGATGACGGTGCGGACGACGGAAGAACAGATCCGGCGCACCCCTACCTGGCACGCCAATGGTCGGATTCTTGGGTTCCGGCAAAACCATTGAGGTTCGAACACTGAGGTGCGCACGAAGATCTCTCCTTCCGCCCTAGCTCGTCTACTCAACAGCCCTAGGCCTAGCATCAGATCTGATGAACAAGAGACACAAGATTTATACTGGTTCGGGCCACCGTTGTGGTGTAACACCCTAATCCAATGTGGTGTGGTGGATTGCCTTGTAGGCTGAGGAAGAACTAGTACATGGATGAACTGGCTCCTGAGGAGAGGTGTTCTTGATCTTGGGTGAGCTTGTGGTGTGTGTGAGGTCTCGATGATCCGATGCTCTCTATGATGGTGGATAGGCCCTATTTATAGTGGCCAGGGTCCTCTTCCCAAATATTGAGTGGGAAGGGATCCCACAAAGGCCAAATTTGAAGGGGGATAGCTAGTACAAGCTATCCTGACAAAAGGTGGTCTTCGCTGCCAAAGGCTCTGGTGGTGACGCCGCCGTGGGCTCCGCGATGACCTCTGTCCTGCCGTCCTGCTGGTCTTGGTCTCATTGCACCGATATAGAAACCTTTGCTTGATGCCTTGGGACTCCTCACCTGCACTTGTTCCTTTAGCACCAAAGAGGAAACTGGCACTCTGCGCCCGCTGGTGGCTGCCTGGCTTCGGTCGTCACTGCTCACGTCACGAGGACCTCGCGAGGTGCCCCTCGCCTTGATATCTCTGTTCCTGACCAGCCGGCCTGGCGAGGCCGCCCCAGGAGTTGCCTTGTGTCGTCCGCCTCGTGAGGCTTGGCCCGTCGCAAGGGTCTTGTGTGGTTGCTGAAGAAGCTGGGTCGTACCATGCCGCCTTGTGAGCCACGCTCTATGTCGTGGGTAGGCAAGTCAGGGTACCCCCGTTCCAAGCACGCCGACAGTAGCCCCCGTGCCCAAGGTGCGCTCGGGTTTGGCTTCACGGCGAAGCCTAGGGCCAAGTGTGAAGCGTCGCGGGCCCCAAAGCCTGCAGTCCTGACTGACACTTGGCAATTGACGGGACGTGGGCATCTCCACTTCCCCATATAGCCTCGATTTTCGCCCCGGTTGGGCGGCCACTGTTACCTGCTCAACTCTGCTTCCTCTATCAGTGGCGCGCCCAACGGTTTTCTTCATCTCTTGAATCTCCTTCCTCAGACTAATCCAACACGAAACCCATCCGCCGCAATGGCTTCTGGTAGAGAGACGGAAGAGGGAGCGGAGCCCAGCGCCTCAGCCTCTTCGCCGCCCGTATTCATGCCCGCCACCAAGCAGTCGGTGGTGATTAATAAAGAGATGATGGAGAAGGTGCGCCCGGTGCTCGCCACCATCTCCAACGAGTGGGGGGCGATGGTGGCCTAGCCGGCTTGTCGCGCCACGATTGACAGGTCCACCACCGAGGTCCCCCTTCATTTTCACACCCTTTGGGCTGGCCTGATTCCTCCCTCTCTCAGTTCTTCAATGTGGTGCTATCACACAATCAAATCAGCGCCCTGCATCTTGACCCTCCGTCCATCATCCTCCTTGATGCTTTCGCCTTCGTCTGCGAGGCCATGGTGGGCATTTCTCCTGCCATGGCCTTGTTCCGCCACTTCTTCTTGCTGCATCTGACGGACGCGCTCCAATGCTCTGGGTGCGCGTGCTTCCAAACCATCGTTGCGATGGCCAACACGGGCATAGATTTCGACCTTGAGCCGATCGTTGGTGGCTTCAGGAAGCAGTGGGTGTTCGTCGATGTCGGGGTGCGCAGCCCCTTGCTGCTCCCGCCCCGGAGCCCGGCCGCTCCGAGCTCTGGCTGGGGCCATGTGAGGCTTGCCAGTCCGAAGCTAGCTCCTGTTTGGTTCCGATTCGGTAGGCTGTGAAGGCTTGGTGTGACGGCGCCGATGGTGGTGAGGGAGTTCATCTGGTGCCGCGTCGCTCCACTCTAGTGCCATTCTCGGCCGATGTGGGCCTTCTTCTGTCACGGGGACCGTATGAAGCTTCAGGCGCCCGCTCTCCCTCCCGAGGCACGGCGCAGTGCTCAAGATCCTGACAGGTGATCCGTCGCTAGCACGCCTACCGCAGGAGGGCTGTCTGCTGTACTGCTGCTCGAAAATGATAAAGTTCGTGAGGCAGATGCCCTCTTTCGACGAATGGGGGCTTCATACGCCGGGGCTTGTTGGGTCTCGCGAGAACCCAGTCTGTGTGGCTCCCTCGCTCATTGCTGTTGAGGCAGTCTCCCCGGAGATGGGTGCTAGGGGACAACTATTGCCGAGTGCCGGTGGTACTGCTGCTTTTGCTCCGGCACCTCGTGAAGTTCCTAAAGTGCGGCCCTCCGGAGTTCAAGGGAGTCGCCCGGAAGGAGTGGTTGGAGTGCGAGTGCCACCGGATGCTCCTGAGGCCGAAGCCCCCGTGGGCTCTATGCATCGTCCTGAGGGGGGTGATGGTGCCTTGGAGGGCGCCTCGCCGAGAGGCACCCTAGTTGCGCCCAATGTTTCCGACTGCTTCGGGGCTTCGGCCGGCTCCGGCCAAATTTCGAAGTTCTCTGCAAGAGGGGGAGGGTCCCTAGCAACGGCGACACTGCTCCCCAACCGCTGAAATTGAGGAAGTTCATCGCCATAAAGGAGTGAGTAGCTTGCCCTTGTGACCTCTTGTGTGTTGCCTTCCTTCCTGACCATGATTCCTCAAGGTCCCGCCTGTCAAGACTACGACGCATACTGAGGAGCGTGCCCCTGCGGCCCGGAGCCTTTCGCCTGCCCGGGACGCCCTTGATCGATGCGCCTCCCTGGCCGTGAGGCCGCCCACGAGGCCTAGCGCACCAGCTTGGCACCTCAACCCCGCATTCTTGTCGTTCCTTCGCCGCAACCTTGCGTGGGGGCTGGGGAGTGTGCCAAGGGCACCCCCCCATGGTCATTGAATGCAACGGGGCCACTTCGGCTCTAGCGTCTTCTTTAGGTGGTGGGTCCCAGCCCCTCCGGGCCCCGGCCGAGGCCCGAGAGACACCTGGGGTGGAGGAGATCCAGGTTCCGCCTCCGGGGGAGACGGGTCTCTTTAGACTCCTTCAACTGCTCCTGGTGCTGAGGATGGCCCTGGTCTCCTACTCGAGTCGGTGCGCAGGCGCGGAGCTGCCCGCCGCGAGCTTCTCCGTGAGGCGGCGGATGCGTTGGGCCGGCTTGGGAAGGAGCTTGATGGGGCTGACGCTTGTCTTGAGGCTGAAGGTCTTCAAATGCTGGACGAGTGGCACCGGCTAAGGGTGGCCATCAACCTAGGGCGTCTCCAGCATGAGAGCACCTGCGCGAAGGCAGACGCATCCCTCGCCGCCTTGCAAGATGCGTGCACCCAAGCCATGGAGGAAGCCCGTGAAGCTGATGTCCATCGTGAGGCCGCGGAGAGGCGCCTCCTGGAGCTTCAGGTCTTGAACTCCGACTTGGAGGACTACGCTGAGGTGCGTAGGGCCGCTCTGGTGTCGATGTGGGGGATGCCTCTCGAGGAAGCGGAGGTCTTGAGGCGCGAGGAGGCGCTGATGCTGGAGTCCATGGACCGCAGCCTAGAGCTTGAGCGGCTGGAGGCGAGGGAGCGCCACGTGACCCTGGCTGAGGACACCGTCTCCGCTCGCGAGTCCAGGGTCCAAGAGGAAATTGATGGGAGGGTGGCAAAGGCCCGCGCGGACTTCACCGAGTGGTATAACTTGAAGTTGGAGTTCCAACGAGCGGAGGTCGACGGGAGGATTGCTGCCCTCATGACGAGGCTGAGAGAAGCAGAGCTGCGCGAGAGGGCCGCCACGACAGCCCAGTCTTCTGTCCAGGCCGAGTTGGCCTCCGCACAGGCAGAGCTAATCTCGCTCTGGAGACATGTTGATGAGGCCACGGTCCTTGCATGACTGCGCGAGAACGAGGATGACCATCGACTCGTGTTGCAGCATGAGCATGGCCCCATGCTGTGGACCCTTCGGGCGAGGGCGAATTGAGTGCTCGGAGCTATCTGTGAGGAGAACGCCCCCGACCCCTACGTCGAGGACTACGTCGGTCATCTTGTTTTCTTCACTGAGATCGTGACGCGCCTGGAGAATCGGGCCGTGAGGGCCCGCCGCCTCGTTGAGGAGAAAAGCCGGGGCCTCCTGGGTCGCATGTTTTCCCGGGTGTTTAGATTCCTCCAGAGAATTGATCCCGACTTCGACTTTGACGCTGCCATCGCCCCCGTGCCCGGAGCTGTCCGGGACAACCCGGTGCACTGGGTGGACGATCACGCGGATGCCCTAGTCCAAGCCTTCGCCAACGATGATGATGTCGTGGTCGTGGCGGATGAAGGAGGCGTGGTCGAAGACGCTAGAGACGTGTCCAACGATAGTGTTGGCGGCACATATGAGGGTGGCTTGGACGGCTCGGCGAGTGATATGTCCGATTGAGCTCGTATTCTTCTGGCCTGATCCTCCACGCGTAAACTTGCAAAGGGCCTCGTGGGGTATGGGAGCATTTTGATGGGGCAAGCCCCCTATGTGTGTAAATCAGTATTCCGTTTCCTTCCTTTTTGTTTGGTGATTGAATCCAACCCTGATGCGTGTATCCTCAAGCCTTTCTAGCTTAGCTGATGTAGCGCCTTATCTAGATCCTTCCTATCTTCGTGAGGGTTATGAGGCTGTGGGACCGCCTCCCTCCTGAGGTGGTCTGCTGTCGGTCCGCGCCATAGGCTTCCTGAGCAATGCTTGGCCCTGCTCTGGGGAACAGGGCCAGTGGCGTTCCATTGGCCGCGGCAGGATGCCTACGCGACACAACTGCGGCGCGTAGACTATTGCCCCGAGAGGGTCCTGTCGAGGTTGTAGTGGCATGCCAAGTGGGATTGGCCTTCCAGCCCCGGGGTAAGATTTTCGAGACAGCCAGAAGCGGAAAAACCCAGCAGAAATCAAAGAAAACTTCCCCTCGTTTTGGCAACAAGCGAGACTTCAAATTCAACTCGAAAACATGGCGAATCCAATTACAAAAAGGAAGGCGAGGAAAGCAAATAGCCGCGTCCAGCTCCTATCTAGTCTTCAGTCTTCTCACCAGCGCAGAGCTAAGTGCTGCCACTAGGACGTGGGAGGGAGCCCCAGAGGCCCAGGGCGTGTACAGCCCCACTGATTATTACATGAGAGTGTCACGGGCAGATATCTTCATAGGCCTGGGCCTTACTTCATATCGCCAGACGAGGGCCCCGCCATGCGGCACCCTCGACCTCAGTTGGGGCGACCGAAAACCAGGACAGGACCAAGGAGGCAGAAAGGCGACGCCAGCGCCGCCCTCGGCGACCACGGGGCCTCTCCTGGGGGGGGGGGAAGCTTGGCGAGCCTCGCCCCAAAAGAGGACCTACTTTCGCATACTTCTGTGCTCCTCGCGCCGCTGGGGAGGCCGCGACCCTAGGCCTTCTACACGTAGCCCCCAGCGTTCCGCTCGGGTTGAGGGGGGAGCGATCGCTCTCGGGTCATCGACCATCGCTATGGTCTGATTCACCTGCAGTCCATAGTTAGCGGACGCCTGCTGCTGTGATACCTGTGGTGCTCTATCATCATTGTTGAAGGGGTCCACGACATCCCCGGGTGACCCACGGTAATCTTCTTCCTCGTGAGCCTCGCCGTTCCATCCCGGCCCATGGAAAGCATTGGGGCCCTCCCCGAACAGGTATGGCAGGTCCACCATGTGGGGCATGTAGGCTTCGTCGGTAGCCCCGCCAAGGGCACAGCCCCCGTGCCCCACGCCTTGAGCCCCCGGTTGCAGCATCTGTTGGCGCCCGCTAGGTTGAACCCCGTCGTGCCCTCTCTAAGGGTCGCCGCCGTCTGCTCTTGCTGGCGATAAGGTTGTTGCAGTCGTAAGTAGGGCACCAGTGCACCTGGTGGTGTCACCGGGTCTTCCAATCATTCCAGAGGGTGGCAACGCCAGTAGGGGCCTCACCAGCGGCCCACCTGCAACCTGGGGCGGGGGTGAGGAGCAGAACGGCGATGCGCCTCCGCAAGCGCAGCCCAGTAGCTCAGCGACACGTTCCAGCAGCACGTCGTGGCCGCTCTCGTCCAGCCTGCATCGTAACAGTTCCCGCGCCACGATGACCGCAACCCTCGTGTTCGCCTGCTCCCATCGGGTGTAAGGTATTGTCGCCACGGCGTGGTTTGCAGAGCACGCCACGGAGCACGCCCGCCGGGATGCCGAGGCGGTGGCCGCCCGCCCGCGGCCGGCAGCACTAGGTGGTGCTGGGGCAGCCTGGAACGCAGGGTTGAGGTCTCCGTTGTCGGGCGGCGCCGCCAGCATTGGCCAGGTCGCCCAGCGGTTGACATGAGCCCCCAGGTCGTCGGCCATCGGGGTGTGGGGTGATGACGGTACGGACGACGGAAGAACAGATCCGGCGCACCCCTACCTGGCGTGCCAAATGTCGGATTCTTGGGTTCCGGAAAACCCCTTGAGGTTAGAACACTCAGGTGCGCACGAAGATCTCTCCGTCCGCCCTAGCTCATCTACTCAACAGCCCTAGGCCTAGCTCGTCAGATCTGATGAACAAGAGACAAAAGATTTATACTGGTTCGGGCCACCGTTGTGGTGTAACACCTTAATCCAGTGTAGTGTGGTGGATTGCTTTGTAGGCTGAGGAAGAACTAGTACATAGATGAGCTACCTCCTAAGGAGAGGTGCTCTTGAGCTCGGGTGAGCTTGTGATGTGTGTGAGGTCTCGATGATCCGATGTCCTCTATGATGGTGGCTAGGCCCTATTTATATTGGCCAGGGTCCTCTTCCCAAATATTGAGCGGGAACGGATCCCACAACTGCCAAATTTGAAGGGGGGGCAGCTAGTACAAGCTATCCTGACAAAAGGTGGTCTTCGCTGCCAAACGATCTGGTGGTGACGCCGTCGTGGGCTCCACGAT
Organism: Secale cereale; assembly: GCA_902687465.1. NCBI lineage: Eukaryota > Viridiplantae > Streptophyta > Magnoliopsida > Poales > Poaceae > Secale > Secale cereale. Next base: position 344,899,639 of record LR738714.1, read on the forward strand.
GACCTCTGTTCTGTCGTCCTACTGGTCTTGGTCTTGCTGCACCGATGTAGAAACCTTTGCTTGACGCCTCAGGACTCCTCGCCTGCACCTGTTTCTTTAGTACCAAAGAGGAAACTGACACTCTGCGCCCGCTGGCGCCCGCCTGGCTTCGGTCATCATAGCTCACGTCACGAGGACCTCGCGAGGTGCCCCTCGCCTTGATATCTCCAATCCTCACGAGCCGGCCTGGCGAGGCCTCCCCAGGAGTTGCCTTGTGTCGTCCGTCTCACGAGGTTTGGCCCCTCGCGAGGGTCTTGAGTGGTTGCGGAAGATGCTGGGCCGTACCAGGCCGCCTTGTGAGCCACGCAATGGGCCGCGGGCAGGCAAGTCTGGGTACGCCCATTCCCAGAACGCTGACAACTATGACTATTGGATTTTTTTTCTTTAAGGTGAGAAAGCGCACACGAGTCCACTTATTCACAATAACAATACCCTACAATGGATCCGGTCCCGTCTCCCTACGAGAAGGCCATCCATAGAACTCACGCTTATCTTGCGCATTTTAGAGTATCCACTTCCACGTATCTATGAACCATATAAGCTTTGCAAGTAGTCCATATCCGCGGATGCGTCTATTCTAATAGTTTGATAACCCTATGTTCTTCTTCACACATGTTTCCACCACTTAGCGTATGCACACAACATGTGCTCGGCAGGCTTCAAGCAAAAGCCGACGTGGGTGTAGATGACGACCTAACAAACAACACAAGCCTCTAGTCTAGGTTTATCGCCTATTTGGGTTCCATCCGCAAGGAAGTCCAACCAAGGTTTCCACTACGGCTCCAGACGATGTGTGCAGGGTTCCCGAGCCCACCAAACAGGTGCCTCGGTACACCGGGCCAAAGTGTCTATACCGCATCATAGCCCACCCCTAGGTCAGCGCTATGCACGACCTCCAACACATATCGTACAAGTACCAGAAACTAATTGCAACTCTTGGATAGAGGACATGGCGGCCAATAAGTCGAGCGGGGTCATATTTCAAGGCCCAGTGTGTCGTAGTAGCGGTTCTTGGACAACATACACAGAACTCAGTACCTAAGGACGGTTTCAATGAGACAACCCACCATTTACTCCTACATGGCCTCTCATCGCAACCGTTACCAAATCATGTTCACACACTTAGCTCTCAATAGTAGGACATGTTCATCACCATTCCAATCCATCCCAGATGAATGAGACTTGACACAACTCTAAGCATAGCAGGCATAAGAATCAAGCATGAATGAGTAGGCACATCATGGCTCAAACAACTCCTACTCATGCTAGTGGGTATCAACTATTTACTATGGCAAAGATAGGTCATGAAGAGGAATGGGTTCAACTACCGCAACATGTACTAGTTGAATCATTGTTGTCCTAATGCTGTAAAAGAGAGCAAGAGCGAGAGAGTGGGATTGTATCGGGATGATCAAAGGGGGATAGCTTGCCTGGCACTTCTGAAGATAGTACTGCTCTTCATTAGTGACATGGATCTCAACATTAGAAACATCATCTACTAAGAAGGAACAAACACTAGCAAACAAGAGAGAACACAATCAATGCAATGCAACAATATGATGCATGACCATGACATGGCAAAATGAGTGTGTTTCGGCTAATGCAGCTAGCAAAAAAGGGTTTGAATTGATTTGAGCCATAGTTTCAAATTCAAACTCAACATATGAATTTTCAAAGTTCATTTAGTTGTTTTGAGCTAAACTTTATGCTTAACATGTTTTTACATGCATGAAACTAGTGCCACTGGATAGACTTGATTTTTATGATCATTTTTCATATATAAATTATTTCAATATGAGCTACGATTGAATTTCTATGAATTTTTACAGTTTAATGCTTTTTTTGGATTTTCCTGGCTATTTAAAATAAACTAAATCCAGAAAATGCTTTATTGCATCAGCATTACATATATGTGACATCAGCAAGTGAACTAGTGTGGCCCACGTCAAACGGACCAGTGGGATTTACATATTAGTGAGTCATCTAAGTAACAGGGTTAATTAACACAAATAAATCCAAATCTAGGAGTTAGTCAGGGGATGGCCCCACATGTCAGTGACCCAGGGGAGTCAAACCCCAGGTCAAACAGGCCGGCGACTCAACGCCATCGTTCGTAGACGAGGCGGAGGGGTGTGGGAATCACCCTTCGGCCCCCAAATGGACGGCCGAAGCCATATACAGAACGAGGGAGCTCGTCCGGGCCATTTGGTGCAAGTGGAGTCGCCGAAGATGACCTAGAACGATGGCGGCGACCACTCGCGTAGCGGCCGGCATTCGGACGTTGAAGGTTCCGGCATTGCAGGGCACGGCATGAGCAACGGGTGGTTGCTACGGCCTCGTGGTGACGCGCTGAGAGTGGTGACGCGCTCAGTTTCAAGCTCCAGTGGACGTGGCCAGGACGGCAACATGGCCGGCGGAGCCAAGCTCTAGACCATGATGGTCGTCTGGGTTAGAGAGCATCTCGTGTAGCAGGGCTAGGGGTAAAGACATAGGGGCTCACGGCGGTTGCAGTGGTGGCCTCGTTTAGCGCGGGGACGGGCTGGTGAGGACGTGCGGTCACCAACGATCTTAACTTCAGGAGGTTGGAGACGTGCTTGGTGAGGTCGTTGCAGCGCATCCCGCGACCTGTGGTTCGTCGAGGAGGTCGACGGAGTAGAGGCATAGCTCACTGACACGGCGAGATGGAGTAAAAACACTACGCCACTTAATTAAATCCTGAAATAAATTGTGGGTACCGTTAGAATTATTTCCAATAGCCCTCAATCACTTTCAGAATTATTTGAGCTTTTAAAATATTTATAGCAATTAAATTCCCAAATCAAATACTTTATGAATTAATTAAAAAATCAAGAGTGTCCTAGAAAAATGTGCATCATTTTTGGCAGAGGTTCGAGACCAATTCAAAAATGATGCACTTTTGTGAAGGGCATTTGGGGTTCATTGAAATCATTTTAAACTAAGCCTAATTGAATTCCATTTGGTTCTAGGGTTTTGAACATCCCATTCAGGTTTCAAAAATTAAACATGATGCATAGATGCATATGCAATGACAGACAAGGACTAAACTAGGGTTGTGAAAACTCAACCCCACTAAACAAGAATCTTGTCCCGAGATTCAAGACGTGAGCTAAGAGGAAAGGGGGTCACAAAACTATCACAATCTTCTTGAAACAATTGCCCTTCTTGAATATGTTGATTCCTTGCATCTTCATGATCTTTGATATCCTTGCTTACGAGATCTTCATCCAACACGATGATGACAGAAAGAAACTGTATGACAATCAATCTTCTTGGAGATCAAGCAACTAAAGATCAACTCATGGACTGCGATGTAAGAACATCTCTCGAGCTGAGACACAAACAAACATCGAGAGCAATGGAAGGGAATACATTACGAAGGTGTCGATTTGGTACGAAACAATTCTGCACTTAGGTAGGATGGTACATACATGTCGAAGTAGCGCGGAGATAAATTGCTATGATTCCATAACGACACCTTAGGGGAGGTGACTCGTAGAATTATTGCCTTAAGTGGAAAAAGGAATTAGTTTGATACATGGATCATTGAAACTCTTGATACCATCCCAAGGCAATTCGTAAATGGTCGTTTGAAGGAGTTTGAATTGATGGCATACTCAGAATGAAATGGTACATATGGTTATAGAACAATCGGCAAATGGAAGGCATATTCCAATTTATATCGAGGATATAACCTAGTGTCCCGGCGTGCTCTCAAGAACTTTAGCATTTCCATAATCATCAAGTTTTTACCAACATCCGTGCCAAGATCCTGGCAACACTTCGTACTACCAAGATGAATAAGGATGGAGGATGCATATGCAAAGGAAGATAACACTTTCTCAGATTTCACCTTAGCAACGCCAAGGAACAAAATCGGGATGATCGACCGAGAGACATTTAGCAGTCCACTTATAATGTTCTCCTTAATGTTCTAGATCCCATGAACATGCTTCGGAGTAGCATCAATATGGCCATCAAGTAAAGGTCGGACCTCGGGAATACAGAGGATCCATAGGGAATAATTTCCAGAATAAGTCATATCCTCATGGGGAGTGTCACTACAAAAAAAAGACACATCCGTCAAAATTTGGCCCGAACAATTTTTTTTCTGTCATGCTTATGACACTTCTATGACGTTAATTGTGACAAAAACCCATATCATCATAGATGTGGTGGGCTCCTACTTCTATGACAGAAAATGGGCTTTTCATCCTGGGCTGGCTGGGGACGCACCTGCATGACATTCTTTGTGCCAGCCATGACGGAAAAAATCGTGGTAGAAGCAAGGTGAGGGAATTTTCGGGGAGTTCCCGGTTACGGTGGTTGGTCAGGGAGAGGCGATGCATGGAGGTTGGCGTGTTTCTCTCGTGCACGTCGCGTGTATGTGGGCGGCATTGGGCTCTAACTCAACCCGAGCGAGGTGTTCGCTTACTGAAACCCGAGCGATTGCACTAGCTACGTTACTGAACCCGAGTGATCATTCGTGGCTTTTAATTGAACCTGAGAGATTCTTTCGCAACTACTGCTAACTAACTGTGATCGGCCGATCGCTATTGCTGCTTACAGTAGCTGATCGAACCTGCTGCCTCCTGATGAACAGTGAACATGGGGTTGGTTGAACTCATCGAGACGTATGTGGTTGGGGTTGGATGAACAGTTCCCGGTGGGGGTTGGATGAACATGACCCCGTGGTAGTAGGCGGTTGCCGCTGGATGAATAGGAACCCGAGAGGAGGCTTCCACAACCGAGCCGTTGGGGGTGGATGAACATGACCCCATGGAGGGCTGGTTGAATAGTAGCCGGTGAAGGGCTGGTTGAACAATAGCCGGTGAGTGAACAGTAGCCCATAGAGTCCTATTTTGCGGTACGCCACACCCCTCCCGATGAACAGGACCCCCGTTTTGATCGTAGCACTCTAACACAAGTTTGTTTCCTCCGTTTTGAGGTATGCCACACACCTCCCAATGATCAGGATCACGTTACGACCATAGCCGGTCGAGCAGAAGGCCGTTTCCTTCGTTTTGTGGTACGCCAGACCCTTCCCAATGAACATGACCCCGTTTTGAACATGACCCCGGTTGGCTCCCGTGAACACAAAGCGTTTCGTTTCCTCCCGATGAACACGACCCTGTTTCTCTGTTCCGACCCCGCCGATTGGCTTCTGATGAACACGAGGCCTTTGCTGCGGCCCGCTGCCTCTCCATGCACACCAGCCCTGGCCGTACGTATGTGCGAGTACGCACTCGAGACTCTGCCCGTATGTATGTGCGTATCCATATTTTTTGCCATGTGGCTATACGTACGTGTACACTGTTTAGATGACACTATATGTACGACACGTGTCGCACCTTACTCGGCCACGGTTCATCGCTGTAGAGAGACCGATCAACCGCTATGTACGTACACATTCGCGGCCAGACAGATAACACTATGTGAGCTTCCACTGTGTGGGTCCCAGCTGTCAGGGACAATAAGGAGGCACTTCCTTGCGTGCGAAGATATAGATGGCGGCTCCCACCTATTAGGGGCGACTCATTTTTTTGCAAATTACAGAGGCCCTTCTGGTGTGTGCCCGCTGTCCGGGAGGAATAATTATTTACGAGTAATAAGGAGGCACCTCCTTGTTGCGGCCGTGGACCCAGCTATCAGCCTCTCCACGCACAGTCCTCTTCTGATGGAAGTCGTTCCTTGACCACGTTAACCATTTTGCGCTGAGAGCACCACAGCGGTGGATGATGACGAGGCCTAGGAAGGGGACAACGTGGAGCCAGGGAAGATGCGGCAGTGGATTCCCACATGAAGGGGAGTAAGAGGGTTGACTGGTTTGGCTGTAGTGTGAGGCTGCCGTCGCCGCAGAATAATAGGGGTTGTGGGTGAGTCGATGGATGGCCTGACCAACAGTTGGAGTAGGAAGGGACAGTGAGGCCTCCGCGGCAGCACATCCGGCCATGGGAGGCAGGAACATGTGGTACGGCCTGCGATGGATTGGGCCGCTGGAGCAAGAAGACCAGAGGTTGAAGAAGCACTATGGCCGTTGGATGCACATTGTACGGTCACTGGAGCTAGAATCGTTCAATATTGACTAAGTTGACAAAGCCCTCCGTCCGCGTCAACTTAGTAGGCCCACAAATCAGCCTTCAACTATGGTGAGTCCCAGATAGCAGGGGCAATATTCATTTTTTGTGCGTAATATGGAGGCACTTCCTTGTGTGTGAAGATATAGCTGGTGGGTCCGAGCTGTTAGCGGAACGAACATTTTTTTTGTGAAAAACAGAGGCCCTTCTGGTGGGTCCCTTCAGTGAGGTGGAGGAATCATTATTTCAAGTGGTTGCACTTCCATGCGTGCGGTCGTGGACCCAGCTATCAGCCTCTCCACGTAAAGTCCTCTTCCGATGGATGTCGTTCATTGACCACATTGACCACGCGCGCTGAGAGCACTAGGGCGATGAACGACCATGAATCCTAGGAAAGGAACGACCCGGAGCTGGGGAAGACTCGGTAGTTGTTGCCCAAGCGGTGGGGAGTACGAGGGTTTACTGGTTCGGCTGCCGTCGTCGGAAAACAATAGGAGGTGTGGGTGAGTAGAGGAATGGCTTGCTGGGTAGCGATGGAGTAGGGTGGGACGGTGTGGCTTGCGCGGCAGCACAGCCGGCTACAGGAGGACGGAGCAGGCGGTCTCACCGGCACTAGTTTTAGCGGCTGGAGCAGGAAGGGCAGAGATTGAAGACGCACAGCGGCAATTGGATGGACTTCCAATAGTCACTTCTCTCGTGTGTTGACTAAGTTGACACGGCCTTGCGTGCGGCGAGGGACCCAGCTGTCATCCTCTCCAAGTACAGTTCTCTTCCGATGGATGTCATTCGTTGACCACGCCGGGCTAAGAGCACTAGGGCGGTGGACAATGGCGAGGCCTAGGAAGGGAATGACCATGAGCTAGAGAAGACTCGGCGGTTATTTCCCACACCGAGGGGAGTGCCAGGTACTGGTTCGTCTGCCGTTGCCGGAGAATAACAGGAACTGTGGATGCGTAGAGGGATGGCCAGGCTAGCGACGGGAGTAGTGTAGGGGTGGTTAGGCCTGCGTGGCAGCACCGCCAGCCACGGGAGGCATGAACATGTAGTACGGCCGGAGCTGGTTTGGGAGGCTGGAGAAAGAAGACCAGATGTTGAAGAAGCAGTATGGCCGTTGGATTAATAATCCAACGGTCACTGCTGCTAGAATCATTTCTGGACTAAGTTGACAAAGCCTTTCGTACACGTCAACCTTGTAGACCCACAAGTTAGCCTCCAAATACGTCCCAAACAGAACACAACCCAAAATTTCTAGCCAGATTCAAATTAATTTAAAAACTAAACATACCTTAATATAAAATCCAATGAAATTTTACACGCATGAAAACAAGGAAATTCAAAATATCAAAATCAGAAAGGAAAACGTAATTTGGAACTAATTGCATGTTTGCTGTATTTTTCATTTTATAGCCCATTTCTTATTACTTATAGTCCATTTTCTGTGCTAGCCGAATGCATCCCTCCTCGTCCTGAAATATTTCAGGCCCAGGAGAGCGTAGAAAAGCAAGTAGGCCTCCATTGGTTATTCATCAAAAAAATATCTAGGCTAGCCATTTCCAAAAAGAAAAAAAATAAACTCGGATGGTCATGTGGTAAACATATGAAATAAAAGCCTCGGCTAGAGGGGCCACACCTCCCGCACCACCGAGTTAATACCCTGTTGCATCCTGAAAACAAAAAAATACTACGTGAGCTGTTGGGTCCCGGTTGTCAGCCTCTCCTTGTGCAGTTATCTCGCTTATCGATTATGTTGACAATGGGTGCGATGTGGCCGCGATGCATGCGCGGCAGCACAACCAACCATGGGAGGCGGCAGCAGGCGGTCCTGCCGGCACTAGTTTGGCTTTGGCGGCTGGAGGAAGAAGAGACTTAAGAAACACGATGGACGTTGAATGTCAATCCAACGGTGAAGGTTGTCACAATTGTTTGTTAACTAAGTCGACACCATGTAGCATACTTTTTGATAGGAAGAAAAGAAAAACTAGGCTCGTTCGCGAGATAACATACCCGAAACTGCCATCGTTTTATCTTGTGTCGCAACTAAAACTTCCAGGAAAATGCGTTCGTTTGCCATCCTCCTCCTAGGGAATGTTAGCCACATAACATTCCCGAAAACCAAACACTTGAGAAGGCGTACAGAACAAGCTACTAAGAGATGGTGCAGAGTTTTAGAAAAAAGAGAGACGTGCTCTAGTAGCCGGTTCGAATTCAAACATAGACTATGACTATGTATAGTGCTATGCTACTCTGGAAGTAATTAAACTGAGATATCAAATGTTTGCTTCTCCTCTTCTCTGGTTACTCTGCCTACAATCAGAATCTCCGGCCGCAGCAACCATGTCCGCTGGCGGCTCATCCACCCGCTCTTCAGCAGGCAACAACCAGATATACACCAAGTCGCCACCCGTACCATCCCTTGTGGGTCTCATCACACCCCCGCCGGCACACTCATCGCAGCCGGTTGCTCAATGCAACCCGCTGCCGTTGGTGTGGTGCCACTGCTACAACTCACGCAGAGTCATCTGTCGCGTCTCAACTACAATACTCAACTCTGGCTGAGTCTTCTACAAATGCCCGAATCATGGAGTAATAATATGTTTAAGTGTTTTGTGCCTACTTTCAGTTGCTGATTTTTTAATAGTTTCATTGATGATCTTCCAGTTTGAATCGTGCAGAAAATGAAAGATTCGTGTGATTTGAAATTTTGGGAAATTGCTGATGCGGGGACTGGAACTACGTTGCTTATTTGGTTAGCCGAGGATTCCCAATACCAGCAGGTTGGGGTGTTGGACAAGTAACTAGAGGAACGACACAAGAGGAAGATGCAGAGCAGAAGGTTAAAGATGTAGTTCATCTGATCATGGCCAAGCAACAGTTGCCGAACGGCCTTGACATGAAAGAGCTTGTGAAGATAATGGGCAAGATCGTTGTGCTCCGTAGGATGATTGTCTCTTTATTGGCAGCGTATGTAGCACTCGTGATGTATTCAGTGGCTATGACATGAGCACTTTGCTGAAACTAGTAATGAATGAAACTTGTTTAGCAGGGTGGGCGTAGTGTTGTGAACATTTAAAGATTACTATTAACGGAAATCAAGGGGTATCCCCTTTTGCTCATAAGTAAATAAATAGCAGAGGCCCTTTTGCTAATAAATAAATAAATTAGCAGAGGCCCTGTCGGGTCACCTTTGTTCCCATTCGAAGACGTCAAGCAAATTGCAGTACAACAACAAACTATATCATCAAATACAAGTTTCACAGCCAAATATGAGTACAACTAAACAACAATGTCATCATGTTTTAGTCGTCATACAATCACCAAACACAAAACAACATACATAATAAGTGATGTTCTCACAGCAAAATACTAAACAACAACTTCATCAAGTTTCAGTTGTCATAGCAAACACAATTTTACATAGTAAATAAAAAGTCATCTTCTCACAGGATAATACAACAAAAGCAATCTAATCATCATCAGCAGAAGCTGCATCAACATCTTCGCCATGTGTATTAGTCTGAATCATAATTCACCCCAGTGTCATCTTCTTCTTCATCCTCAATGTCCACGAACGTTGGTGTCTTATTGATCAACTCTCGTATCTCCACAGCTCGACATGCAATCTTTTCGCCAGCGTTATTGACGTGATGGTTCTCAAAGATACTCGGATCATCTGTGGAATCTTCTACATCAGGAGCAGTTTAAGCATCATCTTATTGTGCAACTTCATTAAACGAATTTCTATGCTCAAACTGTTGTACTACTCTCTAGTCATCGCTACGTGCAGATGTGTCTTCCAAGAAAAATATCTGTGTCGCTTGATTTGCCAAAATAGAAGGCTCGTCGGTCTTGTACACCACCTTGACATTGATGGATTTGAAATAATCATCAGCTCTGTGTTTTGTGATCCTGGAAAACAGGTTATACCAACGATAACACAACAGAACCACACACCGATGAACCTCAAAACTAGAGGTATACTACAAATGAACAATGTCTGTTATGTTAGCATACATTTTATTTGTCTCTTCACCGTACGTATCCATGCACATGATGGCACTATTTTGTGTCTTCATGCCTCCGTCGCGTGCAAGTGTGTTGTAGCGTACATCTCCAACAAATCAAGATTCATAATGTCTTACCCGAGTATCAGGACCCATTGCCAGTTCGTAAAGGGAATCATTAACTGTCTGCCCATCCTCACGCATCTTCTTCACCTATGGTTAGAAAATAGACAAGCTAATCATCTTATGTACTCAATATATTAAAAAAAACTGACAGTGCAATTCAAAAGCTTACATGGCTCTTGAACCACTTCGCATATCCTGCCATAACTAGTTTGTCAATGTTTGTTGGATTTTGCAGCAATAACTCCTTTTTCTAGATGCTGCACAACATAATGATCATCTCAAACATCTAAATATATAAGCATGTGCTGCATGTTTAGTAAATTATGATGGATAAGCTGCAGTACTTAACACTTACTCGATATAATGTAGAATCTCAAGACAGCTATTCAACACATACCAAATCATTTTGTCCAAACCTTTAGGTTTGTCGCCTTGTCGACTCTTACCTGTAACTCGAACAGAACAATCGAAAACATTGAGCCTTGGACTGTCTACACCCACCTCTTTTCTAAGCTGGTCAGCTGTTTCAATGTATTTTGAGGAGAATGTCAATGCTTATGTAGCAATGTATGCGTCTGCAACGGAACCCTCGGGATTAGCTCTGTTCCTTACATAGCCCTTGAAAGTGCCTAGCTGCCATTCAATAGGTACATCCAGCCATACTGTACTGAACCTCTAAGTAGTGCCTCATGAGGTAGATGAACAGCAAAATGCACCATCACAACAAAGAAGGCCGGAGGATATATCTTCTCAAGGTCGCATAGGATAGTCGGTATCTTGTCTCTAAGACGCTCCAGAGCATCTATCCTGATATTACTACTGCAGAGTTCCCTGAAGGATTGTCCCAACTCTACCACAACTTTGTATAAGTCAAGGTGGCCCAATCCTCTAACGATAACAGGTAAAACCATTTGAAGTAGGACGTTGCAGTCATGAGTTTTCAACCGTTGTACCTTGTTTCCACTTGCACTGACTCTCCTTTTAGGGTTGGAAAAAATACATGTGGGAACCTCACATGTGACAGCATGTTGTAGAATTCTTTTCTTTTTACCTTTCCAAGACGTACACAACTAGTGCCATATCCCGTGGTGCACCATCATGTTCCACCTGCAAATCCTTTCTGATATCCAGCTGTGTCAAATAAATCCTAGATTTCAAGGTATCTTTCGTCTTGCCTTCAATATTAAGAAGTGTGCCGATAATGATGTCACGTATATTTTTCTTGATGTGCATCACATCAGGATTACGCCGTAGATCCAAATCTTTCCAATACTCCAAGTCTCACGAAGTGGACCTGCAGGTAAACAATAATCTCTCTTCTGCCATTCCATGCTTCCTTTTCCCACTACCATTATCAAGATGATTTCTAGGTGTAATATGCCCGACCTTCTCTAATTCCACTTGCAACTCATCGCTCGTGAGCTTCTTTGGCGCATCATGGTTTTCATGCTTTGCATTGAACACATGTCTTCGGTATTTTGTAGGACATGGCTTGTCCTTGGCAAGGAAACGGCGGTGTCCAATGTAATAGATCTTGCTAAGTATTGCGTATGATAGTGGATCCTTGTCATAGTGAACACATGCATTGTAACCATGTGTCGTTCGCCCTGACATAGTGCCCAAAGCCGGATAATCATGGATGCACCCAATTATAACAACACACATAAAGAAATTAGCTGGTGGACTGCTATATAGGTCTCGAGTGAGAACACCCCTCCATAGCTGTTGAAGTTCCTCCACAAGAGACTCCATAAATAAATCATCCTTTCCAGGACTTTTTGGACCTAGGATGAGCAAGGCTATCATGTATTTTGATTATTTGGTGCAAACATTTGGTGGCATGTTGTAAGGGATAACAAGCACTGGCCGCATGCTATATGTGGCGCTCTGGTGGCCAAATGGGCTAAATCCATCTGTAGCTAAGCAAAGCCTCATGTTTCTCAGGTCAGCATCAAACTCTTTGTGTTTCTGATTGAAGCTTTTATAGTCACTACCATGAGATGGATGGCTCATTACATTCTGATCTATGTACTCCTCGTTCCTAGAATTCCATAGTACATCCTCTCTTGTTTCAGCATCATGAAACAACCTCTGCAATCTTGGTATAATTGGGAAATGTCTCAGAACATTATGAGGAATCCTCTTCACAACTTCGCTATCTTTCCATCTTGATGATTTGCATTTTGGGCATTCACTTAAGTTGGCATAATCCTTATGGAACAAGAACAAAATTATTCTTACAAACATGGATCATATCATTTCCAATTCCAGCTTCACGAAGGAAATTCTTCATTTTACTGTAGGTGTGTGGCAGCTCAGACGCATATGGGAAAGATTTGCAGAAAGCAACCAACTTCTTATAGAATGATTTTTTGGTCATCCGCTCAGATGTCTTCACCTGAAGAAAGGTCACCATAGATGAGAATACTGAGACCTTATTTCCTGGGGTTACTGCCACGTTGCAATGTTCCAACATGCGGGCCCACCATTTTCTTGTGCAAGTGAAAGTTCACGAAATGCGCGAGCATTTTGTAGCATTGTTTCAATGTTGGTCAAACTCACTTGCTCCACCACCACCACCTTCTCCTCCTCCTCTTCCTCTTCCACCTGAGCATCAGGCAGTTCAATATGGTGATCTGCTGCTTCCACATAGTCAGTAACATTGACGTTCATAGCTTCACCATGATGAACCCACCTAGTATATGTGACCGACATACCATACAAGTGTAGATGATTTTGCATAGGTGACTGGGGTCTTGTAACTGAATTCATACAACTGCTATATGGGCAAAGCAAATCGAATTTCGGACCATCGAACTCAGCTCTGATAAAGTTCATCATGTTTTCAACCCCCTCGATATATGCAGCGGAGAATCTTCAAGCAGAAGTTATCCAAGTCCCGTCCATCTGTTAGACATGACACTTAGTTCTTCTACTAGATATTACAGGAAAAAACATATATGCATTTTTATAAATTCCAAGAAAAATACCTAGGTCGATGTCTAAAGCTATGGCAAGATATTTGGACAAGCAGATCTAAGTAGCAAAATATATGTAAAGCTAATTCAACAAACAGATTTGAGTGCTAAATTATGGCAGACAATTTCAGTAGTCAATGAGGCCGAGCACACAGCAATCGAAGGCCATCTGAGCAACAAAGATCGAGTATAAAACGGTGTCAAGTTATTTCACCTAAGAGATTGGCTACCAGACCTTGGCACTCTACTTCACAATAAATATATGGCAGGATATTTTATCAACTAATCGGGCGTGACATGCCGTATCAGCAAAGCAGATTGAGTGCAAAATAGGGCAAGGAAGCTTCTTAAGCAGAGCATATTGACTGTAAACTATTTAGGCACACAGTGAGATTACCAACGTCTACCAGTTAACTTTCAGCGCAACTCCGACATGCACGAGTCCTCAGTCTAGAATGTGTGTACCGTGGGAGAAGCTGACCGCCGTGTGTCTCCACAAGAACGTCGCCAGCGGTGGCGGCGCGGTTGGAGGACGGCAGCCTATGAGAGTGTACTATGGGAGCAAGACGATCGCCGTGCGTCCCCTCAATGAACCGCGACGCCGACATATCGGTGCGGCAGGGAGGGCGGCTTTGGCTGAGTGAATAGAGTGGAGGGGGCCGGGGGGAGGGGGGTTTGGGGAATATTATTGGCTAGTTGGCCGAAGGGAAGTTGAATTTGGGATTTGGGGGAGATTTTCACGAGGTGGGCGGGGGAGTTTGGCGCATGGTCGGTTTCTCCAAATGAGGCCCCACATGTCAGTGTAGAGGCAAGCCGAAGAGCATTCCGTTTGCGCGAGCCGTGTGCAGGACCGACCGTGTGAGGAGTGCAATGCGACCACAATAGGTGTGCTGTGAGTGTACCACCTTTTTCCTTTTATAAAACTTGGTGCTTCGCGCCATCCATCGATACTACTACTAGAAATCCGGTAATCCCGACTAAAACGGCGCAGCCGGGTCCTTTCCCACACGATATGCTGGGAGGTTGGCTTAGTTGTTTTTTGAGGATGAGTAATTCTACACCTACGTAATCCCCGTTACATAATTAACGTAATGTGAAACATGTGGGCTGTTGATCGGAGATTGGGGGGAGGGAGGGGCCCACCACCGTGAAAACCAGGGGGAGAGAGAGAGGCAATTTATGTTAACCTTTTCCTAGATTCCTGTAGATGTAGAAATATGTGAAATGTGTGAATGTGTAGTGGACGTACTATTGGAGTGTCTAAGATAAATTGTGTATGTAGACCCTATGTCTTTATTTACTTCGCATGATAGCTTTGTCTCGGGTCAAACCTTCCAAGTTTATATACACAAAAATGAATCATCATTCCATATATTTTCATACAATATATATTACTATTATTGTGAAAGTTCATATACACCGGACGAGACTCATGCTAACACGGTAGAGTTTCATTACATTTCGAACTTTTATAGGACAGAAAAATAATAGAAACCCGACCCTAAACCTATTCTACGACAGCGACTGATGTCCTCCATTTGCCGTCTCCACGTACGGGGGCAGGGTTCAAGACCCGTGAAGTGAAGGTGTGGTCTACGACGAGGAAGAGTAGAACACACACTACAATAAAAGGCACTTCCGTGACATTTTGGCCCGAACGATTTTTTTCTGTCATGCTTATGACACTTCTATGATGATAATTGTGGAAAAAACACATATCATCATAGATGTGGTGGGCTCCTACTTCTATGACAAAAAATCATAGAAAATGGCTTTTTTTCCTGGGTGGGCTGGGGATGCACCTGCATGACATTCTGTGGGCCGTCCATGATGGAAAAAATCATGGTAGAAGCGAGGGAGAGGAAATTTCGAGGAGTTCCGGTTACGATGGATGGTCGGGGTGGAGAGATGCACGGATGTTTGCGTGTTTGTCTTGTACACGTCGCGTGTATGTGCGAGGTGTTGGGCTCTAACTGAACCCAAGAGCGGCGTTCACTTACTGAACCCAAGGGATTGCACTAGCCAAGTTACTGAACCCGAGCGATCGATCCCGGGTGGTTGCTAACTGATCCCGACCAATTCCTTCGCTACTGCTGCTAACTGAAGCCCATCGAACCCTACTGCTGCCTCTTGATGAACAGTGACCGTTGTTGGTTGTTGGATGAAGAGTTCCCGGTGGGGGTTGGATGAACAGGACCCTGTGGTAGTAGAGGCCGTTGCCACTGGATGAATAGGACCCCGACCGAGAGGAGGCCGCCACACACCGGAGCTGGTTGGGGGTGGACGGACACGACCCCGTGGAGGGCTGGTGTTGAACAGGACCCCGTGGATGGTTGGTTGAACAGGACCCCCGTGTGGAGGGCTGGTTGAATAGTAGCCGGTGGAGGCTGGATGAACATGACCTCGTGGTGAACAGTAGCTGGTGGAGGTGGGAGCAAGTCGACGATGGATGAAGCGTAGCAGGTGGATGCTGGAGGAAGTCGACGGTGGATGAACAGTAGCCTGTGGAGGCTAGAGCGAGGCATTAGACGGTAGATGAATAGTAGCCCACGGAGTCCCGTTTTGCGATATGCCACACCCCTCCCGATGAACAGGACCCCGTTTCGATCGTAGGCGCTCCAACACAAGTTCATTTCCTTTGTTTTGCGGTACACCACACCCCTCGCGATCAACAGCACCCCGTTTTGACCGTCGGCGCTCGAACACAAGTCCGTTTCCTCCGTTCTGCGGTATGGCAGACCCTTCCCGATGAACAGGACCCCGTTTCGACCGTACGCGGTCAAACAAAATGCCATTTTCCTCCGTTTTGATATACGCCAGGCCCCATTCGGGCTGTTCCGTCCAAGCCGGTTGGGTCCCATTGAACATGATGCTTTCCGAGCCCTAGCAGTACATATGTGTGAGTATCCGTTTGAGACCCCACCCTTATGTATGTACATAGCCATATTTACTTTTTTGCAGCATGGTTGTACGTGCGTTTACACAATATATATAGACGAGACTGAGTGACATGCTACGTCCGCGCCTCTACTACGACACGTGCATTACCTTAATCGGCCACGGTTCATCGCTGCAGAGAGACCAGTCGACCAGAATGTATGTTCACGTTCACGACCAGACAGACAAACCTACGTACGGTTTGACCCAGTGGGTCCCAACTGTCAGGGAGGATAAGGAGGCACTTCCTTGCGTGCGAAGATATATCCGGTGGGTCCCAGCTGTCGGGGGAAGAAATGTTTTTTTGCCCGTAATATGGACGCACTTTCTTGCGTGCGAAGATGTAGGTGGTGGGTTCCAGCTGTCAGAGGGGAAATGTTTTTTCGAGGCCCTTATGGTAGGTCACACTGTCTGGTGGAGGAATCATTATTTCATGAGTAATAAGGAGGCACTTCCTTGCTGCAGCCATGGACCCAGCTGTCAGCCTCTCCACGTACAATCCTCTTTTGATGGAAGTTGTTTCTTGACCACGTTGACCACGCTGTGCAGACAACACCAGGCGGTGGACGACGGTGAGGCAGGGAACGACGCGGAACACGTGGAGGATAGTGTGAGGATTGACTGGTTCGACTACGGTGTGAGGCTGCCATCACCGCAGAATAACAGGGGTGTGGGTGAGTAGAGGGATGGCCTGGCCAGCATTAGGAGTAGTTGGGGGCCGTGAGGCCTGCGCGGCAGCACAGCCGGCCACGGGAGGCGGGAACAGGCGGTCCCATCGGCGCTGGATTTGGCGGCTGTAGCAAGAACATCAGAGATTGAAGAAGCACGACGGCCGTTGGATTGACATCCAATGGTCAGGTCCGCTAGAATCGTTTGTTCACGTATATAATAAGTAAAAAAATCTTCCATACGCGTCAACTTAATAGGCCGACAAGTCAGACCATTCCCTATTCTTTTATAATTTACAGCTCATTGCAACTTCTTATGCAATTTATTGCAGTCCGTTTTATGTTGGCCAGAGCCATGGTTAAAAAATTTAACGGAAGTTTGAATATTTCGGTGGGGTCCAAACTATTTTTAATACCGAAATGTCGATCCAGATTTAAGTACTTTGAAGATATATTTAAATTAGGTTAAAGTCCAGTGAAATTGGAATCTGAAAATGTGAAAATATTCAGAAATTTGAAAGTAATTGCCAATTTTTCGTCTGTTTTTTATATTTATAGCCCATTTCGTATTACTTTCAAGATTTGCAGCTGTCTTGAAAGAGTTGCAGCCCAGCAGGGCGTAGAAATATAAGTAGGCATGGATTGGTTATTCTTTAGAAAAAATAAATTGGGCTCATTTTCACAAAGAAAAAAAATAGTTGGGCTGGTCCTGTGGTGAACGTAAAATAGAAGCCTGGGCTAGATAAGCCACAGCCCAGTTGAAACCCTACTCCGTCTCAACAATAACAGAAAAAAATGCTCGAATAGCTATGTCCCAGTTGTGAGCCGATCTTGTATTGTTCTCTTATCTATTGACTATACGCTAACAATGTCGTGGGTCCCAGATGTCAGCAAACTACTAGGAGGAAGCATTTTTTTTTCTATACGCTGACAATGGAGTATATATAACAAAAAATGAGGAACTTGATTGTGTACGGCCATGGACATGGTGGGCCCCTAGTGTCATCCTCTCTCCATGGTGGGCCCCTAGTGTCATCCTCTCTCCATGGTGGGCCCCTAGTGTCATCCTCTCCATGTCGAGAACGTGAGAGGGCGGCACCGCGGCGAGGCCTCGGACGTTGACGTTAATGATTTAGGAGACGGTGGGGCGGCGATGCGTGCGCTGAGGCGCAGCCAGCCATGGGAGGCGGAAGTAGGCGGCCCTACTGGCACCGGTTCGGTTTAGGCGGCTGGAGGAAGACATGATTGAAGACACACGACAACTGTAAAAGTAGCAGGAGTACTTAACAACCTTAACTGAAACCAGCAGGGGCACTTAACAACCATAGCTGAAAGCAGTATGAGTACTTATATAGTTTCAACCGTACAAATCACACCTCGAACAGTGCTACTTTGCCTACAGTAACAAAGGGTGAGGCCACCAAGCCCCAGGACAAGCCCAGGCGCCACCCAGCGCATACACAACCTTCTGAAAGTGGCTTCATATCGCAATGTAGTCAATATACAAGATATTCACTTCAGAGCCATGGAAAAGCATGAGCATAACCTTTTGTCCTATTCTCCAAGATGGAAGGGGCTTTATTATTTGAGACCACCCATGAATAAGTATCGTTTCACCTCCAAGGGAAATGGAGTAGGTCGACATAAACATCATGTTGTCACCAAGGGCAAGTCTGACCCGACCATGGTCACACATCTGTATAGGAACAATAGAACTGGGCAATTTCTATTTCAAGAAGATCACAACTGTAAAAACTATGTATAATCAAGAGTTTATGAAGAACATATATAACAGAAACCAGCTTGTACCATAAGTTGTTCGACACAGTTGGACCTGTTCAACGTGTGCAGCAGTGGCACACGTATCCCATGTGGCCTTCCACCATTAAAACGCCCCACAAGGACCTCAAGACAATAAATAAAGTGTAGGAACTGGTGGATGTTGTCCCAGTAAACTTCAGTGCCATCAGTAACAATTGAGTTCTTATAGAATAACGAACGAGTAGCATGCTTAACTTTGAAATAACCTACACATAACCTACATGTGTCACCAATTATAATAAATATTGGTTAGAAGTAGCATCTTCATGAGAGAAGGGAATCACAAATTGTTGCTACATCTATAGTTAAATTGGGATTAGTTATACAGAATAGGTGTATTAAGAAGTAATCAAGGCAACATGGAAGAACCAGATACAAAACTAACATGGATGAACTACTGGAAAGACGTCGGGGTGGAAGATCACAGTGAAGATGAGACCAGGTTCTTCTATTTACATCAACATTCGTGTGCCAACTTTCAGTCTGTAACACTTGAGAAAGTTTATCCAAGTTCGGCCATAAAAAGGCAGCGATCTTCTTGGTTCACGAACCCAACTAAAAAATTATATCCATGGCTTGTCTTCAATGTGACCATTAAACAGGTGCATTCAGTTATGGCAAGGCCGACCATCTTGAGTACATGTGTTCTCGCAGAGCAAGGAATGCACTACAGGAAAAATAATATGAGAACACAATGTATTTGCTATCCAAATCTAGAAATAATTTCCTCCTTCACGTCAGTGTTGACCATGGTACTAGTACCTTTTATCCAAATATACCAATCAAAATTTCCAAATTAGTCAACAACATGTTCAAAAAACCCCACCCTCTCGGATAGAAAAGAGGAGTCTAGGAACATATTGTGCGTGTTTTAAAATCCAATGTTAGGATGGGAAGGAACAGGTGTGGCGTCTTGCCAAGGGCGCATAAACCTATAGTGTCCTCGCACGTTGGGCACTTCAAATGAAACACACTAGATTCAGTAGGAAGAAAAATGAATCAATGGTGGCGACTGCCGTCCTAGGATTACCCGCGACCAAGGGACTTGGACATATCGGGAATGGATGAAGAAATCGTACCTGGTTCTCCATGAGAAAACCCCATGCAATCGCCAAGAGGGGGTTTTCTCTGAACAAGCTGACAAGGAAGAAGGGGATTCAGGCCTAGTGAAATATTGCTGCTTCGTACATCCAGCTTACTCCTATAGCTGGAAAGGTGGGGCGTTTTTGTGTTTTGACAACTCATTGGGCATTACTGCGGCGCCACGACCGGGGTGAGTCTATCGTGCAGTTGTGCACTATAATTTGGTGCATGGCACGTGGACCCCATTGTTGGATGCCCCACATATCAGCGAAAGAAACTCGTTACACATAAATATATTTTTGACAGAGAGATACTTCCTATGTAAAGAAATATAAAAATCTTTTATATCACAACTTTATACTTACATAAGAAAAATCAAGGGCAATATATATAACATAATATGGGGGTTCAGCTGAGAATATAATACTTAGATAGGTTCACGTTTCTGGACTTTGGGCCACAGGCCGGTGGGCCCGCATGTTTGGGGGTCCATGTGTTCTAACTTAGCGCACTTCATATTGCAAGCGATCGATATGGCGCTAGTTTTAGATGATGTCCCAGGGCGAATACAGAAAATTAAATAAAGCATGGCAACTGTTAGAATGAAATCGAATCACAGTTCCTAACCAGCAATCAGAGCTGCAATTCTTTCACTATATCCTACATGATAAATAATATTGTCGCACTACTTATACACAGAGGACACTTGTTTCACCATGCCATATAATTACATCAAAAGCTCTTGGAGGATAGATCAGTTCGGTAGTTTTGTGCTGCTACTAAAGAATTTCAAAGTTGATTAGGACCAGCTATCCTTGCCCCGAAAGTTCGATTTTGACATCATCCCCAACCGTAATATTTGATAGAGTTTTGAACCTTGACCATCCTTTAGGATCGATCATCATGCAACCATCCTTTGTACTTACGGTGTATTGAGCAGGTTCATTCACACTAAGGCTATGTACGGTAAGAGAAACATGGCCACGGTCGCCCGGATTATTGAACGACTCCCTCGTTGGTCTAACAATTCTCTATTTGCAAACAAGAAGACATACACAAACAGTGAGATCAACATAGTGAAAACTGTGAAACAACATGGAAAAAAAAAGAACGAAGCACTTGGGCTGCCAATGCTTACCAAGAAGGTGGAGATGTCGGTTTTTGTAAGGACTTTGGTATACGTAGTGCGACCTACAGCCCTGTCTGTTGTCGGTGCAAGTGTTGGTTCCATTGCTGCTGCACGTGCCGGAGCAGATGTAAGTGCAACTTGAAGTGTTGGTGCAGGTGCTGAAACCATTGCTGGTGCCCGTGCCAGTGCGACTGGTAGTGTTGCTGCTGCTGGAGATGGTGCTCCTTGTGGAGCTAGTGCCGGTGTCAGAGCAGGCGCCCGTGTTGCTGCCCGATCCTCTGGTAGATCAGCCTGATCCGCTGACTCGGTCGGTGCCCAATCATCTAGTGGATCAGACTGAGCTGCTGACGCTGTCAGTGCTAGAGCCAGTGTTTTCGAAGCAGGTGTCGGTGCTAGAGCCGATGCTGAAGGTGGTACTGACATGCGAGACAACATCGATCGTCTCTGGTCTGCTATGATTTCGTAATTCAGCTTTCTAAATTCGCTACGTTCTGTGACCTGGATCCAGTATTTTTCTTCACTTATTTTAATCGACAGAAGGACTAATTTGGGCGTGTTTGTTAAAACAAACTGTAGTTCATCATAGGGCTTCAGATTCTACTCAAACAACAGACTGACCCAATTTTGTCCAGTAATATAAGTGATGGACAATGCCTTCATTATTGACACGTCATAAGAAGTGGAACCTTCTAAAATAACCATCATAGAGAAAACCAAAAGGTTTATTCTATAATGAATGTGACATGGCAAAACCTGCATCGCAAAATTGCAGCAAAAGTAAGAAAACATGACAGTAAGTCAATAAGATTTACTTGATGTGACATGAGTCAATCCTTACCAGGATATCACTATGTTCAAGTTATAAATAGAAGGTTGATTGTCCAATTACAGGTAGCATGCAGGGGCCCCACTTACTCCCACAAGTAGGACAGTCCAAAGGTCATGACAACTCGTTTGGAGCGAACATCCATGGGACTGTAAATCCTGGTGGGTGCGATAAACCCTGCAATGCATATAGATATTGGAGTGTAACCATAATTGATAAACCATCCTCACAAAATAGATGATCTGGATAGTTCAAAATATACAGACTGAATTGAGTGGAGAAACATTAACATAGACTGTTCTCAGGATACACAACACAACAAAAGCGGCAGTACTATTCGATACAGGGTTCACACACACAAATCAATGTCAGGACCCCGATCCTAAGTCACACATGTCTAGCCTATAACACATCATATCAGTTTGTGGCCTCACGCACGGTATCCCCACGGGTGCCACCTTACCTGGCCCGGGACCGTTTGCGCATTTTGGCACACGTATATGATAGTGTCGCTAGCATCCATATGACAGAGAACCCGGGCCGACATGACTAGTTATAAACCAAAAGTGGCACTAAATTACAGAGACAGACATACATGACCCAGCAACGAACGTGTCGGTCATCAACGTATGAACCCAAGTCGTATCAACTTAAAGGAACAACGCGTGACATTTCCCCTAAGGGACAGACACAGGAACGAAGAAGGACACATGCCGGCCAGCCTAAGTGTTCCGGAGCAGTAGCAAGCTACCAAGGCTCAATGGAAGCACTAGGAGACATTTCCCTGTAAGATAGGCTACCAAGGGTAAACAACTAGGTGTCGGATCCCACACATAGCAATACACATTACACGTACGCATAACATGCAAGTATGTGTTGTACAACATGGCATCACAACATAGCTTAACAACTCATATAGATAAAGGCCCAGAAGAGCCATCATAACATTTATTACAAACAGAGGTCACATGACCCAACATACAGAGCATACAGGCAACGGAAGCATAACATGTCTGAGTACAGACAACTACAAATGAAAAAGGCTGAGAAGCCTGACTATCTACAAGACCCTCCCAAGGGTACAAGATCGTAGCTGAGGTAACAAGCTAAACATCGAAGTCCACGCGGAACCACTAGTGAGACCAAAGTCTCTCTGCAAAAACATAAATTAAGCAAACGTGAGTACAAAGTTACTCAGCAAGACTTACATCAGAACTAGCTACATATGCATCAGTATCAACAAAGGGGTGGTGGAGTTTCACTGCAGCAAGCCAGCTTTGACTCGGTGGCTATCCTGAACTACGACTGCAAGTAACTCTCTTGAGGTGGCGCACACGAGTCCACATATTCACCAATCAATACACCACTATGGATCCGCTCCCGTCTCCCTACGAGAAGGCCATCCATAGCACTCACGCTTATCTTGCGCGTTTTAGAGTATCCACTTTCACTTGCCTATGAACTGTACAGGTAACCCAGAAGTCCATTTCCGCGGACACGGCTATTCGAATAGATCATATATAACCCTACAGGGGTGTACTTCTTCACACACGCTCTCACCACTTATCGCCATTTACACGACATGTACTCGGCAACCTTCAAGAGGAAGCCCATCGAGGGTGTCGGCCACGACTTGAGTAACCACACAAGTCCCTAGTCCAGGTTAGGCTCCTATTTGGGTTCCATCCATGGGGAGATCCGGCCGGGGTGTCGCTCACGGCCCCAAACGATGTGTACAGGGTTCCCCGAGTCACCAAACGGGCGACCGATACACCCGGCCACGTACCTACCGTGTCACAGCCCACCCCAAGGGTTAGCGCCGCGCACGACCTCCAGTAAACTACAAACACCAGAAACTAGTTGCAACTCCTGGACAGAGGACAAGGGCAGTTAATAACTTGAGAGGGTCCATTGGTTTCGGGCCCAATGCATGGTAGTAACTGGTCATGGATCAACCAACACAGAACTCAGTTCCTGGGGACTGTCGCAATGAGACAACCCAACATGTACTCCTACATGGCCTCTCATCGCTACCTTTACCAAATCGTGTTCACACACTTAGCTCTCAACAGTAGGACATGTTCACCACATCCCAATTCATCCCCGATGAATCAGACCTGACACAACTCTAAGCAATAGTAGGCATAACCAGAAAGCATGAATGAGTAGGCACAACATGGATCAAACAACTCCTACTCATGCTAGTGGGTTTCAACTATTTACTGTGGCAATGACAGGTCATGCAGAGGAAAGGGGTTCAACTACCGCAGCAGGTAACAGTTGAAGCGTTGTTGTCCTAATTCAGTAAAAGAGAGCAAGAGTGAGAGAGTGGGATTGTATTGGAAAGTTCAATGGGGTTTTGCTTGCCTGGCACTTCTGAAGATATCACTGTGTCTTCATCAGTGTCATCGATCACATCGTCGGAACAGTGTCTGCTGAGAGGGGACAAACACTACAAACAAGAGAGAACACAATCAATGCAATGCGACAATATGATGCATGATCAGGACATGGCAATATGCTGTTGATTGAGCTAATGCAACTAGCAACCATATTAAAAGAAGTTGGTTTGAACCAAAGGTTCAAATTCAAACTCCATATGTGATTATTTAATTGTCATTTAATTGATTTGACCTGATCAGCAGGTTTAACTTGTTCGAACATGCATGAAAATTCCATAAACAGATTCCTTGAATTTTTCTGATCATTTTTCATATATAAATTATTTTCATTGGAGTTATAGATTATTTTCTGTGATTTTTAGAAGTTTTGGCTATTTTCTGAAATAAATAAATCATTTAAGATATATATATTAAATTCCAGAAAACATTACTGCATCAGCATGACGTTTGTGTGACGTCAGCAAGTCAACAGGGGCTGGTCCAGGTCAAACCTGAACAGTGGGGCCCACTGGTCAGGGACATAACTAACTAAACTAACTTAACTAACATTAACCTAGTTTAGTTAGCTGGGCGGGCCGTATGTCATTGAGTCAAAGTGTTAACTAATTGCCAAAAAACACTAATCCAGAATTAGCAGGGCTCTGGGCCCACCTGTCATTGACCCAGGGGGTCATTAGCACTAACTAAGCGCGTACCCGCGGGAGTTAGGCCGCCGGCGACGACCCGAGGCGGCGGAAAATGTCGGAAATGCCGCTCCGACGACCATTTGGACAGTGGCTTGGTGCTACGCGCAGCTGGGGATCTCGCGCATCTAGTGGAGGCGACGGGAGGACACAGGGGCGGCGGAGCTCGTCGGAATCGAGCTCGCGGCGAAACCGGAGTTCTGGCTGCGTCGAAGACGGTGTTGCAGCGCACAACAGGAGCAACCGGTGACCGAATTCGACGCGTGGGGGTGCACTGAGTGCAGTGGTGAGCTCAGACACGAGCGGCGGGGGCTAGAACGACGGCGGCAACATTGCCGGCAATGAGGGGTTCTCGGACTTGGTGACTGGCGTGGTTAGGGGTCGAGATCGACAGAGGGGAGAGAGGGGAACGACGGAGGGGCTCACAAGGGGTCGGTCGAAGGTCTCAGCAGGCTCGGCGGAGGCTGGAGGCTGTCGGAATCCCGGCGGCGATCTCCAGTGGCCGAGGAAGAAGACGAGGTCGATGACGGTGCTCCAGGGGCTCCTGGCATCTGGCGGCTCGGCGAAGAGCTCCAACGCGTGGAGACGAAGCTCGTGGGCAGTTTCAGGGGGCGAGGGAGAGGCGGTGGTGCTCGCTAGCGCGGCCGTGGTGGTTTCGGCCATGGCGAGGAGGAGCTGGGGAGCGAGGGGAAAAAGAGTGTGGGGAGGTGAGGTGGAACGAGGGGGTCGTGGACGTCTTCGTGGCACGACCAGAAGGTCGGAGGCGTCGCGGTGGAAGCAGGAGGTGGCTGGCGTGCCGCGGGCACACGCCCTCCGTCCCTCTGGCGAGAGGAGGAGGATGACTAGCATCGGCCAGTTGGGCTGGGCCGTGCTGGGCCAGGCCAGGTAAGTGGCCCACGTAAGTCTCTCTCTCTCTCTTTTTCTAAAACTATTTCTGTTTTCTATTTTTGATATCTGTTTTGGCTTTAGTAAAAAAATGCCAGAGCATTTCCAAAAATCATGAAATTAACCTTGGCTACTATTTAGAATAAATCCAACAGTAAACATTTTAGTTTAAGATTATTTGAGCATTTAAAATATTTTATAGCATTTAAATACCCAAATGCAAATAGTGTATGATTTAACTCAGAGCCCAAATATGTCATGGAAAAATGTGCATCACCTCTGGTTACTGTTTACAACATTTTCCATAAATGATGAACATTTTTGAAAGCCATTTGGATTACTGAAAATATTTTAGTTGAACCTAGTGAATTCCTTTGATGCTAGGGTTTAGGCAAACTCCATTTCAATTTTAAGAGAAATTTAAACATGATGCAACACAAGACTAACTAGACCAGAGCAAACCAGAACTAGGGATGTGACAACTCATCCCCACTAGACAAGATTCTCGTCCCGAGATTCAGGACGTGAGGTAAGAAGACAACAAGCTAACACAATCTTCATGATCCAACTGTCCTTCATATGAGTGTTGATTGCTTGCCTCATGTTGATCCTGGGATCCTTGCTTCTGAGATCTTTGTCCAACACAGTGACGACGAAAGAAACTCTACAAAATCGATCTCCAGAAAGATCGAGCAATTCAAGATCAACTGATGCAGTGAGACGTTGAAACATCCTTTGAGCTAAGACACGGGACACACATCCAAAGGGATGGAGTGAAACAAACGATGAAGGTTCACCTAGTGGCAATAATTCCACACCTAAGAAGATGGTGATCGATATCACCAGACGGGGCACCTTAGAGAAGGTGACTCATAGAATTATTCCCTTAGGTGGCAAAAAGAATTACTTTTGATATAGAGATCATTGAGACTCTCTATACCAGCCTGAGGCAAACACAAACGATCGTTTGACGGGGTTCGAGAGAACGACATACTCCGACTAGCATGGATGATGTGGACTACCTTGTTGAAGACAACATAATGGTGATTTTTGCTTATCACCGTAAATGGATGGGACCCATGGCAAGTCCACTTCTGAAGATAATCCTGAACAGCAGTGGCTGAGAAGGCAACCCATGGAAAATTGGCACAATGGTGGTGCAAGCTGGGAACAAAATGCAAATGTTGGGAATGATTCTGATAACTGGGAAGAAACCCAACAGTAGAGACTGAATCTACTCCTTGAGGAGTTATAGCATAACCGAAGAGACTAGGAGAAATCCCAGTTGGTGTCGATGATAACACCTAGTGCTTGTGCGTGCTCTCAAGAACTTGAGCATTCCCATAATCATCAAGGTTTTACCATCATCCGTGTCAAGGATCCTGGCAACACAACATACTACCATGATGAATAATGATGGATGGTGCAGATGCAAAGGAAGATTACACCTACTCGGTTTTCACCTTAGCGAGGCCAAGGGAACGAAATCTGGATGATCGACCGAGAGACATTTAGCACTCTGTTTCTAATGTTCTCCTTGATGTGCTAGTGCAACCCATTCTAGATATGGTTTGATATCTAGAACATCGAGTAAAAGGTCGGACTTCAGAAACACAAAATCCATAAGGGACAGCTAGGGAGTAAATCCTACGAAATACCTATGGGGAGGTGGTCAACTTCTTCAACGAAGAAACTACAATAATAGGCCTTCCGGCTAGGTGTGTTGGCCACGACATCCATGTTACCGGGTTACAGAGAGACCAATATTATGATACTTGGAACACGTTACAACCATCATATCTGCCTGAGATTCAGATCTGGTTGGTGTCAGAATAATTCAGACTCATCGAGTCTAGAAAGAAAAATGATAGTTTGCAACACAAATCGACGAGATGACGTTGCAAGATTCTCGGGAAATGGACTACGGTAGTAAGCTCCAAAACATGAGCTGGTTCTGCTACAAACATGTGAACACGTTGTCCCAGACAAACATGGCCACGTAGTAGTCTTATAATAAAACACTACCGAGTTCAGGTGAGGAACCATCAACAAGGATAGCGAAGTCCTATCATAAGTCATGATTCTTAAGAAGGAACTTCTTCTCCTTGAACAAATCTATCAGTGGCTTGGTGTGCTAGGGATACATATGGAATGAAGATGATCAGTCTATCAGACCATAGAATACTTCGCACGTATGTGATGTCTACTACACGCTTCTATTCTTGTAGACAGTGTTGGGCCTCCAAGAGCAGAGGTTTGGAGGACATCAGCAAATTTCCCTTAAGTGAGTAACCCAAGGTTTATCGAACTCAGGGAAGTGGAGGTTGAACGTACCCCTTTCAAGCAACTCTGCAATCAAGATACAAGAAGTCTCTTGTGTCCCCAACACACATAATACACTTGTCAGATGTATAGGTGCACTAGTTCGGCGAAGAGATGGTAAAATATGGATGATAGGAGTGGCAAAGCAAAGTAATATAAATCTGTAATAAAAAGTGCAGCAAGCAAACAAGTGGTAAACATGAGCACAAATGGTATTGCAATGGTGGAAACAAGGCCTAGGGATCATACTTTCACTAGTGGCAACTCCCAACAACATTAACATAATCGAATCACATGATATTTTCCATAAAACATGCAAGGGGGACGCACTCGGAGGTCATTCCTTTGTGGTCAAGAGAGGACGAGAATTATGTAGGGCTACAAAAGCACACCTCAAAGTTCATAGTTCTCAATCTATGGATTTCCCAATGTCACCGCGGCCATCCAAAGAGAGTACCACAATCACCACAACATATCTCAAGGATAGTCAAAGACAAGCACCAAGAGACTCTCAATCTTCAATCCACACACAAAAGAGGAAATCACTCATGAAAATATTCTTCTAATCCATGTCCAA
The DNA here is from genome assembly GCA_902687465.1 of Secale cereale. Classification (NCBI taxonomy): domain Eukaryota; kingdom Viridiplantae; phylum Streptophyta; class Magnoliopsida; order Poales; family Poaceae; genus Secale; species Secale cereale. Next base: position 344,928,211 of record LR738714.1, read on the forward strand.
TAGACCGCTGTCACCTTGGTCTCGGAGATTATACTAGATAAAGACAAGTGAGTACATCAATCCAATACATAGAGGAAGGGGAAATATCATGGGATCACCCTAGATTAACATAGCCTATGATCACAACGAAGATCACATCATGGGAGAGAGAATTGACCACATAGCTACTGGTAGAAACCTCAGCCCCGAGGAGGAACTATTCCCGCATCATGGAGGGAGGAAGCAACGTCGATGGAGATTAATCCGGGGGCACTTCCCCGTCCCGGCAGGATGCCGGCACAGGAATTCTGGTCCCTCGAAACTTGGTGGCGATGGCGGCGGAGATCGGAATTGCTTCTAGAGAAAAGGGTTCTGGCATCAGGGTTTTCGCGACGCGTGGTAAATATATGCCTAAGGGGGTCACCAGAGGCGGAGAGGGGGGCCCAAGCGCCCCCCGGCGCGGCCAGGGGTGGGGCCGCGTGGGCAGGCCGCCTGGGCTGCCCCTGGCTCCCCTCTGGCCCCACTTCTGGCGCATGGAAGCTTCTGGAGCGTTGATTTTTTATATATTTTTCCCGGAATTTTTCTGGCAATTTAAGTAATGGGAAAACCTGAAATACAAAAACAGCAGAAAACAGAAGCTGGCACTAGGGTGCACTGAGTTAATAGGTTAGTCCAAATATGATCAAAAGTGTATGAAAGTGTATCAAAAGTATAGCAATATCACACAAAAGAAGCATGGAGCAAGCAGAAATTATAGATACGTTTTGGACGTATCAACATCCCCTAGCTTAATTCCTACTTGTCCTCGAGTAGGTAGAATGATAACAAGCATAATGTCTGTGGTGACATGCTACCAAAGAGTCTTTCACAATCACATGACAAATGCTTATTGAGATAATGAATCTTTAGTAATTAAGTTACCTCATGAGAATATCACAAAGAACTGAAAGTTTACAATATGATACTGAAACACCCAATAGATTTGTAGTGAGCATGGTGTGCAAACATGACAAAGTGATACCTCGCTTGCCCCCTTTAGTGAAGCAAAACATAAATGCAGGAGCACCTCCGAAGTTTAAGTGACGACTAGATACAATGATTTCAGAATAAGTGATATCTCAATCATGCAGAAGACAATGGTACTTTGGGACAATGCACATTACACTCAGAATAACAATCATGCTCTCAATAGTTGGTGCTTTGAAGAAAGAAAGTGGAGACTCTCTAACCGTGGATTTTGATGGCAAGGTTGAAAACACGTGGCTGGAAGCAAAGACTAAACATGTACCAGAGCTCTTGGTTTTGAAAACAGAGGTAAAAATGATTTTTAGGAGGTGCATATTTCGTCAACGAATGTTAGTAGACAACCCAATCACTTCTCGAACTGGACAAGTTTCGAGGAACGGCTCCCGCATGGGGACGATCACATCCCCTTAATCTCCTTTATTTATCACTGCCAAAAGTTTTCTGATTTCTCATGAACAAAGCGTGAAGGAGGTTTTTTTTGTTGTATTATCTTCTATGAGCCGGGCGCACTCATGCCAGTTCCTCCTCGCATTAGGGGTTTGCAGATTAGACATGCAATCCCGGGGTAAAACTTGTCCAACTTAAAAAGATCATGAATTAACTACTACTTCCTCATGAGCTAAAACAGAGGCACAAAAGAGAAATGCTTTTGAATAATTTTGAGATGGTACAAGAAAGTCTTCGTTAGGAATGGCAAGTAAATACCATATATAGGAAGGTATGGTGGACTCATATGGCATAACTGGTTTCAAGGATTTTGGATGCACAAGCAGTCAGTCCGCTTAGTACAGGTGAAGGCTAGCAAAAGACTGGGAGCGACCAACTAAGATAGCAATGACGGCCATAATCATGCAGAGCGACAAAGCAACATTGAATCGGTCATGGAAGTTATATCACTACTAAGAAATTAAAGATCATCAAGGCTTGATAGACTTTCTTTACAGTCTTAAATATGCGTGAGCATATGCCAAGTCAATCAAAATAAATTCTTGGAGGAAGATATCACTAAACCATACCACATCATAGGCAAACAAATCATGCTGGTACTTCAATAACACATTAAGAACCCCCAGCTATTTGAGACTAACCATAAGAAAACATGAACTACTAAGCACCATTATGCACATAGCATTTTTATCATAGACATATCAACCAGTGCCACAGAAGCCAACTCTCTTAACAAGATAAGCATGATAACTCAAGAGAGTCCCAGAAGCAACAACCTAAACAAAAGCTCTTAAAAAGATAAGCATGAAAACTAAGAGCTAAGCATGACAGCAGCTATGAAAAGATAAATAACACACACAAGAAGATACGCATGCAAGCCTATCTTGTGTTCTACAGTGGAGTGGAGCATATTTCTATCCCAAACAATGAAGGCTAGGATCTAACTTATTATGAACAGCAAGCAAAGCTAAAGAAAACTAAAAAGGAAACTAAGAACAAGACGCTCCAAGCATAGCACATAACGCATGAAGTGATTAAAATATAGTGGAACGAAAGACGAACTGATAATTGTTGATGGAGAAGGGGATGCATGGGGGCATCCCCAAGCTTAGACGCTTGAGTCTTCTTGAATATTTCTTGTGGGTGCACGGGGGCATCCCCAAGCTTGAGCGTTTGACCCTCCTGAATATTCTTTTATCATCTTCCCTCGCACACTTGAAAACTCCCTTCATACATAACTCATCATAATCTGATTAGCGAGGTTAGTACCCACAATAAAATAATTTTTTTTCCTACTGGAAATAAGGATAATCTTGAAGAGCTACTGTTTCGCAAGATTGCCAAAAGGTTTTTGCAAAGAAAAAGCAAGCTCAAGGTTTGCAAAATGAAGAAAAGGCAAAACAGGACAGAATCTGTGAAAAACAGACCAGCAGGTAGTAAACAATTTTTTCGGGGCACTTCTGCAAGTCAAATCAAAAAACTCAGAACATACGCTCCAAAGCCAATTGTATAGAGCACGCTGTCAAAACAATTCAGATCAAAAAGATGATCTGGTGATATTATACGAATTTTTCTGTCCAAGGACAGAATCTGTTTTCTGGGCAGCACGTCACAACTTTTGAACTTTCTTGCAATCAGAGGCTAAACTTGGTACAAAGCTGAAAAATAAAGATACATTGATGTTGCTACAGTAGTAACAAACATCAAGACCACTAAAAACTCAAAGAACAAACTGAAAGCAAAGATAACAAGGGTTGTCTCCCTAGAGCTTTTTCTTTATAGCCATAAAGATAGGCTTAAGACTTTAATGATGCTCTCGTAGGAATAAGAGTTGAAGAACAAAAGAGAGCATCAAGAAGCAAATATCGAACACATTTAAGCCTAACATGCTTCCTATGCATGGGAATCTTGTAAGAAAATAAATTATTGCAGCATAAAGCAACTAGCATAGGAAAGCAAAACAAGCATAACTTCAAAATATTCACCATAAAGAGAGGAAACTTCTTATTATTAAGATATTTAGAACCATGTCTCCCTCTCTCATCATAAATTTCAGTGGCATCATGGATGAACTCAACAATATAACTATCACATAAGGCATTATTTCCATGATCCAAAAGCATAAAAGTATCATTACTCTTCATATAAGCAAAAATTTTCTTATTAGGAATAGTGAGAGTAAGACTATCATAACCATCATGGTAATCATCGTATTTAGGAGGCATATCATAATCATAATAAATTTTATCATCAATTGTAGGTGGACTGAAAATATCATATTCATCATTGTAATCATCATATATAGGACGCATAGTATCATCAAAGTAAATTTTCTCCTCAAAAGTTGGGGGACTAAAAATATCATGTTCATCAAACGTGTCATCCCCAAGCTTAGAGCTTTCCATGTCATTAGCAATATTGATATTCAAAGAAAGCATACTAATAACATCACCACCATCATGATTGTTATGCAAATAATAAAGTTCCATAGGTTTTTTAATTTTCTCTTCAAACACATCATGTCCCAAAGCAAGGTACAGCTTATAAAGCTCTCTCATATTTTTGTTGTTTTCCATTAAGCAAAACTAGTGAAAATAAAAACAAGAAACAAAAAGATTTAATTGCAAGATCTAGAGAAGGTACCTTCACTTACCTCACTTCCCCGGCAACGGCGCCAGAAATAGCTTGATGTCTACTACACGCTTCTATTCCTGTAGACAGTGTTGGGCCTCCAAGAGCAGAGGTTTGTAGGACAGCAGCAAATTTCCCTTAAGTGAGTAACCCAAGGTTTATCGAACTCAGGGAAGTGGAGGTTGAACGTACCCCTTTCAAGCAACCCTGCAATCAAGATACAAGAAGTCTCTTGTGTCCCCAACACACCTAATACACTTGTCAGATGTATAGGTGCACTAGTTCGGCAAAGAGATGGTAAAATATGGATGATAGGAGTGGCAAAGCAAAGTAATATAAATCTGTAATAAAAAGTGCAGCAAGCAAACAAGTGGTAAACGTGAGCACAAATGGTATTGCAATGGTGGAAACAAGACCTAGGGATCATACTTTCACTAGTGGCAATTCCCAACAACATTGAAATAATCAAATCACATGATATTTCCCATAAAACATGCAAGGGGGACGCACTCGGAGGTCATTCCTTTGTGGTCAAGAGAGGACGAGAATTATGTAGGGCTACAAAAGCACACCTCAAAGTTCATAGTTCTCAATCTATGGATTTCCCAATGTCACTGCGGCCATCCAAAGAGAGTACCACAATCACCACAACATATCTCAAGGACAGTCAAAGAAAAGCACCAAGAGACTCTCAATCTTCAATCCACACACAGAAGAGGAAATCACTCATGAAAATATTCTTCTAATCCATGTCCAATAGACCGCTGTCACCTTGGTCTCGGAGATTATACTAGATAAAGACAAGTGAATACATCAATCCAATACATAGAGGAAGGGGAAATATCATGGTATCACCCTAGATTAACATAGCCTATGATCACAACGAAGATCACATCATGGGAGAGAGAATTGACCACATAGCTACTGGTAGAAACCTCAGCCCCGAGGAGGAACTACTCCCGCATCATGGAGGGAGGAAGCAACGTCGATGGAGATGAATCCGGGGGCACTTCCCCGTCCTGGCAGGATGCCGGCACAGGAATTCTGGTCCCCTGAAACTTGGTGGCGATGGCGGCGGAGATCGGAATTGCTTCTGGAGAAAAGGGTTCTGGCATCAGGGTTTTCGCGACGCGTGGTAAATATATGCCAAAGGGGGTCACGAAAGGCGGAGAGGGGGGCCCAGGCGCCCCCCCGGCGCAGCCAGGGGTGGGGCCGCGTGGGCAGGCCGCCTGGGCTGCCCCTGGCTCCCCTCTGGCCCCACTTCTGGCGCGTGGAAGCTTCTGGAGCGCTGATTTTTTATATATTTTTCCTGGAATTTTTCTGGCAATTTAAGTAATGGGAAAACCTGAAATACAAAAACAGAAGAAAACAGAAGCTGGCACTGGGGTGCACTGAGTTAGTAGGTTAGTCCAAATATGATCAAAAGTGTATGAAAGTGTATCAAAAGCATAGCAATATCACACAAAAGAAGCATGGAGCAAGCAGAAATTATAGATACGTATTCGACGTATCAGTATGCATGACTGAATTGGGATGATTCCAGAGGAGGTAAAAACAAGCTTTCTCAAATTCACGGTGGCAGCTTTCATTAATTACACGTGAATTAGGGGAGATCACTTCTCTCATCCAAACATATACCTCATGAACGGAACACGAAGGCCATGCTTGAAAAGTTTCCAACACTAAATTATATGTTCGACATGAATCGTGGTCAAGATAAACGATGTTGATGGGCTCAACAACGGATCATCGAGATATCCATGAAGATGGAATTCCACAATTTATATGAACAAGGTGGTAGCATTGGTCAGACCAAGAGATGTAATGAGGTATGCTCGAGGGATATCCACGAGTAAGACAACGTTACGAACATCATTGGTTCGAATTTGATTTGATGATAGCCCACACTCAAATCAAAGCTTTGTCAAGACAATGGATCCAACAATTGATCACGAGGATCAATCGATGAAGATATCATCTTTCTCCAACAAACACACAAACACCAGGATATCCCTTTTGCAATGAACTATGTTAGATCAAGCTTTTATCTTCCAACTCTCCAAGTTGTTGTTTAGCTTAACCAACTAGTTCAGGGTATCCAACACAGATTCTCGGAGAAGGGGTGGTTTATAAGAAAAGCAACTTGATCACGAACTCAACATAGTGGTCAGGGAACAACCTGGTAATACTTCCGAGAAGATATTTGGAAAATCACGAACCGCCGATATGTTAAGAAGCTTGAGAACAATCTTTCCTTTTAGGGAAAGACGATATGATCAAAAGAGTGAGAGATCGACACAATCCTAACTCATTGATCGAAGAGTGCACCAGGAATAAGGACTAGGTAGCACGATCATTCTTAGAATGACAATTTGGTAACCAACACACTAAGAATGAGATTATCGTCCATTTGCTATGAAGCAATAGGGTTGCTAGGAGTATTTATTTCACACATCACAATTCACTTGTCAGTATTCCGGTTACAATAAAACGGAGACCGAGGAATAAACAATGATGCTGAGAAGTATCACTCTATCAAGAGTTCATAGGAGGTGGAATTCCCATGACATTCTTGACATAAGGATGGTAATGCTCCAAGATAGAACAGATTAGAAGCTGTATTAGCATTCTCCATCTGTGAAGTACAACTTTTTTGACCCAATCCTGGATATGGATAAGGTACTGGAGTTTGTTTCTCCTAGTCATTCCAGAATAGAATGGCTTGACGGACCACAAGAGTAAAAGGCATCGATGAACACGAGTGCACAACTACTCCTGACTATCAACTGATAGACTGGGGTCATAATACAACTAAAAAGGGACAACTCAAAGGAACATGTCACTTTCTAAGTTGTGGGTGCATAGATCAGTATGTCGAACTAGTTCAGCATGTTTCTTCCGGATAATCCCTGCAGAAAGGTAGGACTGGCAGAGTCACAATATGAATGGAGTACTACTCGGGAGCACTCTGGTTGTGATCTTTTGGTTTGGGAGAACTTCTGCTAAGGATGGTTCATGGTATTTGGAAGAATGATATACCACGGACCTCGAGGACTATCACAAGGTTACTAATATCCTAAAGGTACGAGCAAACACTATCAACAAGAAGTAAGTAGAATGAATCTTGGGTTCAAGAACCCAGGAATGGAATACCTACCAACTAAATGGCATCACGGGATGCTTTCGAGAATAATGGCTAGAATCATCACACTGGGAATACAGAGTATTGCTAGATTACTAGGTGATTCTCTAGAACACCTAGGGTCATAATAATAACTCCAACATGTATGTCGAGACAACAGAGTACCTCAACACCACGACTAGTGTGATTAATCTGGCCTAAAAGGACATCGGAAACAGGGAGGAAAGGTTTGCAAATGCATCAGATTATTTAGCAACCTGGGATGACTCGGACATCATAATGGATGTAAATGCTCGAAAATTACCTTTGGGACTCATGCACAAAGATAGCATAATCACTCAACATCATAATGTCAAGGTTCTAAGACCAACAGTTGAACAAACAGAAATAGTAGAAACTGAACTGAGGGTTGAAACCACATTAATGTGATCCTGATAAATAGAATTAGAATCCTAGTTTCTTAACCCCTTAGTAAAGAAGAGGGTGACTCAGATCAGAAGGTCATAAGGTAGAGAAGTAAAAAAACCTTATGTTCCCTTCCACAATCAATTCCCTTAATATAACAAAAGAATTTCTAGACACAACTTCGACCAGTTTGGCTTGGTAGTCCTACAGGCAGTCAGGCTCTGATACCAAAGCTGTCAAGACCACGATCCTAAGTCACACAGGTCTAGCCTGTAACACATCATATCACTTTGCGGCCTCACGCACGGTATCCCCACGGGTGCCACCTTACCTGACCCGGGACCGTTTGCGCATTTTGGCACACGTATATGATAGTGTCACTAGCATCCATATGACAGAGAACCCGGGCCCACATGACTAGTTATAAACCAATAGTGGCACTAAATTACAGAGACATGCATACATGACCCAACAACAAACATGTCGGTCATCAACGTATGAACCCAAGTCGTAGCAAGCTACAAGGACTTAAAGGAACAACGCGTGACATTTCCCCTAAGGGACAGACACAGGAACGAAGAAGGACACATGCCGGCCAGCCTAAGTGTTCCCGAGCAGTAGCAAGCTACCAAGGCTCAGTGGAAGCACTAGGAGATATTTCCTTGTAAGATAGGCTACCAAGGGTAAACAACTAGGTGTCGGATCCCACACATAGCAATACACATTACACGTACACATAACATGCAAGTATGTGTTGTACAGCATGGCATCACAACATAACTCAACAACTCATATAGATAAAGGCCCAGAAGAGCCATCATAACATTTCTTACAAACAGAGGTCACATCACCCAACATACAGAGCATACAGGCAACGAAAGCATAACATGTCTGAGTACAGACAACTACAAATGAAAAAGGCTGAGAAGCCTGACTATCTACAAGACCCTCCCAAGGGTACAAGATCGTAGCTGAGGTAACAAGCTAAACGTCGAACTCCATGCGGAGCCACTAGTGCGACTAAAGTCTCTCTACAAAAACATAAATTAAGCAAACGTGAGTACAAAGGTACTCAGTAAGACTTACATCAAAACTAGCTACATATGCATCAGTATCAACAAAGGGGTGGTGGAGTTTGACTGCAGCAAGCCAGCTTTGACTCGGTGGCTATCCTGAACTACGACTGCAAGTAACTCTTTTGAGGTGGCTCACACGAGTCCACATATTCACCAATCAATACACCACTATGGATCCGCTCCCGTCTCCCTACGACAAGGCCATCCATAGCACTCACGCTAATCTGGCACGTTTTAGAGTATCCACTTTCACTTGTCTATGAACTGTACAGGTAACCTAGAAGTCCATTTCCGCGGACACGGCTATTCGAATAGATATAACCCTGCAGGGGTGTACTTCTTCCCACACGCTCTCACCACTTATCACCGTTTACACGACATGTACTCGGCAACCTTCAAGCGTAAGCCCAGCGAGGGTGTCGGCCACGACCTGACTAACCACACAAGTCCCTAGTCCAGGTTTATCGCCTATTTGGGTTCCATCCATGGGGAGATCCGTCTGGGGTGTTGCTCACGGCCCCAAATGATGTGTACATGGTTCCCGAGTCACCGAACGGACGACCGGTACACCCGGCCACGTACCTGTCGTGTCACAGCCCACCCCGAGGGTCAGCCCTGCGCACAACCTCTAGTAAACTACAAACACCAGAAACTAGTTGCAACTCCTGGACAAAGGACGAGGGCAGTTAATAAGTCGAGAGGGTCCATTGGATTCGGGCCCAATGCATGGTAGTAACTGGTCATGGATCAACCAACACAGAACTCAGTTCCTCAGGATGACTGCAATGAGACAACCCACCTTGTACTCCTACATGGCCTCTCATCGCTACCTTTACCAAATAGTGTTCACACACTTAGCTCTCAACAGTAGGACATGTTCACCACATCCCAATTCATCCCCGATGAATCAGACCTGACACAACTCTAAGCAATAGCAGGCATAACCAGAAAGCATGAATGAGTAGGCACAACATGGATCAAACAACTCCTACTCATGCTAGTGGGTTTCAACTATTTACTGTGGCAATGACAGGTCATGCAGAGGAAAGGGGTTCAACTACCGCAGTAGGTAACAGTTGAAGCGTTGTTGTCCTAATGCAGTAAAAGAGAGCAAGAGCGAGAGAGTGGGATTGTATCGGAATGCTCAATGGGGTTTTGCTTGCCTGGCACTTCTGAAGATATCCCTGTGTCTTCATCAGTGTCATCGATCACATCGTCGGAACAGTGTCTGCTGAGAGGGGACAAACACTGCAAACAAGAGAGAACACAATCAATGCAATGCGACAATATGATGCATGAACACGACATGGCAATATGCTGTTGATTGAGGTAATGCAACTAGAAACCATATTAAAAGAAGTTGGTTTGAACCAAAGGTTCAAATTCAAACTCCATATGTGATTATTTAATTGTCATTTAATTGATTTGACCTGATCAGCAGGTTTAACTTTTTCAAACGTGCATGAAAATGCCATAAACATATTCCTTGAATTTTTCTGATCATTTTTCATATATAAATTATTTTCATTGGAGTTATAGATTATTTTCTGTGATTTTTAGAAGTTTTGGCTATTTTCTGAAATAAATAAATCATTTAAGATTTATTTTAAATTCTAGAAAACATTACTGCGTCAGCATGACGTTTGTGTGATGTCAGCAAGTCAACAGGGGCTGGCCCAGGTCAAACCTGACCAGTGGGGCCCACTGGTCAGTGACACAACTAACTAAACTAACTTAACTAACATTAACCTAGTTTAGTTAGCTGGGCGGGCCCGCATGTCAGTGAGTCAAAGGGTTAACTAATTGCCAAAAAGCACTAATCCAAAATTAGCAGGGCTCTGGGCCCACCTGTCATTGACCCAGGGGTCATTAGCACTAACTAAGCGCGTACCCGCCGGAGTTAGGCCACCGGCGACGACCCGAGGCGGCGGAGGACGTCGGAAACGCCACTCCGGCGACCATTTGGACGACGGCTTGGTGCTACGCGCAGCTGGGGATCTCGCGCATCTAGTGGAGGCGATGGGAGGACACAGGGGCGGCGGAGCTCGTCGGAACGGAGCTCGTGGCAAAACCGGAGTTCTGGCTGCGGCGGAGACGGTGTTGCAGCGCATAGCAGGAGCAACCGGTGGCCGAATTCGACGCGCGGGGGTGCACTGAGTGCAGTGGTGAGCTCGGCCACGAGCGGCGGGGGCTAGAACGACGGCGGCGACATTGTGGGCGGCGAGGGGTTCTCGGGCTTGGTGACTGGTGTGGTTAGGGGTCGAGATCGATAGAGGTGAGAGAGGGGAACGACGGAGGGGCTCATAGGGGGTCGGTCGGAGGTCTCAGCAAGCTCGGCGGAGGCCGGATGGCGTCGGAATCCCGGCGGCGATCTCCTGTGGCCGAGGAAGAAGACGAGGTCGACGACGGCGCTCCAGGGGCTCCTGGCATCAGGCGGCTCGGCGAAGAGCTCCAACGCGTGGAGACGAAGCTCGTGGGCAGTTTCAGGGGGCGAGGGAGAGGCGGTGGTCACGGTGGTGCTCGCCGGCGCGGCCGTGGTGGCTTCGGCCATGGCGAGGAGGAGCTGGGGAGCGAGGTGAAAAAGAGTGCGGGGAGGTGAGGTGGAACGAGGGGGTCGTGGACGTCTTCGTGGCACGACCAGAAGGTCGGAGGCGTCGCGGTGGAAGCAAGAGGTGGCCGGCTTGCCGCAGGCACACGCCCTCCGTCCCTCTGGCGAGAGGAGGAGGATGACTGGCATCGGCCAGTTGGGCTGGGCCGTGCTGGGACAGGCCACGTAAGTGGCCTAGGTAAGTCTCTGTCTCTCTTTTTTTCTAAAACTATTTTTGTTTGATATCTGTTTTGGCTTTAGTAAAAAAATGCCAGAGCATTTCCAAAAATCATGAAACTAACCATGGCTACTGTTTAGAATAAAACCAACAGTAAACATTTTAGTTTAAGATTATTTGAGCCTTTAAAATATTTTATAGCATTTAAATGCCCAATTGCAAATAGAGTATGATTTAATTCAGAGCCCAAATATGTCATGGAAAAATGTGCATCACCTCTGGTTACTGTTTACAGCATTTTCCATAAAAGATGAATATTTTCGAAAGCCATTTGGATTACTGAAAATATTTTAGTTGAACCTAGTGAATTCCTTTGATGCTAATGTTTAGGAGAACCCCATTTCAGGTTTAAGAGAAATTTAAACATGATGCAACACAAGACTAACTAGACCAGAGCAGACCAGAACTAGGGATGTGATAATCAAATACTGAACAAGGACTTTGAGCCTGATTGTGAAGGATCATACGTCAGGTCTTGCAAATTGGCCAAATAGGCTTCCTTTGTTTAGTGAAATAGCCTTTTCCCTTTGATCCCATGAAGGATCAAATCAAGTCCGTCTACTTGAAAGTGAAGTACTTCAGTGAATAGTTGTTCATTATGTTCGTATTATTCAAGGATTTTCAAAATGTAGCAACACCATTCAGAACAAGGACGTTGAGGAGTGATCGATTGAGAGTACGAACGAGGAAGACAAATCCCAAATAAAAAGAGTTTCCAACATTAGGAGGAATTCCCTTACTAAAGACAAGCAAAGTTGCACTAATTAAACTCTGCAGACTATTTGTTGCCTCCGACCTACGGGGTGTACCCCACATAAGTGACTAGGCCATGGACATCGTGAGAGATGTCTATCGGCATCATCGCCATCTGGTCAACCTTGCAAAACCTAACAGAGTGGTCTTTCAACTCATAAACATGACAATGAAGACAGTCCACATCAGATTTGTCGGGATGCTTTACAAGAACCACACCCTTCGCAATCGACGGCACAACTAGGAAATTGTTGTGGTGAAGTACACCCTCGAGAACACACCTCATAACAATGCTACAGGAAAATGCTTGTTCACCACACGTGGCGATGAGGGCACGGCAGCTGGATAGTTTAGTAGTAGAACTCATCCTCAAGTCTTCCAGTTCACATAGCATGACTTTGAGAACTTCATCTCCACTGTGGTCCTGGTTCTAATTCAAATAGAAACCAACTATTTTATAACTACCTCCGCTCAGAAATATAAGCTGATTTTCGATATTTGACTCCATATAAGACAACATATACGCACATAAATGAGTGAAAAAGACACTAGAACATGTCTTCAAAGGCATGAGAGCAAAGGGATTACTTGCAATATTCATAACACAAGTTACTAAGGCTACTATACTCTCCTCAAAGGCTTGAAAGCTAAAATCTTGTATTTCCTACAGCTAGCCTTGATGTTCATAAAGTAGTTGCAAGTAATCTATAAGAAATCAAAGTTATGTGCAAAAATCATATGTATGTCAACCTCTCGCATGCTTTGGTCAAAACAGCAGTTTAGAACCGTGATTTTGCACACAAAAATCACATGCAAGATCACCCAAGAAGTTGTACTACTAGTACTAGTACTAGTACTAATACTACGTGTTAGATGAAAAAAAAACATGATCAAGATCGCCAAAAAGACAGTCAAGAAGAGATATTACCTGGACCGGCTTAACGTGGAATCCCGGATAGGAGGGCTTGGACATTGTGATGGCCTTGAGCTTTTCTGTGGTAGTCTTTGCAGGGTTCTTGCACTTCTTCGTACCGTGAAGAAACCAAATATTTTATTACTACCTCCGTTCAGAAATATAAGATAATTTTTGATATTTGACTCCATATAAGAGTACATATACGCACGGAAATGAGTGAACAAAGACACTAGAACATGTCTTCAAAGGCATGAGAGCAGAGGGATTACTTGCAATATTCATAACACAAGTTACTGAGGCTACTATACTCTCCTCAAAGGTATGAGAGCTAAAATCTTGCATTTCCTACAGCTAGCATTGATGTTAATAAAGTAGTTGAAAGTAATCTATAAGAAATCAGTATTATGTGCAAAAATCATATGTATGTCAACCTCTCGCATGTTTTTGTCAAAAGAGCAGTTTAAGACCGTGATTTGGCACACAAAAATCACGTGCAAGATCACCCAGGAAGTTGTACTACTAGTACTAGTACTGCGTGTTAGATGAAAAAACACAATCAAGATCGCCAAAAAGATCATCAAGAAGAGATATTACCTGGATCGGCTTGGACAGGGTAATGGACTTGAGATTGTTTGCGGTAGTCTCGGCAGGGTTCTTGTGCTTCTTCGTACCCTGAGCCCCGACAAATTTGGCCAGAACCGACATCACTTCGGCCGGTGCTCTTGGGTCCATCAAGAAACTTTCAAATAGAAATAAATGTATAGAAACCATAATCGCAAACCCAAAATAAGAATAGAGATGGAGTTAGGATCGGTCGCGCGGTTGCAAGACCAGACCTTGGCCAGAAGCAACACCATTTATGTGCTCGCCTTTCCTTCTTTCAGAGAGAAGAACAATGGCACAAGCGCATTGGGGTTTTCTTGAAGAAATGAGGAACAAGATGAGGTAGAATCGAGTTGGAGTTTTCTTCAAGAGAGGAAGATTAGGGAGAAGAGTGAAGTGATGATTGCTTCATCCGTCCAACTTACTGCTGGAAAGGTCGGGGTTTATTGATTTCACGGCTCATTGAGCATTACTGCGGCGCTTCGACCGATGTAGTCTACCGTGCACCTGTGCACTCTAGTACGGACTAATTTAGTGCATGGCAAGTGGACCCCGATGCTGGCTGTCCCACACGTCGGCGCAAGTGAGTAGTAAGGTTCCCGAAGACCGTCGAGGAGGATTCGCATGGTAGATCGTGTCCACTATTTCTAAAGAAAAAAATTACATCAAGTGTTGTGGAGTTGTCACGGCAGATGTCCTAGGGGAAGGACTTAGTTGTGGAGCCATTGCGATGTAGTTAGCTTGAAGGGGTTAATGCAGGACAAAGGACACGAGGAGTTTATACTAGTTCGGCCCCTTGCGGTGAAGGTAGAAGCCTAATCCAGTTTGAGGTGGTATTGCTAGTGTTACGATTGCCCGAGAGCGAATACGCTTAGCCCGGCTTTCGATCTATTGTTTTCTTCCCCTAAGCCGTTGTGGGGTCATCCCCTTATATACATGGGTTGATGCTCCGCAGCTTACAGAGTCCCGGCTGGCTCATACAACCATGTCCGGCCCAGTGACTTATCTTACATGCCTTACGGTACAAGTCACATATACATGGCAGTTTACACTTACGCGCTTTAAGTGGCTTTTGGGTTTTGGGCCCCTTAACAAGCCTACTACATGAACCACCATCTTCAACATATTTATGGGCTTTGGTCCATGAACCGCCATCGGGATAACCCGGCCCCTCCTGGGCAGGTCATATCCAATAGTCATATCCCCAACATTAGGCCCCAGGTTGATACGAACTTGTTCATGTCAATCTTCAATACTTTAGGGAAAAATCCTTCTACATCTTCTTGTGAGATATTGTAACCCGCCATGATGTCATTCCTTGATATTGCGATAACCCACCATGACATCACCTATCATTAATATTACATATGGCCCAAATCTTTAACAAATATTCTCCCTTTAATGAGTCTCCTAAATCAAGGCGCTTGCACCGTCACATATCCATTTTCTTGTTTCCTCGATTCCCGCGCATGCCACTTTATCCTTCTAGCCTTATAAATAGGGTCCTCTTTTCACTCTCCCCCTTTGCCTTCTCGTCTTCATCTTCTTACTCGCAACACTCTAGCGCACCCGAACTCTGACGCCGTCATTCTTCGTCTACTGCATCAACTCCGGCCGCTGCATCACCCTGAACGAACCAGAACACCACAGCGCCCCTCCGCTGTTCCTCAGCATCGGTAAGCACTCACCTTTCCCCTTAATAGATCTGCCTTAGGGTTTCCCTGTTCGTCGGAGTTCATCACCGTTCCTCCTTCTCTTTCCAAGATCGCATAGCTTTTATCTGAAAATGACACGGATCTTGTGCGGTAGCAGTTTTAGCCCTTTTTTAATATCAGAATATATACTCATTGCAACAGATCTTATCTAGGCATTCCCACTTTACTGTTACCGCCACCTTAGGTTTAGATTTTATTTTATTTCTCTGAACTGATGTAGATCCAATCTTGTAGCTCCAATCTGTGAAACCTGTTTGTTCCAACACTTAGTAAAATTTGCCCCTATCAGATCTTGACTACCAGTGCTCGTCATGGCACCTTATATCACCGGCTTATAATTATCCATATATCATTAGGCCCCATTTAAGCCGTCATTCTGAATATATACCATAGCTTTTTATTTCTGGCTTAGTGAATCAATTTAAACCAGCAAATGTTTTCTTTCCTTTAGGTTTCTCTCTTTGCAAAGCCACCAAAGAGAGTCACTTCATGTAATTGGGTTCCCTCTGTTGTCACTGAGGATACACTCAACGACTTTGTCGAAATCGGGTACTTGCTAGTAAAAACTGTCATGCATTATCGCGCCCCTAATCCAGGCGAAGAAAGACCTCAGCCAAAGGATGCCGAAGTCATTGTTTTTACCGATCACATGAATCAGGGCTTCTCACCACCCGGTTCTAAGTATTTCCGAGACGTTCTGCACTTCTTTTAACTCCATCCTCAAGGCATCGGACCCAATTCCGTGTCAAACATCTGCAACTTCCAAGTCTTCTGCAAAGTATACCTTCAAGAGGAGCCCAATGTCGAGCTTTTTAGGCAATATTTTATGTAAACCGCCAAAATGAGTTTAAGAATGGACCCAGCTTGGAACTTGGCGAAATCTCAATTCAACGGAGAAGAAATGCTATCTTCCCCTATGCTCGCTTGCCGAGTCACCCCAAGGATTGGAACTAGACATGGTTTTACTACAAAGATACCTCTCTGGCTGATGAAAATCCATTGCCGGATTATCGTGTCCAACGTCTTGACCCGAAGCATCCTCTTCCTAAAAAGCTTACCGTTGTTGTACGTCAAAATCTTGCCCCCACTATTGCAAAGGTCAAGGCTGTGCTGGGAAATGGATTAACTGGTATTGACTTGGTTCGGTGTTGGGCTTCTTTACGAATCATACCCTTGAGTCACCGACCCGGCTTAATGTGTACTCACACGGGTGGCACAAATGATCCATTATGCCACATCCCCTTGTGTTTGACTGATAAGACAATCACTGAAATGACAAAGAACCTTCTGAATGAAGGCCTAGGAGACTACATCAAAGTGGGTCTGAACCCCTTCTGCAAACTTAACCCGCCACTATATGTGAGTCTCTAACTTACTTTACTTCTAGCTCATCATTCGAATATTCTATTAACTCAACTTTGTTGACTTTCACAGGCTGAATCCGATTTCTGGAAGAAAGAATATGACCATGAAGCTGCCAAAAAGGACAGAGCCGCCAAGAAAGCCGCCAAGAAAAACACCAAGAAGACAAAGAAGAAACCAACTGCTTCTGATATGTTTGAACTAAACGACAGCTCTGAATTGGAGGTAGCCCTTGATTCCCTTGGCTCCTTTTTCGAATATCTTATTGATACTAAATATTATCAGTATGACGCGGGGGCCAGCCAGGCAGTTGAAGAAGAGGTAACTATTATTTGCTCTGGCTCAGCACCTTTGCCAAGACAGAAAATTCGACGAGTAACCCGGAAAGTAAGCTTTTCACACGCCTTAGCTCATTTGGATCCTCACTTTCTTTTGAAGCAACAGCAGCACGAGAACCGGTGACAGACTCGAAACTCCAGTTCAATGGAAACGCCAAAACGAGGTCCTTCCGCACTTAAACTCTTTTTATCAGCTGGCGGGTCTCATTCACCAGCCACTTAGTTCTTCCGATTCAAGCTACGAGGAGGTTTCTTGCTCTTCCTCCGGTGACTGATCACAGACCCAGCTACCGGCTTTCAAAACTACCCCTGGGTAACAACAATTACTTTTTACTCTGTACCTCCTTATGCTTTTATAATTGTACTGACTTGTAATAACCAGTGCAGTGGCCAAGCAATGCCTAGTAAAAAGGCAAAGGTGACCCAGCCGGCCGAAAATCCTAAAGTCGTTGAACCGGAGCAGCAAGTCCCAGAACCAGATGCTTTTGAAAGACAACCAGAAGAAACTGCCCATGACGTTCCGCCTGAAATTCCCGATCTGTCCTTTAACCACACAAATATAAATTCTTTGAACACTGAATCATCAAGCCCGGTTAAACCGTTAGAAGAGCATAGTGAAGATGTGAAGATCACTGGCACCGGCTTTAAAGAACCGGGAAATCCAACTGTCTTGGCTAAACACTCCGCCAAACAAGAGGTCATTGAAAGGCGGAAAGTGAGGTTTGATGTCAATCACTATGCACAATTGAGTAGCAGTGAAATACTTTATGTCTACCTTAATCAAGTACACACCAGCCGTGATCTTGAAGTTGATATGGTGAAACATATGCATAAAAAATTTGAGGTATGAATTCCTGCTTTGAATAAGTTATGTACATCCTGCCAGCCCCCAAGTCTACTGAGTATGATAAAATTGAATGCGATGTAGACTTAGAATAGAATGAGCATCCTTAGTAGAATTCTTCCAAGGCCGGCTTTCACCATTATAATAAAACCGGATTTTTATTAACATTGCATCTGTGGTCCCCAAGGCCGGTCCTATTCACCATAGTTTACAAAGAGAACTTACCCGTGTAGCCTCCATAAACCGGCTGTGACTGTTTACGGCACCACCGGCTTATCATAAATGAATAAGAAGATGCAAGCGATATGCACTAGCCCCCAAGTGCTAAGTATTCTTGCGTGCAAAGTGCTTGGGACTTATTCATGTGAGCTGGTGTATGAGGAATGTTTCGACAGGCATTAGCCCCCAAGTGCCAAGTGTTATTGCTTGCAAAAGGCTTGGGACTTATATTCCTGTAACTCGGATATGAATGTATTTGCAACTCTTTGTTTGTACAGATACCACTGCTGAACTTCAACCACAATTGGATGATGCAAAGACCCAACTGAAGAATCAAGAATCTGAGACCCAGAAAGCTGAGTCAAAATTACGATTTAGCGTGGCTGAAACGGAAAAGCCAAAGACCAGTTTTGAGGCGGAGAAAAATGCTTGGGGCTGAAGAAAGGTCTACTTTGATGCAGCGAGCTGAAAAGGTGGAGGCGGCTCTTGAAGAGGTGACCACAGAGCCCACTGGTTTAAAACACCGTGTATCCCAAATGGTTTCTGCTATCTTTGGTGAGTCGCCTTGCTAATCATCAAAAGTGAATCTTTTCTTTGATAGTATAAACCGCCTCTAACCAATCTTGGACTTATGCAGCTCGCTGGAGTAGCAATCTTAACCAAAATCTGCTTGTGAAGCTCAAGGCTGTTTACACCCTTGTTGAACAGCTATACACTGGAGCTCAGCATGCACTAGCCACAATTTCTCCGACCTATCAAGCACCTACTCTCTTGTTAGATGTCTTGAAAAAACTTTTTGTGCTGCCTGCTAGGATGGACGAGATGAAGCGGTCGTCTATAAGAGTCGGCGCCGTGACAGCTTTGAGCCAGGCCAAGGCATGGTTACCTGAGCTAGACCCGTCTGATGTAGCTACTGGACATTCAAGATTGAAAGAAGATGACACTGCATTTGATTAAAAAGACTTCGTTGCCTGTGTGGAAGAAATATGTCCTCTGGCCAGTCTGATTGCAAATGAAACAGATCTATCAAAATATCACCCGACTTACAGCATGGAGAATCAGAAGATGCCCACTCCGGCTTATAAAGTGATGGATTTAATCCCTCCAATCCGTAGGCACACTTTCGCCCCTGAAGTTGACCCGTCCGAACTTATAGATGATGAAGCTGAATTTCAAGCCTTGTCTGGCATCGATTGGTCATCACCAAACTTTCACACGGAGGAGGACGAAGAACCGGAGAAGGATGATCCAGAAGCCTCAAGTCAGCAAGGCCGAGAAGAGTGAACCATCGGGCGGTTTATATCTTTGTTCCTTTGAAAACACTTGATCTTGTTTGGCTCACGGAGTCATGTAATAGGGTAGTGAAACTTTAATCTGTCGTTCCATCGTGCACGGTTCTGTTTTGCGCAATACCGCTGATCCAGCACTTTAACAAACTATCACTTCATTCTTACGATAGCGTTGATTTATGCAGATCGGATTGATCATTACCCTACACACAAATAGATAACAAGCACCCTGGCAGTTTACCGCCGGGCGGGTCATGATACCCAATTTACACCAATCGGGATGGATAGTCCATAACCAGGGCCGGTTTAACCACAATGTTGACACAATTGTGAAATAAAGAATCGTACATGTGGTGCGTGTTTAGACTGCCGGCTTATCAGCTCCATGTAGTTAGAGTTGTTAGGGCTATAACTCTAAACATAAGATCCTCTGGCGACTTAGAGTCTACCATCCTGGCGGGTTGGAAAGACCCAAAGATGCTTCAAATATGAGACATAAATAGGGCAGCTTGACCCGACTTGTAAAAAAACAATATGGCAAGAAAAAGCGATGAAATAAAGCCAAAAATAAAAAATAAAAAAATCCGAGGCTTTTGCAGGCCGCCAAGCCAAAGTTTCTTCTTCAATGAAACTAGCCTGTTGGCCACTAGAAGGTATGCACTTTCTATGAGCCGGCACTTTCTATGAGCCGGCTCTCACAGTACCCAATCGACATTTGAACCTAGATAAATTCAGGTCTTATTTAAAGATAGACTTATCTAGAGTACGCGGGGTCAGAGTAGCGTCATGCATCACAGGCCGATTTATCCAAGTTTCAAGGAAGGCGGCTTATGAGCCTGTATCTATCTTGACTATCTGTAAGCCATGCGCTCACATGACAAACCAGAGTTTTAACGTTAACAAGCTCAAGATCTTTGGCGAATACACCATAAAATATTGATTGCTAAGAGTTTGGCGGGTCAATCAGGATTACCTGATGGAGAAGTAGCTGGTATACAGGTAGGATGACCCGGAAAGGTTATGTCATCTTTAGTGAATACACCTATGCTTGAACAAGATAACCTAGTCAATAGGGTAGTAACTCTATGTTCTCTTTGGTGAATACGCCTATGTTTGAACAGGAAGCCCTCAAGTGACATACTTACGGATTGTGCTTATCGGGGACCTATGTTTGAGCTGTGTTGTGCATCCAACTCTCTTTGGTCCCTGTAATTTGGGCGTCAAGCCTCTTAAGTGAACATGTAAGAAGAATATAAAGACTCAACTTTGAGGAAGTGAAACGACAGAGGCCCTGAATTATCAGGATACCGGCTTTATTATACTGTCGCTAATATATACATCATCAAACTATGTACATCATGAGAGCGGGTAGCTCAAGTATAGTAGGGCCAAAGATGAATAATATTCCACGGCCGATGGGTCTCCTCCTCCGATGTGTGTGAGTCCTTGTGTTCTCGAACATCGATAAGATAGTATGACCCATTATGTAGATTCTTTTTTTTACCTTCATGACTGCAGGGCTTGCACCCCACAGCATTTTATTAAAAAAAAGGGAGAAGAACAATACAAGGCTTCCGCAAGATGAGGAGAAGAAAAAGAAACTACATCAACCTATAAAAAACTGTACAAAGGAAGGGGGGCGGAAACTATACCTAATAATTACAGCATTACATACAAAAGAAACCCCCCTCAAGGAGGTAGAAAATCAATCCACTTTAACAAAGCATCCCTATATTTCCTTTTGATTCTATGAGACAGGAGTGTAAGATCACAAATGAAGCCATTTCTCCATGCCCTGAAAGAGGGTCTGATGTTCCTGAAAGCCCTGTCATTCCTAACCTTCCAAATGTTCCACCAAGTAGTAAAGACCACTTCCACAAATAAAGGTTTGTTGAAATCCTTTCTAGCATGACATGCAATATCCACCATATCATCACTGTCCTTCCAAATAATTTGCAGATAGTTCCACACATGGACACTGAAATTGCACTGGAAGAAAAGATGGTTTCTGTCCTCAAGTGTGCCAGTTGGACAGAGTACACATTCAGGCCCATCATTAATCCTCCAATGCCTCCTCTGGATCATGTCCTTAGTGTTTACCCTGTCCATTATAACAAGCCAAGCAAACATTTTGATTGACATGGTGCAGCAACTCTTCCAGATCCATCCCAGAATTGGGTTTGCTACCTTTGGCTAATAAGAAAAATCATAAAACTTCTTTGCAGTATATTCAGACTTCTTTCCAGGTCTCCACCTCCAAGAATCATGGCAGGCACTGTCCAATTGAAAAGATCTCATCACGGTCAAAAGCTGCTGCAGATCCTGAAAGGCTTGCTCAGACAGTGGCAAAAAGAAAAGATCCTGGAAATTATTAGCCTGAAAAACTTCTCTGACTGAGAGGTTTTTGTGGAGACAGAAGGAATAAAGCCTTGGGAAATGATCTTGAAGAGGAACACAATTGTTCCCAATTTTCCAATAATCAGAACAGACCAGAACATTGTCTCCAGTATGAACATCAACAGAAGTTACTGCTCTGAATTTATCCATTAACTTGCAGACATCTCTCCACCAAAAAGACCCGCATAGTGTAGTATCATGCAGTATCCTTTGGAAGTAGTAAGTATCCCAAACCAAATGAACCCATGGCACATCCATCTTATTATAAAATTTATTCAGATGCTTAAGAAAGAGAGCTTCATTTTGCAAACCAAGATTTAAGATACCAAACCCACCCTTGGATTTTGACCTGCAACAAGTGGTCAAGCAGCCAGAGAGTGGCCCCTCTCCTGACCATACTTCCTCGATAAACACTGCCTCTGAATCCTTTCCACTTGCTTCATAATACCCTGAGGAATTGACAAAATGCAAAGGAAGAAGATAGGTAATGAAGAAATGATAGAGTTCACCAATTGTAATCTGCTCCATTGAGGCAAAAACCAAGAACTAGTTGTCAATCTTCTCTCCATACAATCCACCAGAGGAAGAAGATCCACCATTTTGGGTCTGGTAGTCTCCACTGGCAATCCCAAATATGTGAAAGGCAGAGTGCCTAAATTACATCCAAATAAAGCAGCCAGATCAGTAGCATCATGATCATTCACATTAATAGGATGCAGGGAGGATTTATGAAAATTGATTTGGAGACCAGTTGCCAGTGAGAAAGAATGAAGCACTAATTCCAGTGCCTCCAAATGGCCCATGTTAGCTTTAAAAAAGCAGTGTATCATCAGCATATTGCACAACAAGGAAATCTGGATCATGAGTTGGCAATGGCCTACTAATTAAACCCTGCTGGAGGAGATCATTAATCAAAGTTTGCAGGAGGTCAGCAGCAATGACTAAAAGCAAGGGAAAGATAGGATCTCCTTGCTTTACTCCACACTTGCATTTAAAATGGTTTCCAGGAACTCCGTTAAGCAAAACAGAAGAAGTTTCAGATGACAATAACTGTTTAATCCATGTGATCCATCTATTGTCAAAGCCCTTTGCAACAAGAATCCTTATGATTCCATCATGCTGAATAGAATCAAAAGCCTTTTCAAAATCTAACTTAAGCAAAAGGATGGGCTGTTTAGACTGATTACATTGATGTATATACTCAAAAGTCCAAGGAAGACAATCCTCGACTGTTCCTGATTTTATGAAACCATACTGGTCAGATTCTTGCTGACCACAAAAGTCCTTCCCAAGGCGGTGATAGCTTATGCATATCAGATTGATCCTGGATAAGCCAGAGCACCAAGTCGCCTTCTTGAAAGGTTCTGGGTTTGACTCGTCGGCTGTGATAACGACGTAGATCTTGTTGATAAATCGATGAACGAGCCGTCGCGAGGTCACGCTCCTCATCCAGCAGGTCAAGTGCATCTTGATGTGCCCTTTCATTATCAGCTTCAACATAAGCCGCCATACGGGGCGAATCATGACGGATGTCACTAGGGAGACGGCCTCTGCTCCGTAGACCATGAACAAAGGTGTGTAACCCGTAGATCTGTTGGGGGTTGCATTGATATCCCATAACACTGAGGGTAACTCCTCCACCCAACAACCCAGCGTTCTTTTCAAAGGAACCATAAGCCAGGCTTGATGCCTCGTAGAATCTCTTGATTAGCTCGTTCCACTTGTCCATTAGACTGGGGGTGAGCCACGGCGGAAACGTCAAGTCGAATATGCTCTCATTGACAAAACTCTTTGATAGCACCCTTAGATAGATTAGTGCCATTATCCGTTATAATGCTGTGGGGAAAGCCAAAACGGAAGATCGCCTTCTTGATGAACTGAACCGCCATTGTTGCATCACACTTGCTACCCGGCTTTGCTTCAACCCACTTAGTAAACTTTTCAACTGCTACCAAAAGGTGGGTTTGCTTGTCCTTTGACCTCTTGAAAGGCCCGACCATATCAAGCCCCCAGGCTGCAAACGGCCAAGTAATTGGAATCATCCTCAACTCTTGAGCCGAAACATGAGCTCGTCGTGAAAATTTATGACAATCGTCGCATTTGCTGACCAAATCCTCAGCGTCAGCATGAGCCGTCAACCAATAGAACCCATGACGGAAAGCCTTGGCTACGAGATATTTAGAGCCAGCATGATGACCATAATCTCCTTCGTGATAGAGGCAAAGGTGTCCCGTCTTTCGATGAGATGTTGGCTATCGTTTTGGAGGAAGTCGACTTTGACGATCCGACTACGAACGTGCGAGGACGTCGCGCCTTAGCAATCGCTAAACCAACTCCGAGAGGTTATTGACCACGCCGGAGCACGATCAACCTGACCACGAAGGTCTGTTTCCTGCAGGCAAACGAAGAACAAGCAAGAAACTGAGATTGCAATCTGTGTATTGCGAATTTAAGAGGAAAGCTTTATTGATCAAGTGGGGTTATGTGACGTCTTTGTCTGGTCGTTGAACACAAATGAAGCACGCGAAGTTGCAGCTATGGCGAACTTTAATCTAAACAAAACCCAAAGTCTAAACGACGCCCTAAGGGATGTATATATGGGGGGAAAGAGGGGGGAATTTCGTGGCCCTTGGTGGAGGGGTCCGAAACCAACCCTAACTCTTGTTTCCCCACACATACGGACTCTAAAAACAGCCTATACTCAAGTATTTCGAAATTACATGGGCCTGGCCCAATAATAAGGTGACGCAGCACCTATAATAGCCTCTGGACGAAATTCATGAAGTGGCATCTTGTATATTTCGTCTAAGGCTTCACGCACTCATTATGGCGGCTTCAAAGTCCTGAAATTATCACTAGAAACTCCATTCTTGTTCCCCTTGCGCATGCCATCGTCTCCATGCTTGATCTTGCTCCAATGTTCATCCTTCTTGTCCAAGCTAGGCCCTTCATTTGTAAGCAAGACAAATGTATCCAATTTAGGCAGCATCATATTCTCATGAACATTAGATTCATTAGCAAGAAACGCAAGTACCTGGTAATTTAATTGGCGTGCGCGAGCTCTAGTAATTGGTCCTGTATATGTGTCAGTTGGAGCTGTGGGTGTAACCTTGTTAGTGATGTCCTCATCATCATCCCCTTCTTGAATTGAAGTCGTCCTCGACGGAAGCTCATCTTCCTCACCCAAGTAAGGCTTCAAATCTGCAATGTTAAATGTGGGACTAACCCCAAAATCTGCCGGCAACTCAAGTTTATATGCATTATCATTTATTTTCTCTAACACCTTGAAAGGACCATCAGCACGTGGCATTAACTTTGACTTGCGCAGATTAGGAAACCTATCCTTACGCAAATGTAACCAAACAAGTTCTCCAGATGCAAAGACAACATGTTTTCTACCCTTATCTCCAACAAGTTTGTACTTAGCATTCATGCGCTCAATATTTTCCTTAGTTAACTCATGCATTTTTAAGATCAATTCAGCATGTTGTTTAGCATCAAAATTAACCTTCTCCGAAGATGGAAGAGGCAACAAATCAATAGGTGCACGAGGTAGGAAACCATAGACAATTTCAAAAGGGCACATCTTAGTAGTAGAATGCAACGAACGATTATAAGCAAATTCAATATGAGGCAAGCATTCTTCCCACATTTTCTTATTATTCTTCAAAACAGCCCTAAGCATAGTAGACAAAGTTTTGTTGACTACTTCAGTTTGACCATCAGTTTGGGGGTGACAAGTAGTACTAAAAAGCAGTTTAGTCCCCAACTTAGCCCATAATCATCTCCAAAAGTGGCTAAAAAATTTAGTATCACGATATGAAACAATAGTATTTGGCACACCATGCAAGCGAATAATTTCACGAAAGAACAAGTCAGCAACATTAGCAGCATCATCGCTTTTATGACATGGTATAAAGTGTGCCATCTTCGAGAACCTATCCACGACAACAAATATGCTATCCCTCCCCTTCTTTGTTCGAGGTAAACCCAAAACAAAGTCCATAGATATATCTTCCCAAGGAACACTAGAAACAGGCAAAGGCATATATAAACCATGAGGATTGAGTCGTGACTTAGCTTTTTGACATGTAGTGCAGCGAGCAACAAAACGCTCAACATCCCGTTGCATCTTTGGCCAAAAGAAATGTGTAGCCAGTACGTCCTCCGTCTTCTTCACGCCAAAGTGTCCCATTAATCCTCCTCCATGCGCCTCCTGCAACAACAAAAGACGAACAGAGCTAGCTGGAATGCATAGCTTGTTAGCACGAAACACAAATCCATCATTAACGACGAACTTGTTCCATGTTCTCCCTTATTTACAATTCTGCAATACATCTTAAAATTCAGCATCATGCACATATTGATCTTTGATGGTCTCCAAACCAAATATTTTAAAGTCAAGTTGTGAAAGCATAGTATAACGACGAGACAATGCATCAGCAATAACATTTTCTTTTCCCTTCTTGTGTTTAATAACATAAGGAAAAGTCTCTATGAATTCAACCCATTTAGCATGTCTACGGTTCAGTTTTGCTTGACTTTTAATGTGCTTCAAAGATTCATGATCAGAATGTATACCAAATTCTTTGGGCCATAAATAATGTTGCCATGTTTCCAAAGTCCGAACAAGAGCATATAATTCCTTATCATAAGTAGAATAATTCAGACTAGGCCCACTCAATTTTTCAGAAAAGTATGCAAGAGGTTTACCATCTTGTAATAACACACCTCCTAACCCAATTCCACTAGCATCACATTCAAGCTCAAAAGTCTTATTAAAATCAGGAAGTTGGAGTAAAGGAGCATGTGTCAACTTATCTTTCAATACCATGAGTGCTTCTTCCTGTGCTGTACCCCAAACAAAAGCCACATCCTTCTTTGTAAGCTCATTGAGAGGTGCAGCAATGGTGCTGAAATCTCTCACAAAACGCCGATAGAATCCAGCGAGTCCAAGGAAACTCCTCACGTGTGTGACCATTTTGGGCTGCGGCCAACTCTCAATAGCTTCAATCTTGGCTTTATCAACCTCAATTCCCTATGGAGTAACAACATAACCAAGAAAAGAGACTCGGTCGGTGCAAAAGGTGCACTTTCCAAGGTTACCAAACAAACGTGCATCACGTAGAGCAATAAAAACAGCACGTAAATGTTCCAAATGTTCCTCCAAAGATCTGCTAAAAATCAATATATCATCAAAGTATACTACCACAAATCGTCCAATGAAAGCACGTAAAACTTCATTCATTAATCTCATGAAAGTACTAGGTGCATTAGTTAACCCAAAAGGCATGACTAACCACTCATATAATCCAAACTTAGTTTTAAATGCTGTTTTCCATTCATCTCCCAATTTAATACGAATTTGATGGTATCCACTACGCAAATCAACTTTGGAGAATATTGTAGAGCCACTCAATTCATCAAGCATATCATCTAGCCTAGGAATAGGATGACGATAACTAATAGTAATATTATTAATGCCTCTGCAATCAACACACATACGCGATGTACCATCCTTTTTCGGCACTAGAATAATAGGAACAGCACAAGGACTAAGGGATTCGCGTATATAACCGTTGTCGAGTAGCTCATGTACTTGACGCATAATCTCCTTCGTCTCTTCTGGATTGGTACGGTATGGTGCGCGGTTGGGTAGCGATGCACCGGGAATTAAGTTAATCTGATGCTCAATCCCTCGAATAGGTGGTAATCCCGGTGGCACGTCTTGTGGAAAAACATCGGCGAACTCCTGCAAAATGTTAGTGACAGCAGGAGGCAAAGAGGAAGGCACGTCCTCGAATGAAAATAATGCCTCTTTGCACACAAAAGCATAGCAAATAGATTTGCTAAAATCTAGCTCATCAATATCAGATTTGGTGGCAAGTAAACATGGACTTTTCAATTTAATTTCAGAAGCAACAGTAGATGGTTTATTATTAGGTTTCATTTGTTGCTCAAATTCTTTTGCCACAATCTGATTTTCACTCTTATTTTTCTCCTGTTTTGCTTTGTTAGCTCTATTAATATCATCTTTCAAAATGGAATCAGGAGTCATAGGAAGTAAAGTAATATTTTATCCTTATGAACAAGAGTATACTGATTGTTTCTACCATGGTGTACAGAATTTTTATCAAATTGCCATGTTCTACCAAGTAATAAGGAACATGGTTGCATAGGTACCACATCCCAATCAACATAATCAGCATATGTAAAGATACTAAAATGCACGCGAACAGTACGTGTTACCTTAACCTTGCCGCTGTTGTTGAACCATTGGATGTAGTAAGGATGTGGATGTGGTCTTGTGGTGAGAGATAGCTTCTCCACCATCTCCATGCTAGCCAAGTTGTTGCAACTCCCTCCATCTATGATCACGCGAACAGAACGTTCCTTCACAACTCCCTTTGTATGGAACAAATTATGCCTCTGATTTTCCCCAGCTTGTGTAACATGCACACTCAAAACACGTTGAGCAACTAAACATTCATACCTGTCAGCATCTTCAGGAGCCATGTATTGCGTCTCATGATTAGAATCGTCTCTGCCGTGTTCTTCACGTGTAATAAGAGCCAAAGTCTCCTCATCATAGTCACTAGCGGACTCATATCCACCATCCTCAGTAGCAATCATCACACGCTGAGATTTGCATTCTCTCGCAAAATGTCATCTTCCCTTACAACGACGACAAATAATATCACTGGTGTGCCCTGTTGATGCCATGGAAGAAGAAGAAC
Organism: Secale cereale; assembly: GCA_902687465.1. Classification (NCBI taxonomy): domain Eukaryota; kingdom Viridiplantae; phylum Streptophyta; class Magnoliopsida; order Poales; family Poaceae; genus Secale; species Secale cereale. Next base: position 344,956,915 of record LR738714.1, read on the forward strand.
TCTGTGCAGGCCCAATAGGTGTGCTCTTGGCAGATAATGGTGGTTGTGCCTGCTTCCTTGTATCACGGCTGGAGGTAACAGCTGATGGAGGTGTCGGTGCAGTAGAATGTGTGGAAGTAGAGGATGCACGCGGTGTCCATGATGAAGGTCGACCTGCAGAAAAGTTAGTCCGCGCCAATGCCTGTCGATCCTGCACTTCACGTTCAGCTTTACAAGCAAGATGGAATAAACGAGTGATATTATTATAATCCTTATACTCTAGAATGGTCTGAATCTCTCTCTTTAATCCACCCATAAAACGTGCAAGCATAGCTTCATTCTCCTCAACAATACCACATCTAATCAGGCCAGTTTGTAATTGCTGATAATATTCTTCTACATAATTTTTTTCCTTGTCTTAAGCGCTGCAATTTTTGAAGTAATTCTCGTTGATAATATGGTGGAACCCAACGAGTACGCATAGCAGTTTTCAAAGCAGCCCAAGTAGCTGGAATAGGATATAATCTACAATGTTCAGACCACCAAACACATGCAAAACTAGTGAAAGCACAAACAGCAGCTGGAACACGTCTCTCCTCGGGATAGTGTAAACATGTAAAATGTTGTTCAGTTTCTAACTCCCAAGTAAGATATATATCAGGAACATATCTACCGTCAAATGGTGGAATATTCAATTTTAGTTTAGGAAGATGGTCATGTACCTTAGGTGGTGGTGCAGCCCTACCGTTGCGATGATATGCATGAGGACGACATGGTGGTGGTGGTGCTGGTGGTTGCACGTAGTTCTGATTTTGGTCAATCTCATCCTCGTAATGGTCCTCCACCTCTGCAGTAGCAGCAAGAGCTACAGAAACATCAACAGCGGCACCAGAAGATTGACCATGCTCAAGGGGAACACGTTGTGCTCGTCCCACTTGATTTGGAAGGCGATGTTGTTGTTGTTGTTGTTGTAGAGGTGCGACAGCTGCAGCAGCCAGTGGTGGTGGAAAACGCGAAAGCAATTCAGCAAACTTGTTATCGAGCTTTGTTTCAAACGTCTTCTCCATGCCATCTATCTTCTCCATGGCCTCATCAAATCTGTTTAGCACATCTTGCACCTGTATACTCATCATTTGCTGAAACTTATCATGAAGCTCCTTGTTCGTCAAGTTCTCCCAGTCAGTCTCGTCGGCTTGTGATCCTGGCATGGTTAGCAGCAATAGAAACACCCAAGAATATGATCCTACAGACTACTAGAAAATGGTGGTGGTCGGTCGTCACCAATCCGTCAAGCAAATCTCAAATTCTTACCAGTTCTTACCCACCAGCAGGTGGTGATCGGCAACCGTGGTATTCAAAACTCTCAAAGGTTGGATAAAGCGATTACCAGGGAGAGTCATAACGCACGACGTAGATGTATGTGGAGCTGGGAAGGCTTATATGATGGTAGGAAAAAGGGTCAGCAATAATCAATTCAGAGATGCAAAGTTGAATAAACGCTCAACGACGATACTGTGCTGGTCCTAGGCTAGACCGTGCTAGAGACACGAGCCTAGAACACTAACAAAATCACGGAGCAACACGTAAACAAGAGAGGAGCACACTCTGAATTTTTTTCTTTTTTTTTGCACTTTTTTTCCTCTTTTTTTTTGCTCCGTAACAATTTTTTTTCGAAAAAGTCTACAAATGGTCTAAAAACTGCCTAGCCAGAATTTTCCAGACTTAGTTTTTTTTTTAGTTTGGAACTATTTTTCTAGTGCGGGTAGCACGGATGTTTGGGAGTCCTTCTCCATCACAACTCGGAGTATGGCGTGATCTGGAAATCCAAAACAGAGTAACAAAATACTGGACTCGGAATAGGACTCGTGGCGGAGATGAATCTGGTGGAACTCAGACTGGTGGCGGATATATGTTGCAGGTGGACTCGGATTGGTGTAATGGCGGCGGATATGTGGTGGCCTATATGAACTCGGATTGGTGGTGAATATGTGGTGGTGGTATATGGCAGCGGTGATGAAGTTGGTGCGGTGGTGGTATATGGCAGCAACGATGATGATGATGCGGTGGTGATATATGGCAACGGCTACGTGACAACCTGTGAGCAGAACTCGAAACTCTAAAGGACTAGATGCTAAGACCAGCAACTTGACACGACGATGCAACCGCAAATTCAACAAAGCAAATACAGAAAAGATTATGCAAAGGCTCAGATTGGTTCGGATGGGATGAACTAACCCTAATTATTTTTTGGCTTTTCCGTGGACTATAGGTATGAAGAACAGACTCGATCTAAACTACGAAAAAACTATAAAATCTCACCGAGCAACCTGGAAATCTGATACCACTTGATAGAGGCAAATGTGTCCCGTCTTTCGATGAGATGGTGGCTATTGTTTTGGAGGAAGTCGACTTTGACGATCCGACTACGAACGTGCGAGGACGTCGTGCCTTAGCAATCGCTAAACCAACTCCGAGAGGTTATTGACCACGCCGAAGCACGATCAACCTGACCACGAAGGTCTATTTCCTGCAGGCAAACGAAGAACAAGCAAGAAACTGAGATTGCAATCTGGGTATTGCGAATTTAAGAGGAAAGCTTTATTGATCAAGTGGGGTTATGTGACGTCTTTGTCTGGTCGTCGAACACAAATGAAGTACGCGAAGTTGCAGCTATGGCGAACTTTAATCTAAACAAAACCCAAAGTCTAAACGATACCCTAAGGGCTGTATATATGGGGGAAAGAGGGGGGAATTTCGTGGCCCTTGGTGGAGGGGTCCGAAACCAACCCTAACTCTTGTTTCCCCACACATACGGACTCTAAAGACAGCCTATACTCAAGTATTTCGAAATTACATGGGCCTGGCCCAATAATAAGGTGACGCAGCACCTATAATAGCCTGTGGACGAAATTTATGAAGTGGTATCTTGTATATTTCGTCTAAGGCTTCACGCACTCATTATGGTGGCTTCAAAGTCCTGAAATCATTACTTGTAACTCCATTCTTGTTCCCCTTGCGCATGCCATCATCTCCATGCTTGATCTTACTCCAATGTTCATCCTTCTTGTCCAAGCTAGGCCCTTCATTTGTAAGCAAGACAAATGTATCCAATTTAGGCAGCATCATATTCTCATGAACATTAGATTCATTACCAAGAAACGAAAGTACCTGGTAATTTAATTGGCGTGCGCGAGCTCTAGTAATTGGTCCTGTATATGTGTCAGTTGGAGCTGTGGGTGTAAACTTGTTAGTGATGTCCTCATCACTTCGTTGATCTCTTGTAGGATCTCACAGCCTTCTTCAGGAGAGACACAACATTGAAACGCCCCTGTGACACTGCGATGGTGCAACTCCCCATTGACAATCGTCATTGATTTAGACCGCCAGGTGATCTGTTTGGCCAAAATCTCACCCTCAGGCAACTCGCCCCAGGTCACGTAAGCCAAATACGGAACTGTCCAATCAGGAATGGCATGAAAAGCCACCACCAATTGTACTTTCGGGTCAGGAACAACATGATCGTTCTCTGTAGGTAATTTGACAGAAGGGTTAAGTAGAACATCCAAGAACGTCTTAGGTGGCACCGGCTTACGCCGAGACCCTAACCGGCTTAAAGTGTTAGCCACCTCATTCTTCCTGTGATCAATATGCTCAACTTGGTAACCCTTGAAATGACCCGCAATAGCATCAACCTTTCAACGATAAGCCGCCATGAGTGGACCCTTGGAATCCCAGGTGTGAGAAACTTGTTGAGCTACCAGATCCGAGTCGCCGAAGCACCTCACCCGGCTTAAATTCATCGCCTTAGCCACCCGAAGACCATGGAGCAAGGCCTCATACTCAGCTGCATTATTAGTACAAGGGAACATTAACCGAAGAACATAAGAAAATTTATCACCTCATGGGGAAGTCAAGACAACTCCAGCCCCCGAGCCTTCCAACTGCCTGGATCCATCAAAGTGAATAGTCCAATATGTGTTATCCGGCTTTTCCTTGGGCGTCTGCAACTCTGTCCAATCATTGATAAAATCCACGAGTGCTTGTGACTTGATGGTCGTACGAGGCACAAAATTTAAACCATGGGGTCCAAGCTCAATGGCCCACTTGGCCACCCGACCCGTGGCTTCTCTATTTTGGATGATATCCCCAAAGGGAGCAGAACTCACCATAGTAATGGGATGACCCGGAAAATATTGCTTGAGCTTTCGGCTTGCCAGGAAGACCCCATACACGAGCTTCTGCCAATGCAGATACCTCTGCTTGGACTCAATAAGTACCTCGCTAATGTAATAAACCAGCCGTTGAATCAAATACTCCTTGCTAGCCTCTTTCCTTTCCACGACGATGGCCACACTTACAGCCCGGCTATTGGCAACCACATATAACAGCAAAGGCTCCTTATCAATGGGAGCGGCAAGAATCAATGGCTCAGCCAGTTGCTTCTTATGTGCCTCAAATGCCTCATTAGCAACATCACTCCCAGACAAAAACATCCTTCTTTTTCATCATCTGATACAGAGGGATAGCCTTTTCTACTAGGCGGCTTATGAACCGAGTCAAAGCCGCTATCCGACCTGCCAAGTGTTGGATGTCATTAACACACTTTGGCCTAGCCAGGGAAGTAATAGCCTTGAATTTCTCTATGTTAGCTTCGATGCCTCGTTCTGAAACCAAAAAGACCAAATGCTTGCCTGCTGGTACATCAAAGACACACTTGGCCGGGTTAAGCATCATTTTATAAACCCGGAGGTTGTCAAACGTCTCCTTCAAATCATTGATCAGGGTTTCCTTCTTCCTGGATTTCACCACAATATCATCCACGTAAGCATGAACATTACACCCGATCTGATCGTGAAGGCAATTCTGCACACACCGGTGGTAAGTCACCTAGGCATTCTTGAGCCCGAAAAGGCATAGATACATAGGTGAAGGCTCCAAATGGAGTAATGAAAGATGTCTTCTCCTAGTCCTTAACCGCCATCTTGATTTGACGATAACCAGAATAAGCATCCAAAAAACTCAAACGCTCACAACCCGCAGTAGGATCAATGATTTGATCAATACGAGGGAGAGCAAATGGGTCAGCCGGACAAGCCTTGTTTAAGTCCGTGTAGTCCACACACATTCGCCAAGTGACGTTCTTCTTAAGAATCAACACCGGGTTAGCCAACCGCTCAGGATGAAAAACTTCAACGATAAACCCGGCCACCAAGAGTCGGGCCACTTCTTCACCTATGGCCTTTCGCCTCTCCTCGTTAAAACGATGAATGAATCGTCTGGCCGGCTTAAACTTCGGATCAATATTAAGAATGTGCTCAGCGAGCTCCCACGGTACACCCGGCATGTCTAAAGGCTTCCATGCAAAGATGTCCCAGTTCTCACGGATGAACTCGATGAGCGCGCTTTCTAATTTCGGGTCTAGATTATCACTGATGCTAAACTGCTTAGATGAATCGCCGGGAACAAAATCAACTAGCATGGTGTTGTCTGCCGATTTAAACTTCAACAAAGGGTCATGCTCTATGGTTGGTTCCTTCAAGGACATCATATCTGCCGGGTCAATGTTATCCTTGTAGAATTTCAGCTCCTCTGTGGCACAAACAAACTCCGCGTAAGCAGCGTCGCCTTCCTCACACTCCAAGGCTATCTTGCGACTCCCATGCACCATTATAGTGCCCTTGTGACCCGGCATCTTAAGCTGCAGATACACATAACACGGCCTTGCCACGGATTTAGCATAAGCCGGTCGTCCGAATAGAGCATGATACAGACTCTGGATCTTAACACCTTCAAATGTTAAAGCTTCTGTTCTGGCATCGTATTCATCCCCAAAGGCTACCTTCAAATAAATTTTGCCCACCGGATACGCCAACTTACCAGGCACTACTCCATGGAAAACAATATTGGACGATTTAACATTTTTGTCATTTAATCCCATGCGACGGAAAGTATCATAGTAAAGGATATTTATGCTGCTGCCCCCATCCATGAGTACTTTGGTGAACTTGTATCCTCCAACCTAAGGCGCCACCACCAAAGCCAATTGACCCGGATTATCAACTCGGGGCGGTGATCCTCATGACTACACACAATGGGCTTCTTAGTCCATCGCAAGTAACGAGGAACCACCGGTTCAACGATGTTCACAGCCCTTTTATGGAGCATCTGATCCCGCTTGCATAAACTTGTGGTAAAAATGTGGTACTGCCCACTATTCAATTGCTTTGGGTTGCTCTGATAACCGGCCTGCTGTTGCTGATTCCCCTAACTATTCTGCTGATTGTAAACACCTTGATTGCCTTGGCGGAATTTGAGCCATCGCCTCCATGACCCGAACCATGAGAGTCGGACAGTGAACTGTCGTTCGGACCATGGTTGTGCTGGATAGATTCCCTAAAATGTCTGATAATGTTGCAATCCTTCCAAAGATGGGTAGACGGCCTCTCCTCTGTTCCGTGCTTCGGACATGGATGATTCATTATTGCTTCAAGGTCAAATTTTGTCCCTTGAGCCGGCCTCCCCTACGGTGGGTGCCAACTGTCGTGGAGTTGTCACAGCAGATGTCCTAGGGGAAGGACTTAGTTGTGGAGCCATTGCGACGTAGTTAGCTTAACGGGGTTAAAGTGGGACAAAGGACACGAGGAGCTTATACTGGTTCGGCCGCTTGCGGTGAAGGTAAAAGTCTAATCTAGTTTGAGGTGGTATTGCAAGGGTTTCGATTGCCAGGGAGCGAATACACTTAACACAGCTTTCGATCTGTTGTTTTCTTGCCCTAAGCCGCTGCAGGGTCGTCCCCTTACGACACTAGTTATAATTCCGTGCATCGGGGTTAGCTAAAAAATCATCAGCCTTGCGCTTACAGCCACCACCCTGATTGGTCGGGTTAAACTGCTGCCGCCTCATACTGCCACTCTTTTTTTCCCTTTCCCGATCTTTCATCCTCATATTCGGGGTCCTTGGTACTATCAAAGTCGGCGTATTTGACAAGAGCCGCCATGAGCTCCCCCATATCATTGCAATGACTGGTAAGCCGCCCAAGATTCTGCTTGAGTGGAAGGAAACGGCATTTTTCTCCAACATTAAAACCGTTGAGCTGGCATTGATGTTATCTGAAGAATGTATGATAGTTGAGACCCGACGCACCCAGCTGGTCATTGATTCGCCCTCGGCTTGAACACAAGAAGCCAAATGCACAATTGGCATACGTTGCTTGCACGTATCTTTGAAATTTTGGATAAACTTGGCCTTCAGCTCTGCCCACGACCTAATGGAGTTGGCAGATAGCTCTTTCAACCAATTACGAGCCGTCCCTTCCAGCATCATGGTTAAATACTTAGCATATGCAGGCTCACTAACATCCAGCATCTCCATAACCATCTCATAACTCTCCACCCAAGCCTCACGGGGCTGATCTGCTGTGTAATTAGGCACCTTACGAGGGCCCTTGAAGTCCTTGGGCAAAAGCTCGTTTCGCAGAGCGGCCGTTAAACATGGCACACCCCAAGTTCTAGAAGCCACACCAACCTCCACAGAAGTTGTTGGGTAAAATGGTGCATGCTGATGAGCCGCCAGCTCGGCCTCCCGGCGCGTTCTGCCCTAGTCCACCAAATCTTGTGCGTTGGCACCATTGCACGCCGGGTCATGCCCACGATGTTCGTTACGGTGGCGCTCAATACTCGAAACTGCTAGAGAGTCAATGTGCCTGCTGTAGCTCCGGCTGGGACGAGGGGTCGAATGAATCCGGTCACGACTATAAGAATAAGCCTGCTATTGTGACAGTGTTGTTTGAAGAAGTTCCCTGGCCCTTCGGGTTTCAACTGCCACCGGAGTCTCGCCCTTGAGTGGCAGATCCACCAATCGCGTAGCTGCAATAATCATATTATCCACAGGGTTGGAATAATGACCCGGCGGCGTCATCGGGTGATATGGTGGGGTGTTATTCACTTGTGGAGAACCTACCACGCGCGTCTGAACCGGCGCTCCACGCCCTGGTGCTTCAGCCATTTGGTTTATCACCAACGAGTTACTGGTCCCTGCTCTAGTTGTATTGAAAAGATTCCTCAGCTCATAAACAAAAGGCAGACGACTCCGATGCTTTCTCCTTAAGACTTCATTGGAAGCGTTCTGATCCACCGTAAGCTGGTATTAATCCACTGTATTTGGGCGTTCAAAATGGCCCGCTCAGCGGTCATCCTAGCATTCTCCGCCGCCAGCTATTCCTTTTCTTGTGCTATCTCATCACGCAGATTAGCCACATCCACTTTGTGTTGTTCCTGGTTATTCGGGGTTACCTCCACTCCCATCAGAGTCGCTAGAGCCTCCAATAAATTTGTTAAAACTTGAGCCGGCAGGCGTACTGATCCGCCAGCCCCTGCTGCCATTACAGCCGCTACACCGGAAGTCATGGCCGTGGCAGCTGTCGAACCGAGAACCGGCTGGGTGCCAGCCATGAAGATCACCAACCTATTCGGCGACTCACGGGTATCCGGAATACTGTTACCATCGGAACAGCCCCCAAGCTATCTGTTTTGTAGGTGATACATTAAGTTGGTCTCACCCATGGGCGATTCACCATCCGAGTAGATGGCTGTCTCACCGCGAGATATAAAGCCTTCCAATTCAGCCCCATGCGTAAATCCTACAAAGGCATGCTTCACGATGGGTTGAACCCAGGCGGGTCGCACACGCTGAGCTGTCTCGATGATGTCGGTGCAGATGTCCGGCTCAGGGCCTGGTTTGCCGATCTTGCCGATGAAGACGTGGATTCCGCCGAAAGGGACCCGGTACCCGTACTCAATTGAGCCGGCCTCGGGGCCCCAGCCTGCATCGTTGATGTAAAGCTTGCCGCGACGACTCTTGGTCATCCGGCCCACAGCGTATCCCTTGATCCCTTCGAAGTTGCCCTTCAAGAACTCAAAACCACCGTGCGCTGGCCCCACGGTGGGCGCCAACTGTCGTGGAGTTGTCACGGCAGATGTCCTATGGTAAGGACTTAGTTGTGGAGCCATTGCGACGTAGTTAGCTTAAATGTATTAAAGCGGGACAAAGGACACGAGGAGTTTATACTGGTTCGGCCCCTTGCAGTGAAGGTAAAAGCCTAATCCAGTTGAGGTGGTATTGCTAGGGTTTCGATTGCCAGGGAGCAAATACGCTTAGCCCGCCTTTCGATCTGTTATTTTCTTGCCCTAAGCCGCTATCGGGTCGTCCCCTTATATACATGGGTTGACATGCCGCGGCTGACAAAGTCCCGGCTGTCTCATACAATCGTGTCCTGCCCAGTGACTTATCTTACATGCCTTACGGTACAAGTCACATATACATGGCGGTTTACACTTGTGGGCTTTAAGCCGCTTTTGGGTTTTGGGCCCCTTAATAAGCCTACTACATGAACCACCATCTTCAACATATTTATGGGATTTGGTCCTTGAACCGCCATTGGGATAACCCGGCCCCTCCTGGGCGGGTCATATCGAATAGTCATATCCCCAACATCAAGCGTTTTGACTCTTACGACGGAGGAATACGAAATTGGGTAGCCACTTGAACTTACACAGTACTCCTACTGATAGGCATGTGCAGTGGTTCATACGTCCGTACTATAATCTTGTAGCTAGCGTAGGAATATATGACGATAAAAAAAGGTATTGTGCGCAGGTTAACTATATGGGCAGTTATGTAACATGCCCCTTTTTTGACTGCCCGGTCGAGAAGAATGAATGGTGAGATCAATGTTAACAAAACTAGGACTACAACGCACAGAGAGTATAGTTGGCTGTCCGATCGAGAAGAATGAACGGTGAGATCAATGTTAACACAACGAGGACTACAGCGCACGGAGAGTACGGTGCTACAGAGCATGAAGGGTGCACGAGCCCACACTAGGTTAACACAAATACACTAGGAGCATGCAGAGCATGCATGAAGAGGGGTGCTGAGAGGAGCATGCACAATCTCACAAAAAAATATGAGCATGCATGCGTAAACACCACCAAAGTCCCTCTGCTTCTAAGGGCTGTGACGCCCGAAGACCGACGTCCCAGAAGATTCCAGAAGAATCCAGATGTTCCGGGTTCTCCCTTGTGTTTCTTTTGTGCTTGTGTTATTTATTTTGCATTGCATCATGTCATCATGCCATCATGTCATATTTCTTTTGCATCTCAACCTAAATAAATCGTGTGGACCTTCGGTCCATTTAAATCGAGGGAAGAATGACTTCTCTTTATAACATATAAAAGCCTCTCAATATTATTAGGGAGCTATATTAAAATATTCCATTTGTTTGGAATTAACCCAAACACACTTGCAATTATTCTCCAGACCTCTGTTGCTTCAAGTTTCACCCTTTTTCCATGTCTATAATTCTTTTTCCCATTTATCGAGGTTCCTTCAAAATCCTCAACATTTTTGGACACTTCTATAATCAAGTCTTAGTTCAAACCCATTTGATTAAATTCAAATATGTTTGAATTATATTTTTTCGTTCATGCCTTTTCTATTTTCTCGGACCGTGCTCATTTTATGATGCCCGAGAAAAATTAGTCCCTTGTGCTAAATCTTCCCCTAACCTTTCTTTTCTTTCCTCTTCTTTTAATTGTTTCTGCTTCGTTTTTATTTAAAAGATCATAATAGGAGAGGCAGCCACCAGCCCAGGCCTCCCTGGCCCATCTCCTCCCAGCCGCACTTGCCTTCCCTTCCCAGGCCCAGGCCTCAAGGTCCAGCAGCCTTCGGGCCCACTTAATCCCCTAAACCCTAGCCAGGAGCCAGCAACTCCCTCTCCCGACCCCTGCCGCCAGCATCCCGCCTCCATCGAGGCCAGGTCCCTCGAGCGCCCTGACCCCCCGAGCCCGATCCTCCCACTCTCTCCCTCGACTCCCTCCATCGCCAGCAGCGCGCCGGCCGCCTCTTCCCTCCGTCCCAAGCGCCCTGACCCCCGATTCCCTCGCCGCACCCCAGCTACCCCGTCTCCAGGGCTCCACCACGCCAGCGCCGCCCCGACTCCTCCTCTGCACCCAGGCGACCCATGCCTCGTCCTCCTCGAGCCGCACCAGGGCCGGCCAGGCCGTAGCGCCCGTGCGCCAGCCAGCGCTCGCCATCGCCCAGGCCCTGCCTCCTCCTCCATCGCTCGTCGGCCAGGGCCCGAGCACCCCGACACCCCTGTTTTCCGCCATGGGGCCCCTCCAGCAGCCGGCGAGGAGCTGCTGCAGCCTCCATGCCTCGTCCTCGCCTCCGACCAGCGCCACTTCGAGCTCGTCCGCCCCGGATTCTCCATGTTGCCGTGACCGAGACCGTGCCTGTGTTTTTTTCTTTGTTGTTTGTTGCCTTGTGCTGTTGGGATTGTCCAGGAACCGCTTCTTTTGCCAAGTGTGAGACCGAAGACCTTGGATGCATCAAGTTCCTCTACGATCCGTGAACGACTACTTCCCTCTACGAACGTGTACCACTACGTCCCTCGACGACTCGAACCGCCCCGAAACGCTTGTTCCGAAGGTATAACCCCGAGACGATGCCGTGGATGAATGCATGTGATGTATGAAATGTTTTCCCTTGTGTGCACCGTGCCCGTTTCATCTTTTGTCGTGCTCCTCGGTTGCCTCATCGCCGACTCGTGGGAACCCGGTGACGGGATCACCCCACCTTTCATCTTGTTTTGCTCGTTCACTCCACCTTTGCTTTTGAACCGGCCTCTCAACGAGTTACCGGAACCGAGATGTTGCGTTGCATCATTTTCGGATCGTTGCCATGGCACCCTTTTCTTCCACCACGGTGACAATACTTCATATCTTCTTCATGTCAACCTTTAAATAAAATTGCATAAAACTTGATCATGTCATCCGCATCATGTTAACAACATTGATATGTTAAATTGTTGTTTGCTTATAATTACTAAACATGCTCACGGGGATTTTCTGGAATTGTTGTTGTTATTTCCGGCCTCATTTAAAAATGCCTAAATAGTGTAGTTTTATTATGCTTCACCTCTTGCCATGTTAACAAACATTTAATCTTGTCTTGTAAATAAACGAGAGTCAACTAAATATTTAAAATGTGGTGTTTCGTCAATATGCAATTCGTTGCATATTGAGCTCCACTTAACTTGTAGTTTTGTTTGTGCACTTTGCCATGCCATGCATATTTAAACCGGACATGCATCATACTTGGATGTGCATCGTATGCCATGTTTATGCTTGTGTGTTTACCGTGTTGTTTGCTTCTTTCCGGTTGCTTCTCTTGTTAGCTTCGGTTTCGTTCCAGAGTTGTGAGGATTCGCTCGACTATGTTGCTTCGTCTACTTCATGGACAGTTCTTCTCCCTTGCGGAATCCCAGGCAAGATGATCATACCCTTGGATACCTTTACTACCATTGCCATGCTTAGTTGTCTCGATGCTATCGTTACATGTCGCGCTACCCATCTTTTATGTCAGCCTCTCCTTGTTGCCATGAAACCTCTAACCTTTGACACCTTCCTAGCAAAACCACTGTTTGGCTATGTTACCCGCTTGCTCAGCCCCTCTTATAGCGTTGGTAGTTGCAGGTGAAGATGAAGTTTGTTCCAGGAGGGAACTTGTTGTTGGAATATCACAATATCTATAATTATTATTAACACACCTATATACTGGGCATGGGTGGAAGGCTTGGCCTTTTGCTCGGTGTTTTGTTCCACTCATGCCACCTTAGGCGCTGATAAACCGGCATTATGTTCCTTGATTTTGCGTTCCTTACACGATGGGTGGATGGGGACCCCTTGACAGTTCGACTTTGAATAAAACTCCTCCAGCAAGGCCCAACATTGGTTTTAATTTGCTCATAATAACAACTTAATTATTTAATTAAATTGCATAGGGAGTTAGCGCTACCCGAGGATTCTTTCTACATAGCAGGGGGGGCAGTGCTGATGGTGTTGGTCCCAAACGGGGGTCCTGCAGGGCCACCACGGGGAAACTCGAGGTTTGGTTTTACCTGTAGCATCACCCATCCGGTCGTGGCCTGAGACGAGATACGCGCGGCTACTATCAGGGTATCGACACACCGGGAGGTCTTGCTGGACTTGTTTTACCATTGTCGAAATGTCTTGTGCACCGGGATGCCGAGCCTGATCGGATTTCCCTAAGATAAGGAGTGATGATATTATATTTATCGCTTCAGCTAATCGTGAGAGCTTGTGATGGGCTAAGTTGGGACACCCCTGCAGGCTTATGATCTTTCGAAAGCCGTGACCGCGGTTATGTGGCAGATTGGAATTTGTTAGTGTCCGGTTGTAGAAAACTTGGCAGATGATCCGAAGTAAAACACACAACTGTGTGAGTAAACGTGATCGTCTCTTTTCACTTTGAGAAGAGAACACGGTGGGGTTATGTTTGATTCGTATGTAGTTCAGGATCTTTAGCGATCACTACTTTTGCGACCGTTTGCGTAGATGCTCATCTTATTCTGGTACTCATAAGCTAGCCACCATATTATGCTTAGCCGCTGCTGCAACCTCACCACTTTACCTTTTCCTACCCATAAAGCTTTGCTAGTCTTGATACCCATGGTTATGGGATTGCTGAGTCCTCGTGGCTCACAGATACTACAACACCAGATGCAGGTTCAGCCGAGTAAGATGCAGAAGATGGCTCAAGTTCTTCGTTGGGAGCTCGATGAAGAGTTTGGCCGTATGCTTGTGACGTTTCGACGATCAGTAGTGGTTTCTACTAGGATTCGATCTAGACATGTGGTTTATCGTTATGTTTGGTATCTTGTCTTTTGGATCTTACCCTTAGATTGGCTGTGATGTTTTGAATGATGTTTTGCTTATGTAATGTATTGTGTGAAGTGGTGAGTGTAAGCCAACTATCTTTTCAGTTTTCCATCCCTATTTTTACATGAGTCATGCAAAGATACCAAACTTGCGATCATTCCAGAATGGGCTTATATCTTTAAGTCGTGCCTCGACACGTAGGAGATATAGTCCCATCTTGGGCATTACAAGTTGGTATTCAGAGCCTTCTCCGACCTAGAAGCCCCCACTGATTGATCGAATCGTTGACGGTTGAGTCTAGGCACACACTTAAAATGTTTTGAGTCCTATATATATATATCGGAGAGTAGGATTTCTTTTGCTTCTCATCCCTTTTCACTCTGGTGAGGACTCCTGACGACTACTCTTGCCTCTTCTACTTCCAAAAATTCACCAAATTTTTTTAGGATCTCGCTAGTATTGTTTGGATTGTTCCGATGTCTTTGTGACGAGAACATTGTTCTCGATGCCTCCTATCATTAGGGGTTGTGGCAGTGTCCCGGGGAGTTGAGCTCCGTGGTGTTGTTGTCACAAATATATTGCATCAGTTCTAGAATACTTAAGACGGCCGACATCGAAAACTCTCCTATGGGGTTAGTGGCAAGATAACCCCGACATCACCCAGTACTGGGGAGGTAGTTCGGGAGTATTGCCATAGCTTGTATAGTAGATGCGTTTCGAAGGTCCGAGGTAAAGGTTTCCGAGAACAACTGGTTATGTGTTGAAGGATGGATACAACTGGATGTAGGTTTAGAGTTGAGTGCGCGGTGCTTCCCCTGTATCCCCAACACCTGATTGCATAACTGGAAACTTTCAGAAATTAATAGGTGGGTTCATCTAGTAGCTCGTAGGCATTCTTCCAACGAATGTATGATATGGAGTTCGGGGTTCTACATTGAGTGAAGTGGTTTTATGGGCTTGTTCCGATTGGGAGTTGCATCTTAAAGGGTCCTTGGCTATGCTGATCCGGGGATTGCAAAACCGTTTTGTAACACGTTCCATGAGCTTTCAGCATGAATATGTCGAACGAAGCTTCTATCTTGTATTTGTTCTATCTGCTCCTTGTTGCTTTTTATTTATCTTTTGTTCCTCCAAGTGGCTTCTCGTCAAGTTGATGTACCTGCGGAATTCATTCGTTCAATTATCTGTTCGGATAGATATGTTCCAACATAATCTTCTTCATAAACATATCTATCCTTGGTTTTGATTTGATTCTGGTATTCGAGTTGCTTCGATGTCAAATGTTGATTCCATACCTTTCTTAATCGGTGTTCTCATATTTCTATGGGAGTGTTAATTCTTCTTGACCATCGAGATCTTCATGTTAAATTCTTTTCCAACCAGTGTCCATTTTGTTCATCCCAGGTTGTCTGTGTTTCCCCGCCCTCCCTCCCTTTTTTCTTCTTGGAGTCAGTTATTCTAAATGAAGTATCCATTTTATTCATGTGAGGTTTCTTCATTCTTTTCCTTCAATGCCTTATCCGGTGATTCCTCGTGAAGATGCTCAAGAGCTTCAAGTTCATCATTCTTTTGTTCTCAAATTCTGCCGGTGAATGTAATTCAAGATTTCGATGTTGATCTTATCCTTTACTCTTTTCACAATGTTTTCTTATTCCGGTGCTCCAATTAATCATTCTCCTCTTGCTATTCTTATCCGGAGTGTACAAGACAACTTGGAAGATTCATGTTTCCATTCTTAATCCGTTCAAGCTATTTTGAGGATTATCATCTTACTCAAGCCATTTAATTCAACCGGTGCAATATCTCTTAAGCAATCTTTCCCAACGGTGATTTCTTTAGTGGGCCCTAACCCACAGGTCTTTTCCCAGGTTCTTACCTGACTCTTCCATTTTTCCGGAGTTATACTCAAATTATTTCAAAGTGTGACGTGGGAATGATTTCCATCAGTCATATGCCTTCTTCTAGATCTCTTTAATTTCTTTTCATAGGTGGTTCAACCTTTTTCCTCATTGCGTTCATCCGGAGTATTTTCATAAGTTCTTTTCTTTGTGATCCTCCGAAGGCCATCATTTCAGAAGATTCTTCGTTCTCAATTTTAACCTTCGTCCTCCAACTATTCTTCATTGATGTATCTTTGTTCGTCTCCATATTTTACGGTGGTTCTTTCAAGATTACCCTTCTGTTGTTATCGTTTTAATTCATTTGTTCTTTTCATAATCCTACCGGTGGTTCGTTGAATACTTATCCAAGTTTGTGCAAGATCTCTCTTAATTCTTTCCAACGAGAATAAGTAGTATGCCAAATCCTTTGGTTGTCATCAATTTAAATTGGTGAAGGAGATGCATGACATAATTCTTATTCTTATTCCTTCAAGGTGATTTAATTCTTTTGTCTGGAGCTTGTTGATCATATCATATCCTTGGTTCTAAGTTTTTCATCTTGTTTTCCGGAGCTCGATGCTTTTTTCAATTATATCATTTCAACCTCCATCTAATTCATCGCAGGCCTTAAATCTTATTCTTTTCATCTTTCACTTCTGATGCTTTCATTACCGGAGTTCTCATGGTGGTTCATCATCATTTAATTCATCCTCGAAGTCTTCATCAAGATTCTTGTTGGATCTCAAGCATTCTTCATCATGCATTCCAATTGCAATTCTTGCTACCTTATCTTTGAGATGGTGTTATGTCATTCTTGACAATTCCTTCATGATTCATGATTCACGAGTTATCAAGAATGAGATATTTAAACCCATCATTTTCTTTGTTCAGGAGATCTTTCCAACCATTCAATTTGTTGGAGTAATCTTGGGTTGTATTTCACCTAAAAGCTTTCCCTAAGGATTGTTGCCATTGTGGTACTTATAAATGACCCAAGTTCTTCATTTATCATTCCGGTGAAATAAGTTTTTCGTCTCCTTGTTGATCTCAATCCAATCAAATGTTTCGTAGTGGCTGGTGGTCACCTCATAATTTTGAGATGAATTCCATAAGCCCACTTCAAGCTTATTCTTTTCGTTGTTGAATTCCAAAAACTCTATTCAACCCATCCTGGTTATGATGCTCTTTCAATTCATTGGTTGGAGAAGTTGTCATTTTCTTCTCCGTTCTTTTCTTTCCAACGACCTAGTAGATATTCTTTCATTCCGGAGGCATTGCGATGTTGATCTCTCCAAACCATCATCTTGTTTTTATCGAGATCATGTTCTGTCCCTCGCTTATCTTTTAACCAGAATGTTGTGCCTTCCATTCTAGTTCTCTCATCTTATCAAGTTTTGCCTATCTTTTTAACCGGAGTGCTCTCGGAATCTTTCTTACGTTGTGCCATTCTTTTAATTGTTTCGGAGGCAGTATGTTGTTCATTTCTTCAAGTATCTTCCCAACCTGGCAAGTTCATGTTCAATTCCTTCCATTTTCAGTCGGAGTGCTGTCCAAATTATGTCATTCTTATTCCTTGGCTATACCATTGCGGTTCCTTATTCTTTTGGTTCATAAGCTCTTGTTTCATGCCTTCCAACCTATAAGGTTCTCATAATGTTCCTTATTACTCTTTCTAACGGAGTGCTCTTAACTTCGTTCATCTCCGTTGTATTCTTCTTTCATTTTGTTCAAACTCTCAAGGTTCTTTGGTTTCACTCGTCTGCCAAAGAAGCAACTTTGTTTTACCTATTCCTTTTCCGTTTTTATCCGGTGCTATCTCTAGGATCTCGGGTCGAGATCCTCTGTTAGTGTGGGAGAGTTGTGACGCCCGAAGACCGACGTCCCAGAAGATTCCAGATGTTCCGGGTTCTCCCTTGTGTTTCTTTTGTGCTTGTGTTATTTATTTTGCATTGCATCATGTCATCATGCCATCATGTCATATTTCTTTTGCATCTCAACCTAAATAAATCGTGTGGACCTTCGGTCCATTTAAATCGAGGGAAGAATGACTTCTCTTTATAACATATAAAAGCCTCTCAATATTATTAGGGAGCTATATTAAAATATTCCATTTGTTTGGAATTAACCCAAACACACTTGCAATTATTCTCCAGACCTCTGTTGCTTCAAGTTTCACCCTTTTTCCATGTCTATAATTCTTTTTCCCATTTATCGAGGTTCCTCCGAAATCCTCAATATTTTTGGACACTTCTATAATCAAGTCTTAGTTCAAACCCATTTGATTAAATTCAAATATGTTTGAATTATATTTTTTCGTTCATGCCTTTTCTATTTTCTCGGACCGTGCTCATTTTATGATGCCCGAGAAAAATTAGTCCCTTGTGCTAAATCTTCCCCTAACCTTTCTTTTCTTTCCTCTTCTTTTAATTGTTTCTGCTTCGTTTTTATTTAAAAGATCATAATAGGAGAGGCAGCCACCAGCCCAGGACTCCCTGGCCCATCTCTTCCCAGCCGCACCTGACTTCCCTTCCCAGGCCCAGGCCTCAAGGTCCAGCAGCCTTCGGGCCCACTTAATCCCCTAAACCCTAGCCAGGAGCCAACAACTCCCTCTCCCGACCCCCGCCGCCAGCATCCCTCCTCCATCGAGGCCAGGTCCCTCGAGCGCCCTGACCCCCCGAGCCCGATCCTCCCACTCTCTCCCTCGACTCCCTCCATCGCCAGCAGCGCGCCGGCCGCCTCTTCCCTCCGTCCCCAGCGCCCTGACCCCTGATTCCCTCGCCGCACCCCAGCTGCCCCGTCTCCAGGGCTCCACCACGCCAGCGCCGCCCCGGCTCCTCCTCTGCACCCAGGCTACACATGCCTCGTCCTCCTCGAGCCGCACCAGGGCCGGCCAGGCCGCAGCGCCCGAGCGCCAGCCAGCGCTCGCCATCGCCCAGGCCCTGCCTCCTCCTCCATCGCCCGTCGGCCAGGGCCCGAGCACCCCGACGCCCCTGTTTTCCGCCATGGGGCCCCTCCAGCAGCCGGCGAGGAGCTGCTGCAGCCTCCATGGCTCGTCCTCGCCTCCGACCAGCGCCGCTTCGAGCTCGTCCGCCCCGGCTTCTCCATGTTGCCGTGACCGAGACCGTGCCTGTGTTTTTTTTCTTTGTTGTTTGTTGCCTTATGCTGTTGGGATTGTCCAGGAACCGCTTCTTTTGCCAAGTGTGAGACCGAAGACCTTGGATGCATCAAGTTCCTCTACGATCCGTGAACGACTACTTCCCTCTACGAACGTGTACCACTATGCCCCTCGAGGACTCGAACCGACTCGAAACGCTAGTTCCGAAGGTATAACCCCGAGACGATGCCGTGGATGAATGCATGTGATGTATGAAATGTTTTCCCTTGTGTGCACCGTGCCCATTTCATCTTTTGTCGTGCTCCTCGGTTGCCTCGTCGCCGACTCGTGGGAACCCGGTGACGGGATCACCCCACCTTTCATCTTGTTTCGCTCGTTCACTCCACCTTTCCTTTTGCACCGGCCTCTCAACGAGTTACCGGAACCGAGATGTTGTGTTGCATCATTTTCGGATCGTTGCCGTGGCACCCTTTTCTTCCACCACGGTGACAATACTTCATATCTTCTTCATGTCAACCTTTAAATAAAATTGCATAAAACTTGATCATGTCATCCGCATCATGTTAACAACATTGATATGTTAAATTGTTGTTTGCTTATAATTACTAAACATGCTCATGGGGATTTCCCGGAATTGTTGTTGTTATTTCCGGCCTCATTTAAAAATGCCTAAATAGTGTAGTTTGATTATGCTTCACCTCTTGCCATGTTAAAAAACATTTAATCTTGTCTTGTAAATAAATGAGAGTCAACTAAATATTTAAAATGTGGTGTTTCGTCAATATGCAACTCGTTGCATATTGAGCTCCACTTAACTTGTAGTTTTGTTTGTGCACTTTGCCATGCCATGCATATTTAAACCGGACATGCATCATACTTGGATGTGCATCGTATGCCATGTTTATGCTTGTGTGTTTACCTTGTTGTTTGCTTCTTTCCGGTTGCTTCTCTTGTTAGCTTCGGTTTCGTTCCGGAGTTGTGAGGATTCGCTCGACTATGTTGCTCCGTCTACTTCATGGACCGTTCTTCTCCCTTGCGGAATCCCAGGCAAGATGATCATACCCTTGGATACCTTTACTACCATTGCCATGCTTAGTTGTCTCGATGCTATCGTTACATGTCGTGCTACCCATCTTTTATGTCAGCCTCTCCTTGTTGCCATGAAACCTCTAACCTTTGACACCTTCCTAGCAAAACCACTGTTTGGCTATGTTACCCGCTTGCTCAGCCCCTCTTATAGCGTTGGTAGTTGCAGGTGAAGATGAAGTTTGTTCCAGGAGGGAACTTGTTGTTGGAATATCACAATATCTATAATTATTATTAACACACCTATATACTGGGCATGGGTGGAAGGCTTGGCCTTTTGCTCGGTGTTTTGTTCCACTCATGCCACCTTAGGCGCCGATAAACCGGCATTATGTTCCTTGATTTTGCGTTCCTTACACGATGGGTGGATGGGGACCCCTTGACAGTTCGACTTTGAATAAAACTCCTCCAGCAAGGACCAACATTGGATTTAATTTGCTCATAATAACAACTTAATTATTTAATTAAATTGCATAGGGAGTTAGCGCTACCCGAGGATTCTTTCTACATAGCAGGGGGGCCAGTGCTGATGGTGTTGGTCCCAAACGGGGGTCCTGCAGGGCCACCACGGGGAAACTCGAGGTTTGGTTTTACCTGTAGCATCACCCATCCGGTCGTGGCCTGAGACGAGATACGCGCGGCTACTATCAGGGTGTCGACACACCGGGAGGTCTTGCTGGACTTGTTTTACCATTGTCGAAATGTCTTGTGCACCGGGATGCCGAGCCTGGTCGGATTTCCCTAAGATAAGGAGTGATGATATTATATTTATCGCTTCAGCTAATCGTGAGAGCTTGTGATGGGCTAAGTTGGCACACCCCTGCAAGGTTATGATCTTTCGAAAGCCGTGCCCGCGGTTATGTGGCAGATTGGAATTTGTTAATGTCCGGTTGTAGAAAACTTGGCAGATGATCCGAAGTAAAACACACAACTGTGTGAGTAACCGTGATCGTCTCTTTTCACTTTGAGAAGAGAACACGGTGGGGTTATGTTTGATTCGTATGTAGTTCAGGATCTTTAGCGATCACTACTTTTGCGACCGTTTGCGTAGATGCTCATCTTATTCTGGTACTCGTAAGCTAGCCACCATATTATTCTTAGCCGCTGCTGCAACCTCACCACTTCACCTCTTCCTACCCATAAAGCTTTGCTAGTCTTGATACCCATGGTTTTGGGATTGTTGAGTCCTCGTGGCTCACAGATACTACAACACCAGATGCAGGTTCAGCCGAGTAAGATGAAGTAGACGGCTCAAGTTCTTCGCTGGGAGCTCGATGAAGAGTTTGGCCGTATGCTTGTGACGTTTCGATGATCAGTAGTGGTTTCTACTAGGATTCGATCTAGACCTGTGGTTTATCGTTATGTTTGGTATCTTGTCTTTTGGATCTTACCCTTAGATGGGATGTGATGTTTTGAATGATGTTTTGCTTATGTAATGTATTGTGTGAAGTGGCGAGTGTAAGCCAACTATCTTTTCAGTTTTCCATCCCTATTTTTACATGAGTCGTGCAAAGTTACCAAACTTGCGATCATTCCAGAATGGGCTTATATCTTTAAGTCGTGCCTCGACACGTAGGAGATATAGTCCCATCCTGGGCATTACAGAGGCGCACGACGGTGGTGATGCAGGGTGCCACGGCCTGCAGAGCCTGCTCCCTGTCGACGGGAGCCAGCTCGTTAAAGACGGTGCCCAATGGCACAAATGGATTCCGGTAAAGAAGCCCTGAGACGATTCGCCCAGTAGCAGCGATGGCCGCCTACAGCCCCTCCGTCTCCAGCTCCGCCTCCACCACCGCACGAAGACGGCTCAACTCCTTGGATATATAGGTGAAGAAGGAGACCAGGTCAGGAAGCCTCAGCTCATTGAAGTCGGTCGGGTGGTCGAACGAGCTTAGCCCGAAGGCCGGCATGGTCGCGCTGGCACGACGGTGGGCATTGCGCAGTCGCAACACTTGGGTGGCAACATGGTATAACAAGATCTTGAGGCGATCCTGGACCTTGTCACGATCGACCCGATCGCGCTCCAGCTGGCTCGCCCGACCGCCTATGGTATCTCCCGCTTTCTGCAGCAACAACGCTGACGCCTCCAGCATCTTTGTGGTGGACGCATGTCGCTTTTGAAGCTCCGTGAACTCCCGCACATAAAGGAGGAGAAAGGTACCCCCCTCCTCCTTGAGCTCACGGAGCTCCACGTCCTTGGCCCTGAGCTCGGCATCCTTGGCATGGAGCTACTGTGTCGGGCGCCACACCTCAGAGTCCGAGATCTGATGCGCCGCCATGGAACCAGGTGCAAGCAATGGGGAGAGGAAGCAAAGGGGGCGAAATGGCTGAAAGCCAATGCAATCTACGGGAAGGCGGAGGGAGCTAGCCCAATCGACAACTTTTCACTTCATGGAGCAGTGGGTTTTATAGGAGGAGAGTCATCATGACTAATTGCTGCCGCGCCTGCTCCCGTCAATAAAAAATAAAAATCCTGCCACGCCTGCCGCACCCAAAAACCAGTGCAACACAGCGGTGGATAATTAAATTTACCAACCAGCAAGGAGAGTAAAAGGGGGTGAAAAAAAATGTGGCAGCGGCCTAGCTAATCGGTCGCACTAGCCCAGCTAGCTAGTCATCGTGCTTCACTGACGTACTCGGCGGGAAAGGTGGGCTTTTGTGATTTGATGACTCATTTACTTACTTCGACCGAGGAGGACCCAAAAAACGCGCAGTAGGGCATCCCACGTCTCGGCAAGGAAGAAAATATGCATGCACCACTAGGGAGGACCCATAATTTGTGCGGTAGGGTGTGCCACCTTTCAGCACGGAGGAAAAATGTGCATGTAAAAATAAATTGTGTCAATCTACCTATGGTTCGACCTCGGGACCAAACTAGTCGGTCAAAAACACCCCACTAGCCACACGGCTTCATCATGCTAACGTGGCACGGAGGATAGGTGTGGTTAGCTCCGTCTCGACCAGCCACAACGCTCTTGTTCTAGGCGATTCATCTAATTTCCAAGCATTTTTTAGTTATAATAACCCAACAGCATGCTCGCTCCACTCTTCATGTGTGCCCATGTGTCTAAAGGTTGTACTCGTCAGTCAACGTTCATCCACGTGTTGACGAGCCACTCCCTCTATACTAGATGGAGATGAGAGAGAGATGGCAGACATGGGATCCACTAGTAAGTAAGTCAACATTCATTCATGTGTTGACGAGCTACTCCCTCTGCACTCTACTCAACATAATATTGTATAAAATCAAGTTATGCGACAAAGCCAACAACCATTGCTGTTTCAGGCTATCGACGTACGTTCGATGCAAAAAAAATCGGCGTGCGCTTTGTACCCTAGGTTGCCGATTCAAATCTCGACCTTCAGATTTGTTAGTTTTAGGTCCAAATTTTATCAATGACAAGTGGGCCCCCCGTGTTTTGTTCGGATATTTTTCTGTAGGATGGGTTTTTTGCACAAACACTTGGCACATTTAGACAAGTTACGACTGCAGTTACATGTATTTTGCAAGTTTAGGAACAAAAATAATAGCGGCATAGAATATCACATGCTCCCGGCAGCTTAGATGATATGGTGATACGAGATTTTACATCGTTGGATCTGAGATCCAATGGCTTGGAAGTAGTCTTTGTAATTATGGGCAATGTCCAAACTCTCCAATGGTTGTTTGAAAAAAAGAACTTTCAGGCCTCATGTGAGCTGCTGGATCTTGGATCTAACGGCTCCTAGTAGCTCATATTAGGTGCTCCCCGCAGCTTAATTAGCCGCTACGGTGATACGAGCATATAGGTTGTTGGATCTGAGATCCAATGCCATGTGCATAGTATTTGTACTTTCAGCGTAATTCCCAATCTCTTTGAGGCCTATATTGCAAAAATATTCAAACTTCCTACTGCGAGCCGTTAGGTCTACCGGGAACTTGTATAACCATAGAATCTACGGTGTGGGAGCACCTCATATTCCCCCGTGCGAGAAAACATTAGGTGCTCTCGCAGCTTGGATGCTACGGTGATACAAGCTTCGAGGTCGTTTGATCTGAGATCCAATGGCATCTTAGTAGTCTATGTACTTGTGTGTTGTGTCCAAACTCTTTGGGGTCTTTTTTGCAAAAAAAAATAAACCACCATGTAGCCATTGGATCTGAGATCCAACGGCTCCGATGAACTTGTGTCACCACAACATCTAAGGTGTTGTAGCATGTGGTATTCTTAGATACAAGACAATATGAGGTCTTCCCTCATCTTAGATGCTACGATGATACGAGCTTCGAGGTCATTGGATATGGGATCCAAGGGCATCTGAGTAGTTTTGGTACTAATTGTGTGCAATTCCCACACTCATTAAGCTTTTTTGTAAAAATATTAAGACATCTTGGGAGCCGC
Source organism: Secale cereale (assembly GCA_902687465.1). Taxonomy (NCBI): domain Eukaryota; kingdom Viridiplantae; phylum Streptophyta; class Magnoliopsida; order Poales; family Poaceae; genus Secale; species Secale cereale. The sequence continues at coordinate 344,981,096 of LR738714.1, forward strand.
TATATCTCAGATCTACACGCTCCAAGGAACTAGTATCACCATATAGCATCTAAGGTGTGGGGGAACATGATATTCTCCCGAGGGGTGGTGCACAACCCATCAGTGTTTGGGAGGGTGGGGCAAAATATAATGTTCAAAAAATATAATCTAAAAAATCCTAAACAGAGCTTCACAATTTTGTCTCAGGTCGAGGGGTTACCCCACGACAATCTACAAAGCTTCACCTATGCAAGAGGTGTAGTGGGAGCGTCTCGGTGTGAGAGAGACGACGCGAGAAAGTGGGGTCAATCGAGTCATTTATAGAGGGAGAGATCGAGTGAGTGTGGCCTAGCGTACAATCGAATGTTAAAGACAGTACACCGAGATATCGTGTGGCGAAGCTGCAGTGAGAGCTGGAGGGAGATAGTTACCAAGAGAGTGTGGTCTAGATAGACTTTGTGTGTAAGCACACGATGAAGTTGTTTTACAAAGTCAACGTACGTGTCTTGAGAGATAGAGGGAGGGTTTGACATGGAGGGCATGACGAGGTTGTCTGTGAGAAATACATTTGTTGAGAGTGTGAGGGCAGGTGTGACATAAATGCAGATCGAAACGTGAAGAGAAATAATGAGCGCGCGTGTGTTGGATACCAATAGCTCTATTAACAAAGAAATGAAGATCGACCAATACATGAAGTATGTGTGGGGGGGG
>LR738714.1:344981871-345069366 GCA_902687465.1 Secale cereale
GGGGGGGTTGTCGATGGAGAGACCTAAAGACAACATGTGCATGTACATAGTACTAGACTCAATATTCATGTTTCACTTTATTGTGCATTTTAAATATGTAATTGAGAACCATGCATGGCTTACATTTTATTTTTGAGTTCGTGCCATACACGATTGGTCATACATCCACGTTGAGATCACTATATCACAAACTCACTGTAATTCAACAACTCGCCATAAATCAATTACCGTGCCTTTTGGAATGACTAGTTTCTTGCAAGGAAATTGGGCATTGTAGACTTGTCATAATAGTAATATATATAGATTTGTTCAGCAATTTTTAAAAAAGATTCATTTCGCTCGAATGGTAGCACCCAACGGTGTACCAGCTAGACCCGGGCTCATGTCCTACTGGTGGCGTGCGTGGTACGCACATTAGCCAAGCCCAACCAAAAGAACCGCGATACTAAAATTCGCGCCTCCACTCGAGCCTCCATGTTTTCAGTCGAAATATCTGGTAGCCAGAATTCCAGCCCTAGAAAATTCCCGTCATGTCCCCGGTCCATGACGAGAATGGATGAACAATGGAGGGATGCTTTAGTAACTAGTCCACGTTACCTACCGTGCCGACCATGGTTCAATTCCCTTGGTCGTCACTACCCAAGGTCACCCGTCCACTCCATTGCGTGTACTAATAGTACTACACCAGGATGAGCACAGAATGGAGCTCCGTTTGTTGATTTTGTTCATGCGTTGTTCGTGCCTACTAGATTTATTATATCAGGCAATGCACTTTTATGGAGAGATTATCTTTTGACTCTGCATATATAAGTTGTGTAAAGTCTAACTAAGCAAAATGTTTGAACAAATCCTTTCTTAAGAATTATTAACATCTACAACAATAAATATGTATGGCTTGAAAATTCATTTCATGATGCAGGTTATGGTATTTTGAATCCTGGATTTTAAATCCCAGAAATCCAAAACTAGCCTGAAATTCATGAAACTGAGCATGGTCACGTGATATGGGACAAAAAGGCTGTCGTATTTTTTTGTTCAATTTGGGAGAAGCTGTTTATGAAAAGATGCTCAAAAGAAGAGCCAAGGTATTATGGAACTAAGACAGGTCTTGTTAATGCGAACGGTTTCACTATTCAAACCGTGGGTGTTAGACATACGTGCCGCCACGAGTCCCGCTTCTTATCGGGAGGTGACGTCCGAGCAAGCGTGTGAGTCGATGGGATGCGTGCGAGCAGAACACTGCACCGACTGACCGGGAGGCGTGCGAGCAGGCCGCTACACAGTCTCACTGGGAGGCGAGCCTTTGACCAGGCTCCGTCGCCCACCTTGTTTGTGCACTAGGTGATACATCTATTCATCCACGCATGTAGTAATTATTAGTAGCCTAACTTGTCACGGTGACTTTTGTTCATAAATTTTTGTTCCTAAACTTGTTACATAATACTAGAACTAGTATTACGTGAAACTGGTGCTGTAACTAGTGAACACGTCCAAATACGGCCAACGGCAATACTCCCGCGCGTTCTTCATGTTTGCATGTGTGTCTAAACGTAGAAGGGGAGGAGAGAGAGAGAGAGAGAGAGAGCAGATGTCATGGAATTGTCATGGCAAATGTACTAGTGCGAGGACTTGTCGTGAGGCCAACGCTATTAGGTAGTAGCTTGAACGGGGTTGATTGGAATCGAAAGGCACAACACAAGACAAGGGTTTAGACAGCTTCGAGCCCCGGGAAACATCACTCGGTAATAGCCCAACATGCTATTTGTGGCTAAGTCTCATTATGCTCATGAGGGGGTCGCTGCATAAGCTGGCTCTCCTCTCGTTGTGTCTAGCCTTAGAGATTATTTCTTGTCCCTCTTGGGGTGCCCTGCCCGTCCTTATATAAGTTGAAGGGGCGGGTTACATATGGAGTCCTAGTAGGATTAGGACTAGCCTATCTTCTATTACAAGCCGGATACAAGTCTGGGTCTTGATTCCTTGTAAGGGAAATATCCATCATGCCTTTCCTCTTATGCCGGCCCACCAGAACATAAGCCGGCCTTCCCACGAGTCGCCTTCTAGGCTGTTGAATCTTGTCTATCGTCTGACCCGCCCGCCAGGTCACCAGTAGGTCGCAATGTTCAGGCGGGTTACCCGTAAACCACCAGGTCTGGGCGGGTCGCCAGTGAGTCGCAATTTTCTATCCGGGTCAAACATCCGGCGGGTTACACCGCAGGGTATATCCCCGACATTAGCCCCCATTTTAGCTTGGATTTATCCATGGTAAACGTATGCTGCAAAATAAACACAAGAACAAATTTAACAGGTTGTGCTTCGGGTTAAACGCTTTCCTGAACCGGCACCTTATCATCCTTAAGTCCTTGTCATTTCCTCTTGGATGAGTGTTCATGATCTCATATCAAATCTCCTTTAGCAGATATGTTCAAACATTGCCAATGGAAAAAATCTGGACACTTCTTCTGAAAAATCCGGGTCAATAGGACGGCTTCATAATCAATTTGCTGACATTGGTTTCTCGCAGAAAAAATATTATAAAGAATAATCCATTTGACTCGTCTTCCAATGCTCTAGGTTGACAAACATATTGGTATTGAAATACTCATCTGATTTTTAGCTAACTTAAAGATGTAGAGCTTGCCGAGTTATGATTGCCAAAACTGTCGGTTTGTAAATATTGATAGCATCGGGTCATAATTATTGCTAACACTAAGCTTGAAAGTGTACCTCCCTTATATGTGTATCATCTATAGCCCCCAAGTCTTAAGAAGGGAGTGTAGTAACAGCTTAAGACTTGCTTTAATGTTAATGCTACAACTTTAGAGAAATCCAGGATGGTCATCTCAGTCACTAGTCAAAACTGAATATTCCACATATGTAGCCCCCAAGTGTCGGGTTTTCATGCTTGCCGGAACCTGGGACTTGTTATTGCCTTATGCTCAAAAAACTTCAACAAGTGTAGCCCCCAAGGGCCGGATCATTTGTAGATATGATCATGTAGACTTGAACAACAATGTGTAGCCACCAAGGACCGACTCAACAAGACAATACCGAGCTAGAACTTCATTGAAAATAACATCATATGATGTAGCCTCCATCATAGGGTTGAACCCATGACCACAAGGTCAAGAGCCTTGTGCTCTACCAACTGAGCAATGGACCCTTCAATATAATGGATTAAGGCTAGTGTACTTTGAATTTTTGACATGAGCAATTGGTAGCCCCCAAGGGCCGGCTCATTACAATGTGATGAGTCGGGTCTTCAATAAGGCAAGTAAAAATGACCTTGCATTAGCCCCCAAGTGCCATGGTGCATGCTGGCAGTGACATGGGACTCGCATATTTGATGTAATATCAATCTGAATAATGTAGCCCCCAAGTGCCGGGTCATAAGCCTGCAGCGACTTGGGACTATTCCTTCCATTGCAGAATAAATCTTATCCCTTGGTAAAGAAATAATAACCATTGCGCTGAAGCGACTTTGAAAACCTCACTCATTCAATATCATAATGAAAATCCAGCCAAGTTGGATATTAAATATTTGAATACCTTATCGGTTCAAAAGTAAATCCGAAGTTTAAATACATGGCGGCTCTTGGCCCATGGTGACTTAATACGCATCCATTGTAATCCGGGATTTTTGTAACCCGGCGGATTATAGCCTTTAACAATGAAGAACTATAGGATTGACTTATACTGGTGGCTTACGTCGCCATATCTAGTGAGGGTAACAATCCAATGATTTATAAGCGCATGATTCCAATGGCGCAATCCTATATATACTAGCGATTTTAACATCCAAATCCAGGGCGGATTATCAAACCTCACATATTCATCTAACAATTTTAAAAATACACTTGGAAAATTGGCTCAATTGTCGGCTTACATCGCCACATCCAGTGAGGGTGCCAACCCAAGTACTCATAAGCTCATATTTCAATTGCGCAATCCAAGTATACTGGCGACTTAACGTCCAAAGCCATGTCGCTTTACCAAAACCAAAATATTCGTATCATTATTGAAAGGCATACATGTAGATTAATACCATGGTGATGCTGTGATAATTATTATCCGGGGCGAGTATCAACCCGAAGTCATGAAATATCATCATTTTGATTGCTCAAGGCAAAATATCCTGGCGACTTAAAGTACACTATCAGGGCAGGTTATCAAACCCAAAGATGCTCCATGATGAGTCATATAATCAAAGCTACATGCCCTATGAAATTGGTTCATACTACCGGCTTACAGCTCCAGATGCAGTAAGGGTAACAGCCCTAAGATTTAGAGCACAATGCTCTATTCAATTTATTCATGCTGCGGGCTTACAATGCCAGACATAGCAAGGGGTAATATCCCAAAACCTAGAGTGCAGAACTCCAAGTGCATAATCATCATACACTGGCAACTCAAAGTACAAAGCCAGACTGGGTTAACAAACGCCAGATAGATTCAGATATGAACCATAAGGCAACATAGCCCTCATCGGTTTTCAACCATGTATTAACATGTCATAAGAAAGGAATCTAAAACATGTTAAAATCAAATGTAAATAAAAAACAAGGATTTCACAGGCTGCCAAGCCTTCAAATAGAGTGCTTTTCAAGGGACGCACAACCACTGAGTTAAACCTTCATTCAACCTTATAAGCCGGGCCGCACATGACAAATCGCCGTTTTAACTTTGATAAGTTAAGGGTCTGTATAAGATTTATTGTCAAGAGTACGGCGAGTCATTCCAGGATTACCTCGGCGGAGTGGTAGACTTAAAAAGGCAGGATAACCTAGATTTTTAGGTGAATACAACTAGCTTCCAGACCTATTACAAGGGTCATCAAAGCTCTTGTCCATTTAACAAAGAGCCCCCAATTAATATTTCATTCCAGGCGTACAAGCCAGATCAATAGGGTAGTCATAGCTATGCTCAATGAGAAGGAAGCCCCAAGTAATTTGCAATCAAGGCATACAAGCCTGATCAAGCGGGTAGTCACATCTATGCTCAGTGAGCAGGAAGCCCCCAAGTGTTCATAATAAGATAAGCCCATAAGGCAGGATACCCATGTTTGAACCGCGCATCATGGCAGCAAGTTCTCTTTGGCAACCTTTAATTTTCCTGAGGACTCAAACTTGTGAGAGATGAATTCTTTTTGAACCAGAATTTCAAACCGGATATTGAGAGCTTCAAAGCTTTGTGAGAGACACTTTTCCCTTGAGCCTGGTTTTAAACCACAATCCTTCATTTTAAGCTGAAATATTTCTGACGGCCTTTTAGATTTTCATCAATATAGCAGTAACCTCCGAGACCGAGTTATTTTCCCTCCAATGACCCGGAGTTCTTTAAATCTGCTGGAACTCACAATATTTGCTGAGTCATCTGATTGTAGCCCCCGAGTCTTAAGATGACTCGAGGAGTTGTCTTGAGATTCTCCATATTTGACCATGATATAAACCGGTATGAGTCATTCAACAGCTCAGTGATATAATAGTCCCTTTTGAAGTAGAAAACTTGTCCTGCATTGGAGAACATGCAAGCCAGAGTAATTGCTCCTTTTTAAAGAAAGCAATATGTAATATAAAAATATAATGGATAGATTTCACCTAATATGTTAGGCCAGAAATTATCCACCGCGGAGTTGATTATCACCATGGCTTAGCTGAAATCAATGACGGCCGAGTCGTCCGCGAGAGCAGACAGGTGAGCCGGCCGCGGCGATGTAAGCTAGCGCAGACGGGCGAGTCAATCGCAGGCCCAGTGAGACGCGCAGACGAGCGAATCAACCGCGTCATGTTGCTATAAATTGGGTCGTAAAAACGACAGTTTGGACATATATTCATCGAGCATCATGGCATGGTCACACGCTAGCGCATGATAATGGTGGCGCAAGCTATACACGACCATCGCTCTTGCAATAAACAATATTGCAGACCAAGGCAAAGATAAACTATTCTTTCACAAAAACAATATGTGCTAATAAAATAAACTTGGATTGACAACACCTGATTCATCTAGATGATAGACGGAGTCATACATTCCATCTGTCAATCACCTCCAGCAGAGACTTCGCCGGACGGCGGCACTCAGTGGTAGTGACCAGCCCGGACCAGAGAACAGTCCAAGATGACTCGTCTGCACAAATGGCACCCCGACGGCTTAAATGGAGGTGCATGAGTCGGGGTAGCTCAATGTGACTGCAGTGGCGGGTCACAACGTCGGAGGTGAGAACTGCTCAACATCTGCTCCAGGGGGGAATCAACGGTCGCTGACCCTCATATATGACCAGGCAGGGCCCCAGTGGCTTGTAGTGGTACTGGTGGCTTGGAGCAGGGTGAAATGAGGACCAAGCGGAGCGAGGCCGGCTCAGGGTTGTTCGCTGGCGACTCAGGAGGCGGACGACGGCTCACGGTCGGCAACTCAGGCGACGGCGGCCTTCCGCGGAGTTCTAGAACAGCAACAGCCGCAGCGGAGTCGAAGAAACAGCCGGTAGCTCATCATCGGCGGTTCGGCGATTTAACGTGGAGAGGCTCCAAAGTAGGAGATCGGCCCAGTAGCGGCTCAAGGCCGGTCGGCACGGCGACTCTTAAGTGGCTCCGGCCAGCGGCAGCTTGCGGCGCATAGGCGGCGGCTTGGGCATGTGAATGGCGTGGGATAGCGCGAGGCGGTCATTTTGACGCGACGGGGCTGGTAAGAAGGCCCGTGACGGGGCGAGTCATGGCGGCAACTCGGACAGCCGCCAGCGCGGCGGACGGCAACTCAGATGCAGAGTTTAAGACATCAACAAAATTTCCACGCTTTGACCGTAAGTTCGTGCACGCAACACATCAACAAAATTTCCACGCTTTTTCCTTATTTTCAATCTCATCTGATGAACTCGGAGTCAATGTGAGGCCCGGCTAAAACTGGGTCTCGGCCGATCAATCACGCGTGGGCTGCTATGAATTTTCTTTTTCTCAGGAGTAGTTGGCACAATGAATGCACGAATCAGCGACTTGCGCGCAGGGCTTGTCTTAGCTTTTGGCTGGTGTACAGATCGAATATGTTGACACATGCCTAATTTCTCTTGATCTTCATCTCGTATATGTCGTTCCGTCTGCTTGTTATGGAGGCGACGCAAATCCTTCAAATCCGGTTGTTCCTTATTCGAAATTTGCGAACTTATTGAACCCTAGAAAAGATCCCTCCAAGAACTCAACACCACCGTGCGCAGGCCCCACGGTGGGCGCCAACTATCATGGAATTGCCACGACAGATGTCCTAGTGTGAGGACTTGTCGTCAGGCCAACGCAATTAGGTAGTAGCTTGAACGGGGTTGATCGGAATCGAAAGACGCGACACAAGACAAGGGTTTAGACAGCTCCGGGCGCCGAGAGCCATCATCCGGTAATAGCCCTACATGTTGTTTGTAGGTAAGTCTCATTATGCTCATGAGGGAGTCACTGCATAAGCCGGCTCTTCTCTCGTTGTGTCCAGCCTTGGAGATTATTTCTTGTCCCTCTTGGGGTGCCCCGCCCCTCCTTATATAAGTTGAAGGGGCGGGCTACATATGGAGTCCTAGTAGGATTAGGACTAGCCTATCTTCTATTACAAGCCGGATACAAGTCCGGGTCTTGATTCCTTGTAAGGGAAATATTCATCATGCCGTTCCTCTTAAGCCGACCCACCAGAACATAAGCCGGCCTTCCCACGAGTCGCCTTCTGGGCCGTTGAATCTTGTCGATCGTCTGACCCGGCCGCCAGGTCACCAGTAAGTCGTAATGTTCAGGCGGGTTACCTATAAACCGCCAGGTCTGGGCGGTCACCAATGAGTAGGAATGCTCTAGCCGGATCATACATCCGGCGGGTTACACCGCGGGGTATATCCCCGACAGCAGACATGGAACCGACCAGTAAGTGAACTGGAATAGTGCGTGCTCACGAGCCGGTCCCACTATAATGTACCGAAGTTAATATAAAAACATGTTATCCATTAAATACACTATGGTAATATAAAAACATTATATCAACAAAGGGGAGTACAACAAACGTTGCTACTATCTTGCATCCATATATTTCCTATTGATGTGCGGCTTGAAGGCCCTGGTTGCATGTTCGATCCTCGTCCTGCTTCATTTTTAATTGATACTAGTAAGGTACATGCACATTGCACACATGAGATATGGCAACCAAATTATGAATAAATATCACACCACAGCATGTAAGCTTTGATTCATATATGCATGATGTAGATGTTCATTTAATTCTTATAGTTCATCTAAATTAAAATCAATAAGTGTTATAAAAAAGTTAATCTATTTTAAGATTCATGGAATTGTGCATTGTAGAGCATAAAGTAAAAAACAAATAATGGCAATTCTTTTATAAAAAAGGGAAAACACGGTACAGAAGATTATAGAACAAAGGATAAGTGCTTTTGTTTTGCAAAAATACCATGGTGCAACGTGGAAGGTTAGAAAGGGCGTGCGAGAGAGTGGTGACCTATCTAGAGGTAAAACAATTGTGGTAGCGGCGGGGTTTGCAACAGTGTTTGGAGTAGTTCTGGGGCAAATGCTACAAAAATATAATCTAAACCCACCAGAATAAATGCCTTCACAAATTAATCGAAGGTTGGAGTCCCCCTCGCAATGTAAATAGCTCCGGCTCTACGAGGGATGGAGAGGTAACTTCGATATGTGGAAGATACAGTCTGAGAAAGCGAGGTCAATCGAGACATAGATAGAGAGACAAAGTGAGTGTGCCCCGAAATTTGTTGAAGAGATATATATGTTGTGGATAGATATTGTCCGATTGAACATTTGGGAAGAAGGGTGAGGGTTGTAAGAGAGAGCTAGCAGATGATCCGGTCACAGACATGCACATATATCGTTTGTGCATGGGAGGAAGCAAGGTCAATCGATGCATAGTGTCGAGGGAAACGACACCTATGGGATCCCGGGGACCCCTACTACTGAAAGTGCGTTATATCTACTAGAGGGGGGTGAATAGGCGATTTTTATGAATTCTTCACTAAGGAATTTGCTGTTGAGGAAATTCCTTAGAGAAGAACTACTTGCAGCGGAATAAGTACTTAGAAGTAAACATAGCAGAATACAAGCATGGTCATCATGAAGAAATGAAGACAAGCACATAGTACAAAAAGCTTAATCACAGGATAGCACAGGATGAAGACAAACAGACTAAAGAAATTGAACTGATGAAATTGAGAAAGTCTTCAGTCAAAGTCTTCAAACAGATATGAACAAGCACACAACACAGATATGAGGAAATGAAAGAGTTGAGGAAATAGAACCAGTAAGCTTGGTAAAGACAATGATTTGTTAGACCAGTTCCAACTACTGTCTCAGTTGTACATCTGGTTAGGGCAGCTAGGTATTTAAACCTGAGGACACATAGTCCCGGACACCCAGTCCTGGACACACAGTCCAAGACACCAAGTCCTCATCGTATTCCCCTTGAGCTAAGGTCACACAGACCTCGCCCAATGACTCATGGTAAGTCTTTAGGTGACTTCCAAACCTTCACAGACTCGATCACTCGGCGATCCACAATTCCTCTTGGATGCTCTAGACCATGACGCCTAACCGTCTGGAAGAAGCACAATCTTCAAAGGTAACAAGCGTCAGATCCATGCGATATCAATCTCTCCAGTGATGCTCAATCACTTTTGGGTTTGTGGGTGTTTGGGTTTGGGTTTGGGTTTTTCCTCACTTGATGGTTTTCGCTCAAAGTCCTCGGAGGATGGGTTGCTCTTATGACAAGTGTCAGTTTCTCTCCGAGCAGCTAACCATCTAGTGGTTGTAGGGGGCGGCTATTTATAGCCTAGGGAGCAGCCCGACATGATAAGACATAAATGCCCTTTAATGATATGACCGTTAGGTAGGTAGATATTTTGGGACAACTGTCGCTTAGCACAACAACGGTCGGAAATTGGAGTATCAAATTCCTCAGGGCAATCATGTTCCTCACTATGTAGGTAATCCGCACTAGCGAATTCCTAACTCGTCAGTCAGAACAAATTGCTCAAAGACCAGAAGAACTTCGTCTCTGCCACTGAAGAATATGAATGAACTGTATGAGATTTCCAATGGCTTCACTCGAAGGGATTAGTAGGTGTAGGATTTTGAGTTGAGCATCACTTGGAAATTTTTCCTTAGTATTTCCTCGACCCCCTTTAACAGTACGTTGTTTCCTATGACTCAAGAAAGAGAAAACGAAACTACGAAAACAAAAGTCTTCATACTTCATGTTCCTCAAATGAATACCTAGTCTTCAAGGTCACACCAATTTCTTCACTTTCAAAGTCTTTAGAAAGTCTTCGGAAATCCAAAGTCTTCAGTCAAAGAACTTCATTTTTAGGGGTCGACTTTATCTGTAAATATCAAACTCCTCATAGACTTATAGACCTGTGTACACTCATAAACACATTAGTCCCTTAACCTATAAGTCTTCAATGCACCAAAATCACTAAGGGGCACTAGATGCACTTACAATCTCCCCCTTTTTGGTGATTGATGACAATATAGGTTAAATTTTCAACGGGGATAAACATGAGAAGTGTAAATACTGATATTGAGGAATTTGATTGCAAGATATAGAAGAACTCCCCCTAAAGTTGTGCATTCTGAGGAACTTGCTTTTGAAGCAATGCACACTTGAAGAGTAGAATCATGGAGATTCCCCCCTATATCTTGTAATTCATACACGCATTTGACATGTAATATGAAGAATTTGAAATGCGTGATGAAATATGGTGACTAATGTAATTCAGCATGCGTGCATAACATTAATAAGGAATAAGCATGCAGAAACACAGCAGCAAAAGTATCAGGTCACCATAGAGTTTAAGTTTAGAACGAGAGTTGTAACTTAGCAAAAAACGCCCATATAAGTAGACCCGCTTGAAGACTAACTCCAATTTCTCCCCCTTTGTCATCGAATGACCAAAAAGATAGAAACTGAGGACTAACGCTCCTGAAGAATCTCAAGATGATGAAGGCGCGCCAGCATTGTTGGGGTCGTTGGTTGATGTAGGGCCTGCCGCAGTGTCGTCCAAGTCTTCATACTCGTCGGTTTCGCGTGATGAAGAATAGGAGCTGGCCACCAAGGGAGGAACCTTGACCTTCTTGTATTTCTTTGGTGGAGGAGCAGACCAGTCAAAGTCATCCTTGAGACCCATTTTCTTCAGATCTTCTTCGCCATACAGATGAGACAGAACAGCCCAGGTGTGGTTGAGGGTTTCTTGGAGGTAGTAATGGTTTTTCTTCACTACATTGTGTGTAGAGGTCATGTTGTGAAGAATTGAACCAAACTGACGCTTGACCCATTTGTGGTTGCGATCAACCTTCGGATGAAGACTGAGGAGAAGCTCATGATCAGTCATCACCGTGGGAGCTGTGCCTTGAGGATTTGGCGCGTTGGCGGCAGAGTCATGGGTGGCAGAGTCATCATTGATGGAGTAGGATGCAGCTTTACGAAATTTATCATCCAATGGATGAATGCCTTCATCAAAAACGGTAGTGGCCTTGCCCTTGTCATCAGCTGAGGAAAATGTTCGTTTGAGGACTTCAATTGGGGGCAAGTAGTTGCAATGATTCAGTATGTCAGCTTTGTAGTTCACTGAAGACCTTGTACTGATGAATCTCATAATCCATGGAGCATAAGGCTTCAAGTTGAAAGGGGACAATGCAACATTTTCCATAGTCCTCATGAAGAAATCATGGAAGTTGACGGGAACGCTATGGATGATGTTGAACAGCAGATTCTTCATGATGCCAATGACTTCTTCATCATTTGAGTCGTGGCCCTTGATTGGACTCAATGTCTTCGTCAGAATGCGATAGACAGTCCGAGGCAGAAATAGCAATTCCTTGACGAGGAATTTGGTCCTTGGGGCTTGACCTGGCTTCAAAGGCTTCATAAGCACTTGCATGTAGTGATCAGTGAGTTCTGTTTCTTCATACATGCAACGTGCTGCTTTAGTGGGAGGACTGAGAGGCAGAGCTTGAAGTAATTCAGTGGCTGGTGCCTTGTAGTGAGTGTTTTCGGTCATCCAGTCCAGCACCCATGAATTCATATCTTCAAAATTGCCAGTGATGAGCAGCGTTGCATAGAATTGAAGAATCGGTTCTTCATTCAATTCACTTATGTCAGTGTAGAAACCCAACAGCCTACCGTCGTGAAGAACACTGAGGACTGGCACGAAGCACGACAGAGATTCCATATCCACGTGAGGAATATGCTGATGATCGAAGACTTTGTCTTTGTTGAATAGCACTAAGGAATAGAAATTTGCCTGACTGGTATTCCAGAAACGCCTCTTCCTAATGCGAGCAGAGTTATAAGGATTGTAGTCAGTAAAGAACACATGCTCGCCGAAGAAATCAGCCTTCTTGAACGTTTGCTTTCTTGAGAAAGGATCCTTTGGCTTGGGTTGAGGAGTGTCAGTCAATTGCATCACAACCTCCGGATTCGCAATCTCAGCTTCTTCAGTCTGAGGAATTTCTGGTTCCTCTTCAGTGGCAGTCTTCATAGATTCAATAGCAGCAATAGTTTCTTCAACACTAGTGGCTGGAATGTCTTCATGGACAGACTGTATGGGATCGGTCTCTTTAGAGCCCAATGGAACAGTTTGTGCTGGGGACTAAGGAATTTGTTGCAGCGGCATGAACAGCGGGGAGTTGGGATGCTGACTATCCAAAAATTCATCATTCATTAGAGGAGTGGCACTCCCAATGTCCACGTCTGAGTCTTGTTCTTCCAATTCCTCAACGCCGGCCTCTTCAGAAGTGAACTGAGGCATGGGCGAGGAGATGATTGGGGTTAAAGGGATTGCATCCACTTCAATTTCTTCATCCGTCTACTCTGAGGAAGTAGCAGAGGGAATATCTTCATCTGATTCACTTGAAATCACATATTCTTCATCAAACGGAATAAGTTCCTTTGATGGCATGGATGAAATGGGAACGACATCGATAGGGTTGTCAGCTGAGCTTATCAAATGCTTCTTCTTCAGAGCTGAAGAATCTGATGAAGCTGATGCCTTTCTTTTCTTCATAGCTGCACGCTCTACAGCCTTTGTCTTCTTCACATCTGATGTAGATGGAAGGATTGGAGTTGGAGTAGGGGCAGGAGGAGCAGAGGAATCTGGTTGAATTTCTTCAGGCACAACTGATGCAGTTGTCCTGACTTCTTCATGTTCTTCAGGCGCAGCCTTTGGAGCTTCAGTTGGCCAGACATTTTTTTCAGGCGAAATACTAGAGGTTGCCCTGGCAATTTCTTCAGTGGCTGGAATGCAGTCATCAGCCCTGGTAATTTCTTCAGTAGCCTGATGTTCTTCAGCGGTGCTGGCATGTCCTTTAGTAGACTGAGCAGATGCTTCAACCTGAGGAATTTCAATGTGCGTTTGACGAGCAGCACTTGAAGAAAAACCTTTAGTCAAATTCACGAATCTGACTTTGGCGCCCATCCAGTCTGTGCGATATGCGTCGAATTCATCACTCGGGGTTTTGATTTCACCCTGAAGCTTTACAAGTTCTTCAGTTGTCATGTTGACAACATTCTTCTTCAGGAAGCGCTCCTTCTTGTACTACGCTTTCTTCGTCTGCCTGGCCTTTCCAAATTTCCATTTTTCTTCGCCTATGAAGGTGGTCAGCATGTGACTTTGGCCAGGAGTCACGTTGAAGTCACACATAGGAGTGTTGGGATCCTTGTGTCAGAGATCTATGAAATCAAGGATCACTTTTGGATCCAAAAGCAGTGACACTTCGCTTCCTTTGGCTCTTCCGGCCCTTTCTTGCCTGTCTCTGATGATTTGAACAAGTATTTCATCATCAGCTTCGTCATCAGACGACACTTGGAAAGCAACTTGTTTCTTGTGAGGACTTGGGCGAGAGCCTCGTCCAGCATTGGTCTTTTTCTTCAGCAGAGAGGGACCAACTGAGGAACTTGGTATTGCTGAGGTACTTGGAGCAGCTGAGGAACTTGCAGAGACTCCTAAGGCAATGGATATGCCCGCAGTCCTTTGACATGTGGCAAGATGCACTGGTGCAGATGATTTTGCTGGAGCATCTGAAGACTTTGGAGGAGGAGCTGAGGACTTAGGAGGAACAGGAGCAGTCTCAGGAATTCGCCAATGAATAAAAGAGGCGGAAACAGTGAAGACAATGTAAAGTTGAAGAATATGAACAACTGAGGAATTTCAGAAAAACTCAAATTGAAGATTTTCAACTTTTTGTGGTGGCGTGACCCACCGTATAAGAATGATGATTTCAGACACCGCGTACAATTGTCGTACGGTTCTGAGAATCAAATTCATCATTAATTTCTTCACACTTAGATCATTATTCTTCATTGATTGAAGAAAAACAATTTCTTCATGTGTTGCACATCTAAGTCATCAATTTTGCATAAGTGTTAGGATGAGTGTCCAATTCAAAGAACATTCGAAGATTCTAAGATATTTAGCTCACACGGCAACTTGCTAAATCTCTTCTTATCCAAGAGCTTTGTGAAGATATCAGCTAGCTGTTCTTCAGTCTTCACATGCTCAATAGAAATTTTGCCCTTCAACACATGATCACAAAGAAAATGATGACGAATCTGAATGTGCTTGGTCTTCGAGTGCTGAACTGGGTTGTGAGCAATCTTGATGGCACTCTCATTGTCACAGAAGAGAGGCACATTCTTCACGTTGATGCCATAGTCCTTGAGCGTTTGCTTCATCTATAACAATTGAGCATAGCAAGAGCCAGCAGCAATATACTCAGCTTCAGCAGTAGACAGTGATATGCAGTTCTGTTTCTTCGAAGACCAATAGACCAACGATCTTTCGAGGAAGTGACATGTGCCAGATGTTGACTTGCGGTCCACATGATTACCAGCATAGTCAGAGTCTGAATATCTAATGAGATCAAAAGTCGAGCCCTTGGGGTACCATAATCCAAGTGTTGGTGTGTGAGCTAGATATCGAAGAATATGTTTCACAGCCTTATGTTGTGATTCCTTCGGTGTAGCTTGAAATCGGACACACATGCAAACATTAAGCATTATATCTGGCCTAGATGCACATAGCTAGAATAAAGAACCAGTCATGGAGCGGTATACCTTATGATCGAAGTCAATACCATTTTCATCAGTGCACAGATGGCCATTTGTGGGCATAGGGATTTTGACGCCTTTGCAATCGTGCATGCCGAATTTCCTCAGTACATCCTTGAGGTATTTCTCCTGAGATATGAATATGCCATTGCGTTGTTGACGAATTTGGAGACCTAGGATGAATTTCAACTCTCCCATCATAGACATTTGATATTCCTCACTAATCATATAGGCAAATTCATCACTATAACATTGGTCAGTACATCCAAAAATAATATCATCAACATATATTTTGCACACAAATAATTCACCATCATAGGATTTAGTGAAAAGAGTAGGATCAAGTGAACCGGGTTTGAAGCCTTTCTTCATGAGGAATTCCTTCAAAGTGTCATACCACACCCGAGGGGCCAGCTTGAGGCCATAGAGGGCCTTATTGAGTCTGAAGACTTTGTCGGGGTTCTTTGGATCTTCGAAACCACAAGGCCATTTTCATCTTGCTTGTTGCGGTAGATCCACTTTGTGCCAATGATATTATGCTTGCGAGGATCAAGACGTTTGACCAGTTCCCAGACGTTTTTGAGCTCGAACTGATGTAATTCTTGTTGCATAGCTTGAATCCACTCAGGCTCCAGAAATGCTTCATCTACCTTAGTGGGCTCTGTGATAGAGATAAAAGCAAAGTTCCCACAAAAGTTAGATAAATGTGAAGCTCTTGAGCGTGTGAGAGGACCTAGTGCTTCAATGTCATCGATGAGTTTCTCTATCTGCAATTCTTTTGCAACACGAGGATGAGCTGGATGTCGTCGAGGAATTTGATCAGCATTTTCTTCAGCACCATTTTCTTCAGGATTTGAAATAACTCACATTGGGTTTCTTGTCAGTGAGGAGTTCATAGGCATTCTTCTTGAAGAATTTGTGAAGATATACTCTGCTGATGATGTGGCAGGCAGTATCAATTGCATCAATCCAGAAACGACGAGCCATTTTGTATTCATCAAGCCTAGTGCGAGCCATCTTAGCAGGAGTCATGTTCTTGCGCTCCACAACGCCATTCTGCTGAGGAGTATAAGGAGCATATAACTCATGAGTAATACCAAGTTCATCAAGATAGTCATCGAGACCAGAGTTCTTGAACTCAGTTCCATTGTCACTTCTGATGTGCTTTATCTTCACACCAAAGTTGGTTGAAGCCCTCGAGGAAAATCGTTTGAAGACTTCCTGCACTTCATGTTTGTAAGTAACAATGAGTACCCACGTGTATCGAGAGTAATCATCAACAATAACAAAGCCATATTCAGAAGCATCATTTGAAACTGCAGAATAATGGTTAGGACCTAAGAGATCCATGTGAAGCAATTCAAATGGTCGAGTAGTGGTCATGATAGTCTTCACTGGATGCTTGGCCTTGGTCATCTTTCCAGCTTCATAGGCGCTGCATAAATGATCCTTGAGGAATTTTACATTCTCAATGCCAATGACATACTTCTTCTTTGCAAGCGTGTGCAAATTCCTCATGCCTGCATGACCAAGTCATCGATGCCATAGCCAGCCTTCAGAAGCTTTTGCAAGTAGACACACAGCTCGTTGAGGTCCTCTAGAGAAATCAACAATATACAAGTCTCCTCTCCTAAAGCCTTCGAATACTTTGGAAATGTCAAATTCCATGACCACAACACAACGATACTTGTCGAAGACTACAACCATATCAAGATGAAAAAGCATTGAGACAGACATGAGGTTGTATCCTAAGGACTCGACAAGCATGACTTTGTCCATGTGTCAATCCTTTGAGATCGCAACCTTACCTAGACCCAATACCTGACTTTTGCCTTTGTCAGCGAAGATGATATGCTTCAGATGAGATGGTGATAAGGGAGCATCCATCAATAGATTCTTGTCACTAGTCATGTGATTTGTGCATCCACTATCGAGGACCCACTCAGAGGCTTTGGGTTGATCATCCTGCAGATGAATTAGTGCACCTTACAAAATCATATACTTCATCAGTGAAGAATATGACATCAAATCATCAGATCAATTTCATCAATCAATGCAACAGATAAAGCAGTATGAGGACGTGAGAAATGAGAGTTCATTTCTTCATGATTAGCCTGCGTCCTTTCAGGCACATTTCAGGTCTCCTGCAAATTCTTTAGACGTTTGAGCACGTGTGGAGACCTGACCCTGTAGAAGACATTAGTTCATTTTCTTCACCACACACATCTCAAGGGGTGGCAAAGAGTTCATCACTCCGCGAGCTCCATATGAGAAGGGTGGCATAGAAGCCAGCCCATTTCGTTTCACATAAGAGGAGTTAGGATAAGCCTATGAATAAGCAGAGTAATTCTTTGATGACTTATGAACATAATGGTTAGAAAAATAATGCTCATATTCATAGCCCTTAGCTCTTCCCTGCGAAACAGAGTTGCTAGCGCGATGATATTCATATGAGGACTTTGATCCTTTTGAGGAATTTGATCCATGCGAGGAATTTGGTCTGTATGAGGATTTTACTCCATCTGAAGATTTTGATCCATATGAAGAGTTTGATCTGGGGTTCCTATTCCTCACATGAGGTGCCATGAGGACATTCACTTGAAGACTTTCAAGGTGCCTCTTAGGAACCCAGATTTTCTTCATAGGGGGACCATTCCTACAGTTAGTTCCAACATATCTAGCAAATACTTCACCATTCTGATTTTTGAACAGTTTATAGTTGGAGTCAAATGACTCATCGGAAGAATGACAAGATTCACATGTAAAGCCAGATAACTTGGATGGATCAAATGGAGGTCCCTTTGTAGCAACCCATGAGGTTTTGGGATACTACTCAGGCTTCCAATATGAACCATCAGCATTAAGTTTCCTCTCAAAGGAAATACCCTCTTTCCTAGGGTTCCTGTCGAGGATCTGCCTTTTAAGCACATCACAAAGAGTCTGATGCCCTTTGAGGCTTTTGTACATGCCTGTCATGTACAATTCCTTCAGCCCTGCATTTTCAGTGATACTAGCAATTCCTCAGATGAGGAATTCATGATAGTAGAGACAGATGAAAAATTTGTAGCATTTGAAGCATTTGAACATTCAGGTGAAGAATTAGCAGTTTCACGTTTAATGCATTTCAAGCATGGAGGAATGAATTCTTCCTGAGAAACGCTGATTTGTTGAGCAAGTAACGAATCGCGCTCCTTCTGAAGATCTTCATAACTCACTCTTAGCTTTTCAAGATCTTGCTTTCTTTGAAGAAATTCGTAAGTAAGCTTCTCATGATAAGACAAGAGAGTGTTATGATGACCTTGAAGGTTATCATACTTGGACTGAAGTCTCTGAAGATTTTCAGTCAATATTTTAGATCGATCCATTTCTTCATCCAACATATCATTACTCTCATTAAGCATATTATGAGCTTTTTCCAAAGCTTTTTGTTGTTTAGTGGCAAGGGAAGCAAGTTTGACATAGCTGGGTCCAAATTCATCACCAGATTCATCATCACTAGACTCAGATAGGTAGCATTCAGTTACCTTGGCGCCTTTTGCCATAAGACTTGGTGCTGAGGATGATGATTCTGGATCGAAAGTCATCGTCTTGAGAGGTTCTTTGAAATCTTCAAGCCAGGGATCGTCACGAGCTCGATGACCTTCATAGACCTCAAAGAGACGGTCCCAGATAAGCTTCACATGATCGAGATGCATGATGTTCCTGAACTGATTTTGAGACAGACAGGGGCAGATGACGTCCTTCGCTGTGAGGTTGAGGAGGGTGAACTTGCAAATGTTATCAGCTTCTGCCATCTTGCACAGATCGGCAAGACCAATCTCAGTGACGTTCCACAGCTCACTATTCATTGCCATGAGGCGCTTCTTCATCATGGCCTTCAACTTGGGATACTCATGACCTTCAAAGTTGGGGCAAGACACAGTCTTCATTCCTATGGTTGACATAACTAAAACTCTACGCGGTTAAACCAAAATCACACAGAACAAGGGAGTACCTTGCTCTGATACCAATTGAAAGTGCGTTATATCGACTAGAGGGGGTGAATAGGCGATTTTTATGAATACTTCACTGAGGAATTTGTTGTTGAGGAAATTCCTTAGTGAAGAACTACTTGCAGCGAAATAAGTACTCAGAAGTAAACATAGCAGAATACAAGCATGGTCATCATGAAGAAATGAAGACAAGCACAGAGTACAGAAAGCGTAATCACAGGATAACACATGATGAAGACAAATAGACTGAAGAAATTGAACTGAGGAAATTGAAGAAGTCTTCAGTCAAAGTCTTCAAACAGATATGGAAAAGCACACAACACAGATATGAGGAAATGAAAGAGTTGAGGAAATAGAACCAGTAAGCTTGGTGAAGACAATGATTTGTTAGACCAGTTCCAACTGTTGTCTCAGTTGTACATCTGGTTAGGGCAGCTAGGTATTTAAACCTGAAGACACACGGTCCCGGACACCCAGTCCTGGACACACAGTCCAAGACACCAAGTCCTCACCATATTCCCCTTGAGCTAAGGTCACACAGACCTCGCCCAATCACTCGTGGTAAGTCTTCAGGAGACTTCCGAACCTTCACAGACTTGGTCACTCGGCAATCCACAATTCCTCTTGGATGCCCTAGACCATGACGCCTAACCGTCTGGAAGAAGCACGGTCTTCAAAGGTAACAAGCGTCGGATCCACATGGGATCAATCTCTTTAGTGATGCTCAATCACTTTTGGGTTTGTAGGTGTTTGGGTTTGGTTTTGGGTTTCTCCTCACTTGATGGTTTTCGCTCAAAGTCCTCGGAGGATGGGTTGCTCTTATGACAAGTGTCAGTTTCTCTCGGAGCAGCCAACCAGTTAGTGGTTGTAGGGGGGCGGCTATATATAGCCTAGGGAGTAGCCTGACATTATAAGACATAAATGCCCTTTAATGATATGACCGTTAGGTAGGTAGATATTTTGGGACAGCTGGTGCTTAGCACATCAATGGTCGGAAATTTGAGTATCAAATTCCTCAGGGCTATCATGTTCCTCACTAAGGTAATCCGCACTGGCGAATTCCTAACTCCTCAGTCCGAACAAATTCCTCAGAGACCAGAAGAACTTCGTCTCTATCACTTAAGAATATGACGGAACTGTATGAGATTTCCAATGGCTTCACTCGAAGGGATTGGTAGGTGTAGGATTTTGGTTTGAGCATCACATGGAATTTTTTCCTTAGTATTTCCTCGACCCCCTTTAACAGTACGGTGTTTCCTATGACTCAAGAAAGAGAAAATGAAACTACGAAAACAAAAGTCTTCACGCTTCATGTTCCTCAAATGAATACCATGTCTTCAAGGTCACACCAATTTATTCACTTTCAAAGTCTTCAGAAAGTCTTCAGAAATCCAAAGTCTTAAGTTGAAGAACTTCATTTTTAGGGGTCGACTTTCTCTGTAAATATCAAACTCCTCATTGACTTATAGACTTGTGTACACTCATAAACACATTAGTCCCTTATCCTATAAGTCTTCAATGCACGAAAATCACTAAGGGGCACTAGATGCACTTACAACTATGGTTGGCGGGGCGTAGAGTTACACAAAGAGCAGGTCTAGTCGATCGACGCGTGGGAATTTTTAGCCAGGTTCGGTCCGCAAGTGATGCGTAAAACCCTAGTCCTGCTTGTCTGTGTATATTTGGTGTTATTCAGCTCTTGGACTGGCGACTATGTGTGCCTATCCAAAAAGTCTGAATCCTCTCCCAGTACCCCTCGGGCCTCCTTTTATATGACAAAGGGGTCGCGTAAGTGGCACACAGGAGGTGGAAAGTATCTAAAGTTGTACAATTTTATCTCCTGACATCATAGGACAAGTGCATTTAATGCGCTGCCTTTGTGTCCTCTAGCTTTATCGGGGATGGCAACATAGCTTGTCCCGCCCGTCGCCGCCTCGCCTCGCTCTAACACGCGTCCAAGCTGACGAGGCATGCAGCGCCATGCTGGCTGCTAGCTACCGAGCTGGTGCGATGGCCGGGTCTTCACGAAGATCTGCATACCACCATGTAGGTGCTTGGCTAGTTGTCTTAGGGGCTGCATGCTACTACGTAGGCACTCATCCAATTGGCTGGTGTGGGCTTGGTTGTGGCCCCGCAAATGCCCCCGGCAAGGGTCTTGCCGTGGTCTCGTCACCGTCCTCGGCAAGGATGTTGCCGGGGGTCTTCGGTCGTCCCCGACAAGGCTCTTGTCGAGGGTTTTCGTCTTCTGGTCCTCATCTGGATTCGCATGTCTTCGGTCTTCACAATGATCTGCATGTCACCATGCAGGCGCCCCTAAATCTTGGTTATGACGTTGTCGATGGTGCCAGAGCTCCCAGGCCCAAGGGTGGTGGCCTCGCCGGTGTTGGTAAAGTTGCGCCGACAAGATTCTTGCCGGGGCTATGTAGGCCGCCCCGGCAAGGGTGTTGCCGGGGGGAGTCAAGTTTGCCCCTCTGCTCTTTATGCCTCTGGCCCGAGCGCCGCCTTGGCAGTCTTATGATTTTCCTTCCTCTGCCCCGCCAAGCGTGGCTGTAGGCGTGGCTACAGCTACCCATGCACAAGTAAAGGGGTACAAAGATATCCCTACTTTTGTACACCGACAGGAGCCCCCGGGCCTGGGCCACACATAAGCATGGAGCATTGTTGGGCCAGGCCCACAACGGTGCGCGGGTGCGTGTGGCAGAGTTTTAACTACGATGATTTCATCGCCTATTGCACTTCCCCACGACTCACATCGGGCGCGTGATGTGGGGGTCGCGCATGGGGCAGTTGCAGCGTGCTTGCGTCACGCCGCGATGAATGGTAAAGAGGCGGCCCGCGCCTTCCCCATAAAAGAGGAAACCACAGGGGCGCTGCCCATTTACCCTCTGTGCCTTTTCCAATCTAGGAACTGCCACCCCCTCTTCTTCTGCAGGCGCAAACCAGAGTTATTGCCTCTGCTTGCTGCTGCCGCTCCCTCATTTCCCTTGACCCCTCGCTCTCTCTCAGCTGCCATGGCACCCAAGGTAGGCAAGGGCAAGGGAACAACTAAGTACGCCGGGGGAAGGAGTCGCCGGAGAGCGCGTTGGTGGAGCTACGGACACAGTTCGCACTCTTCACCCCTACGGATGACGCGCTCACCCTCAGGGATAGGTTCAGGTGCTTGTGGGGGAGGGGGACGACGGGGCATCCTGCCTCGCGTGTCGTCCCTGCCTTCTGCTTTGCCAAGGGCGGTCCAAATCGGTACACCTTCTTTGTTGATTACTTCTCCTATGGGCTCTGCCCCCCTTCCTCAGATTTCTTCAGCGACGTCATGTACACCTATGGCTTCCGCCTTCTGGACCTCACGCCGAATGCTGTGGTGTGCATGGCCTTCTTTGCCCATCTTTGTGAGGGCTTTGCCGGTGTGCTCCCCAGCACGACGCTCTTCCATCATTGCTTCACTCCCCACATCCAGCCAGGGGGCACCATCTCTGGCTGCATTGCTTGGATTCCGAGGCTCCAGATCAAGGGCATGTACCCGGAGGGCGCCATGAAGTAGAGGTAGGAGGAGTTGCGAAGCTGGTGGTGCTGGATCGAGGTGAGAGATCCCCGGAGTTCTGTCGGGTCCGTCGGAAGCCACAGGTCTGTAACAAGGACTGGGGCGAGCTCGACGCCGACTACTAGAAGCTCATGATTTCCACCACCAGGATTCACCGCCTTGCCGCGGCCGGGCTCACTCTTGAAATGACCGGGGACAATTTCATCCGCACAACAAGCGGAGGTCGGCCTGGGATTTCAGGAATGCGGCCGACATCATGAGGCTCCGCCCTGGTTTAAGCCACAAATTCACGGTGTTGTAGCATGCTCATCTTTGCCAGAGGATCTTCCAGCTCATGGTTGACGAGGTCAGCAGGGTCGAGAGGACCAGCAAGGCCAAGATGGCTGGAAAGGCTGAGAAGGCCGGCAAGGACGCCAAGACCGCCTAGCCCGACAAACTATTCGGGTTGCCAGCGGGGGTGGTCCCGTTGAGCAACAACTGTCACCAGAACACCATCATTGCCAAGATGCCGGTCTTCGACGCGCATGGTCTCGACTCAAACTGGGACGAGCCAAAAGCGGAGTTGGTGCAGGCATTCTTCGACAACTTGTCGGAGAAGTACGTCCGCAACGAGCTGCAGCTTATCCGCTCCACCACCGAGGAAGAGTTCATTTACATCGCCGCCAGGGCGGAGGAGGCTGCACTTGCGAGGGAGGCTGGCAGCCTCGGCACCGTGGAGGACGAGGACGATGCGGTCGCGGAGGAGAAAGAGTTCGCCGGGTGGGCGGGGTCCACCGGGGAGTCCAGCAGCACCGGCGCTGGGGCTTCTCCTATTGAAGAAGCTGTCGAGGAATCGGCTGAGGATGAGACTGATGCGGATGACTCCACGGCCCCAGGGAAGAAGCGCGTCTTGCGGCGGGCTGGCTCCGACGAGCCGGTCCGGCTCGGCAAGACCATGCAGCGGTAGCATGCCCAGGTGACGCCCGCACGTCAGACGAGGGCTACGATAGTGAAGAAAGCCGCTGCCACCGCTTCTTCCTCGTCCAGGCATCCTAGGAGCCCATCCCCTTATCCTCCGCTTCTTGACGCCACCTTGGAGGCTGATTTTGATCTTCGGTCCTTTAGCCCGAAGAGGAATAGGAGGCCAGAGGAGGAGGAGGACGAGTAAGCATTTTGCCCTTCACCATCTCTGAACCCTCCGCCTGCACTGTCCTTCCCTGACTTGATTTTATTTTTGCAGTGACATGGAGACGCTGGCTCAAAGGGCAGCGAAGAGGGCGAAAGCCTCAACGGGCAAGGAGCCCCCGGCGAGTGCTCCGCCCACACCGGCGTTGGTAGTGATCAGCCCGGACAACAGCCCTCAGGGAAACCCCCACTCCAGCCCCCAGCGTGAGTCCATTCTTCACTCCCCACTGACAGGCGTTGGGCTGTGTACCCTCGGCAACAGACGTTGGCTGGCAGAGAAGCACTTCTCCTCGGCCTGGCATGGGTAAGTCGCTTGCTTCCCGTCCCCCATCATCTCTGCCTTGTGATGTTCTTTCTTTTCTTTGTTCAGATTCTTTGGTCTTGGCCATGCCTCATATTCCTTTCTGTGTTTCCAGGCTCTCCCTCGATGGACTGGGTGGACGTCAATGTTGTCATCGAGGAGGTCACCAAGGATGCCGAAGCCGAGGCCACTAAGATTGTGGCTGGGGAAGCCACCACGTCCGTCACCGAGGAGGCCGCGAAGGGGCCTGCAGGGGAGACCGTCGAGGTCCCTGCCGGGGTGGCCGGCAAGGCCGCTGCTGAGGAGGACGCCGAGGGGCCTTCCTGGGTCACCGGCAAGGCTGCCGCCAAGGAGGCCACCAAGGAGCCCGCCTGGGAGGAGGTGGCCAATGACCAACCTTCCTCCTCTGCACCTCCCGCCCTAGGCAAATACTTGAAGGTGGGTGACGATCTGTTCGTCCTCCTCCCAGGGACGGCAAGCACCCGAGCGCCAGCTGAGGGGGAGGTTTTTGATGATGAGGTCCTTGCCACCGTTGGGCTCCAGGCTGTCGACGAACCGAGCGCCGCTGGTGGCAGTTCCCAAGAGGAGCAGCTCCTTCAGGCCATGAGGGCCAAATTTCAAAAGCTTTAGGCGCTCTACCGTGCCCGCCAGGATAAGGCGAACTACAGGATGGCGGCCATGAACAAGGTGGAAGCGGATTTTGAGGTGCGCGTCGCTCAGACGCAAGTCTGGTTCGGCGAGGCCCGGGAGGAACCGAGGGCCATCCAGGACCAGCTGGACCAGTGCAAGCGAGAGCTCGCCCTGAAGCAAGTTGACATTGAGAAGGCCTAGGACGCCAAGGACTATGTTGCCCGGAGGCAGCGGAAGGTTCTTTTCGACGCCCAAGAGGAGGACATCTTTGCTCGTGAATAGGCGCTTGCTGTCGCGCTCCGCGGCTAGGACGAGGAGATCGAGAAGCTCGTCGCGCAACGGACCAAGGCGCTGGAGTAGAAGCACAAAGATGCACTTGATGCTCTGGCCCTGGCCCAGGCCGCCAATGTGGAGGAACTGGAGCTGGAGCGGGAGGGGTTGACGGAGGAGATCTTGAGGCTGATGGAGGAGAGGGGTGCGAGAAAACCGCACTCTGGCGGATTTGCAAGTCACCGTCTCCGACAAGACCAAATGCTCTCGGACGCCAACGTCTCCATCAGTGATCTGAAACTGAAACTGAATGCCTTGGAAGGGACGCTATTGGAGGTCAGGGCCCTGTGGAGACCCTGAACAAGGCCCTTGAGAGCGAGAAGCACCTGCGACAGGATTATGCGACTGCCCTCAAGGACTATGTGGACAGGGTACAACTCTGGACCAACAGCCTTATCGACATCGTGAAGAGGCTTAGCACACAGCTATTCGTCATGGGTATGCCGGACTTCAAGTACTCCCAGGAGGCGAGCGTAAGCCCCAGCGCCAGGCTGACCCTGTCCTTTGGGCACGTCCTTGACGCCATGGAGCAGCTCCGCTACCATCGAGCAACTTATCTGGCCAATGAGGCTCGGAAGCTTTGTCGGGGCACCTTGACTAAGGTGCTCACCAAGGTAGCATTCTGGAACCCCGGCGTCAACTTTGCCAATGCGCTTGTGAGCTTGCTGGAGAGTGTGGACCAGGCGGCACTCGAGGAGCGTATCGAGCCCATCATTAGCTGGTTTGAAGGAGTCAAGAGGTTGGCAGGCAAGCGCCGGGACTAGCCACCCCGCTTCTCATTGCCGCTACGAGTTCATGCCCAAGACAAATTTATCTTAAGTTAGAACCGTGGCAACCGCTGATGTAATATAACTTTGCAGTATTTTGAAATAGTGCATCTTATCTTCCGGTTTGATCTTTCTTTACATGTACGCACCCTACGCTTAGTTGGATATGCTTGCCAGCGCATAAACCCGTGCCGTGGTGCTTTGAGGAACAGATCCTTAGCAGCCTGCCGGGGGTGCTTGCTGCCGAGCAAGCAACCATGCCGTTCTCGGTGCAACCACGTGAGCTGTTGAGCAGACTCGAAACAGAACAATGGCATTTCCAATAGCGAAAAGGTTCCTTTGTGTGTAGGTTCTCCATACAAGGAGCAAGATCTTTCGAGGAAAATAACCCTATAGAAAGGAAATTGCTCAAGTTTTTGCGTGACTTTGCTTTTTTGTCGCCATGCAAATGGTGGTTGCTGCTGCAGACGACACCGCTCGCCCGGTTGACGGCACCGAAGCGATGGGGATGATGTTGAACTCCTCCGCCTTCTTCTTCTTCCAGGTCATGGCGATGAAGAAGTCGATGCGCTAACTCCTAGACCAGATTTTCACAACCTAGCGACCCCCAACCTGGCGTGCCAAAGATGTTGGGGGAAACGCCACCTATGGGATCCCAGGGACCCCTACTATGGTTGGTGGGGCATAGCGTTGCGCAAAGAGCAGGTCTAGTCGATCAACGCGTGGGAATTTTTACCAAGGATCAGGCCGCAGGTGATGCGTAAAATCCTAGTCCTGCTTGTTTGTGTATATTTGGTGTTCTTGAGCTCTCGGACTAGCGACTATGCGTGCCAGTCCAAAAAGTCTGAATCCTCTCCCAGTACGCCTCGAGCCTCCTTTTATATGACAATGTGGTCGCCACAGTGGAACACAGGAGGTGGAAAGTATCTACAGTTGTGCAAGTTTATCTCCTGACATCGTAGGAAAAACGCATTTAATGCGCCACCTATGTGTACTCAAGCTTTATCGGGGACGGCAATAGAGCTTGTCCCGCCCATCGCCGCCTCGCCTCGCTCTGACATGCGTCCAAGCTGACGAGGCATGCAGTGCCATGCTGGCTGCTGGCTGCTGAGCTGGTGCGGTGGCAGGGTCTTTATGAAGATCTGCAAGCCACCACGCAGGTGCTTGGCTAGTTGGCTTAGGATCTGCATGCTGCTATGTAGGCACTCGTCAATTTGGTGGGTGTGTGCCTAGCTGTGGCCCCGCAAACTCCCCCGGCAAGGGTCTTGCCGGGGTCTCATGGTTGTCCTCGACATAGATCTTCCCAGGGGTCTTCGGTCGTCCCCGACAAGGCTCTTGCTGGGTGTCTTCATCTTCTGGACCTTATCTGGATTCACAGGTCTTCGGTCTTCACAAAGATCTGCATGCCACCATGCAGGCACCCCTGAATCTTGGTCTTGATGTTGTCGATGGTGTCAGAGCTCCCAGACCCAAGGGTGGTGGCCTCGCCAGTGTTGAGCAAGTTGCCCCGGCAAGACGCTTGCCGGAGCTATGTAGGCCGCCCCAGCAATGGTGTTGCCGGGGGGCGTCCATCTTGCCCCTCTGCTCTTTATGCCTCTGGCCCGCGCGTTGCCTTGGTAGTCTTATGCTTTTCCTTCCTCTGCCTCGCCAAGTGTGGCCGTAGGTGTGGCTACAAATGCCCGTGCACAAGTAAAGGGGTACAAAGAGGTCCCTACTTTTGTACACTGACACATAGATAAAGAAAGAGAGAGATTGAGCGAGTGTGGATCGTCATGCGATCGAAAGAGTGAGACAGGTTGGAGAGAGTTACCTAGATAGGCAATGTGCGCGAGAGAGTATACATTATGAATATGTCGAATTAGGCCCAACCATGGAGATATATCGTTTGTGTGTGAGAAAGAGCGAGGTTAATTGAGACATGCATAGAGAGAGAGAGAGAGAGAGAGAGAGAGAGAGAGAGAGAGAGAGAGAGAGAGAGAGAGAGAGAGAGAGAGAGAGAGAGAGAGAGAAAGAGAGAGAGAGAGAGAGAGAGATTTAGAGATTGTGGGCCGCCATGAGGTCGAAAGAGTGGAACTGCCTGGAGAGGCTTATCTAGATAGACAAATTGTGTGAGAGGGTGTAGAGTGTGTCGATCTAGGCCCGAACAGGGATATATATCGTTTGTGTGTGAGAGAAAGCGAGGTTAATCGACACTTAGATAAAGAAGCGAGTGTGGGCCATCGTGTGGGGTGGAGCTACGTTGGGCTAACATGTGCTCTGGTCCGCCATGCCTAGCTGAAACATTGCCTAAACAACATGCCAAGTGGTGTGACCCATCTCTTTTCTATGCTTTCCTCTTCAGGCTGGCCTGCCCAAGGGATCCATTGTAGATCTGCCAGTGCTACCACACGGAAGAAAGAATGAGATGGTTTCTTGAGAGTGACCTAGATAGACAATGTGCGAGCATGCACACGAGAGGGAGTGGGGTCTAGATAGGAAATGCATGTATCTACCGAGAGAGGATGGGAGTGGGAGAGAGAGAGCTCGGCATGGAGTGCAATGGCAGGTGTGTGAGAGTTAGAGACCGAAACATGGAGATATAGAATGAACGTGCGGAAACCAAAGCTTTGTAAGGTGGTTATGAGAGGAAGATCGATCAATAGAGGAAGTACGTAACATGTGTGCCGAGGAGGGGATAAAAAAACATTTGAATGTCGATAGTACTAGACATAATATTGACATTTCAATTTAGTGTACATTGTAAGATTTGAATTGAGGACCATGCATATGGCTTTCGTGATTATTTCGAATTCCTGCAATGCTAGGTTTGGAAAGGTTGATATTGACTCGATTATTGTAGTATTTTGTATGTGTGTGGTCATATGCTTGAATCCATCCAAAGTTTTCTCACCACCATGATGTTCATCCTATACATATATGAATTTTTATTAAATAAGTAGCGTGGATACCATGAAAGGCAAAATCCACGTTAAAATTGGAGATCGCTATGTGACAAACACAGTCTTATTCAAAGAACTCCTCATTAATTTATCATTGTACTCGTTTCGAATGACTAATTGTTTGCAAGGAGAACAATATTCGTTTGCCAATGAAAGAAGATTCGTTTGCATTCTTAAATGTAGGCGCACCAGGCAGACCTGGGTCATGTCGTGGTGGTCGTGTGTGTCGTACGGACGCTAGCAAGTAGTAGCACACTGTGACGCCCGAAGACCGACGTCCCAGAAGATTCCAGAAGATTCCAGATGTTCCGGGTTCTCCCGTGTGTTGGTTTTGTGCTTGTGTTATTTATATTGCTTTGCATCATGTCACCATGCCATCATGTCATTAATATTTTGCATCTCAACCAAATAAATCGTGTGGACCTTCGGTCCATTTAAATCGAGGGAAGGTGACTTCTCTTTATAACATATGAAAGCCTCCCAATAGTAGTAGGGAGCTATATTAAATATTCCACTGATGTGGAATTAACCATAACACACTTGCAAAATATTCCATGCCTTTGTTATCTCAATTCTTGCCCTCCAACTTGCCCATATTTTATTTCATCACTTTCCGAAGCTCCACCAAAAATCCTCAACATTATTTGGACCTACCAAACACCCATTTGTTTCTCACACTCATTTGAATTATATTCAACGAGTTTGAATTTAATTCCTGCAATCTTGCCACTTCTATTTTTCTGTGAACATACCCATTTTTGCATGTCCAAGGAATTTAACCTCTTGAGCGAATTCCTTCCCTAAATGCCCCTTTTTGTTTTCCTCTCTCTTTTCTTCTCTATGTTGTTTTTATTTTGAAAGAGTGAGGGAGAGAGTAGTCCAACCAGCCTCCTCCAGCCCAGCTTGGGGCCTCTCAGCGCCGCCCTTCCCATTCCTCAGGCCCATCAGCCACTTCTGGCCCGCCTCCGCCTGCAAACCCAAGCCTCCAGCGACCGACCGCTCGACCCCGTGCCCGTTCCCTCGATCCATCCCATCTCCCTGCTCGCGCCGCCAGGGAGGAGTCCCGATCCATCTCGATCTCCCGATCCACTCCTCCCCTCGCTAACTCCCTCCGCCGCCAGGACGTCCCGTCCTCTCCCCTCGTAGCCCGCACCCATCGCTCCAGCGCGCCCGATCCCCCAGGTTCCAGCGCGCCTCCCTCCATTCTCCTTCCAGCCGCATCGCCAGCGACGACAGCAGCACCATGCCTCGGCTTCCTCCAGCCGCAGCCTGGCGCCGCCAAGGCCTCGCCTCCATGCCCGCGTTCCTCTAGCCGCCGGGCGACCTCCTTCCCCCGCGACCCCGCGAAGCATCGCCCCCTCCTCTACAGAGCCCCAGCGCAATACGCCCTCCGTCTCCAGCGCGAGGAGTTGCGCTTGCCGCGGCCTTCTCCAGGAGCTGCGCGCCGAGCTCCAGCGCCGCTGCATAGATCCTCTGCCTCGTCCCTCCTCCAGCTCCCTCCGCGTCAGCACCACCGGCGTGCCAAGACCTGCTGCTGCTGTGCTTTTTCTGTCGGCTTCGTGTTTTGTTTTGGTCCAGCAGAAACTTCGTCAAGTTCCTCTACCGCATCTCCGGAGTCGCCAAGATGCAAGTACCCCGACGACCGCGGTCTTCGGAATCGCCAAGTACCACGACATGACGGCATGAACATCTACAAAACGTGTACCACGATGACCCGCAAGTACCACTACATCAACGTGTTCCGCTACCGACGCCGATGACCTTCAAGGTCGACTACCGTCGCCGGAAACACCAAGTACCTCTTCGGAGACGTGAACGACTATGAACGGGAACAACTACATGGCGATACGTCAAGTACCACGACACGTTAACGGAACGTCTACTCCACTACTTCCTCTACGACGACGCGACAAGTAGCTCTTCGGAAACGGAAACGCCAACGTGTACAACTACCGTCGCCCCGTGTACAACTACTTCCTCTCCGAACGTGAACGCCTACTTCCTCTACGAATCGCGAGAATGACTTCTTCCTCTACGCTCTCGAGACGCCCCGAAACGATTGTTTCGAAGGTATAACCCCGTGACGATGACCCGTGTGTTGTGTGTTGTATGAGATGCATCCCTTGTTTGCACCGTGCCCGTTGTGCCCGTCTTTTGTCATGCTCCTCGGTCGCCTCGTCGCCGACTCGTGGGAACCCGGTGACGGGATCACGCCACCTTTTCATCTTGTTCGACTCGCTCACGCCTCCCTTCATCTTTTGCACCGGTCTCTCAACGAGTTACCGGAACCGAGTTGTTGCCGTGCATCATTTTCGGATCATTGCCGTGGCACCCTTTCTTTCCACCACGGTGACGTTTACTCCTTATCATGTTCATGTCAACTTTTAATAAAAACTTGCATAAAACTTGATCAAGTCATCCGCATCATGTTAACAACCTTTGAATGTATAATTGTTGTTGCTTTAATAATTACTAAACATGCATATGGGGTTTTACCCGGAATTGTTGTTGTTATTTTCCGGCCTCATTTAAAATGTCTAAATAGGTAGTTTGTTTTTGCTTCACCTCTTGCCATTTTAACAAACATTTAACCTTGTCTTGTAAATAAACGAGAGTCAATTAAATAATTAAATGTGGTGTTTCGTCAATATGCAACTCGTTGCATATTGAGCTCCACTTAACTTGTAGTACTTGTTTGTGCACTTTGCCATTGCCATGCATATTTAAACCGGACATGCATCATACTTGGATGTGCATCGTATGCCATGTTTGTGATTGTGTGATTACCTTGTTGTTTGCTTCTTTCCGGTTGCTTCTCTTGTTATCTTTGGTTTCGTTCCGGAGTTGTGAGGATTCGCTCGACTGTTTCTCCGTCTACTCATGGATCCGTTGTTCTCCCTTGCAGAATCCCAGGCAAGATGATCATACCCTTGGATACCTTTACTACCATTGCCATGCTTAGTTGTCTTGATGGTATCGTTACATGTCGCGCTACCCATCTTTTATGTCAGCCTCTCCTTGTTGCCATGAAACCTCTAACCTTGAAACCTTCCTAGCAAAATACACTGTTTGGCTATGTTACCCGCTTGCTCAGCCCCTCTTATAGCGTTGTTAGTTGCAGGTGAAGATGAAGATCGTTTCAGGAGGGAACTTGTTGTTGGAATATCACAATATCTATAATTATTATTAACACACCTATATACTGGGCATGGGTGGAAGGCTTGGCCTTTTGCTTGGTGTTTTGTTCCACTCATGCCACCTTAGGCACCGATAAACCGGCATTATGTTCCTTGATTTTGCGTTCCTTACACGATGGGTGGATGGGGACCCCTTGACAGTTCGACTTCGATTATAACTCCTCCAGCAAGGCCCAACATTGGTTTTAATTTGCCTCATAATAACAACTTAATTAATTAATTAAAATTGCATAGGGGGTCGCGTCCCCAGGTTCTTAATTCTACATAGCAGGGGGGCCAGTGCTGATGGTGTTGGTCCCAAACGGGGGTTATGCGGGGCCACCACGGGGAAACTCGAGGTTTGGTTTTACTCGTAGGATCACCCATCGGGACGTGGCCTGAGACGAGATACGCGCGGCTACTATCAGGGTGTCGACACACCGGGAGGTCTTGCTGGACTTGTTTTACCATTGTCGAAATGTCTTGTGCACCGGGATGCCGAGCCTGATCGGTTTTCCCTAAGATAAGGGGTGATGATATTATATTTATCACTTCAGCTAATCGTGAGAGCTTGTGATGGGCTAAGTTGGGACACCCCTGCAGGGTTATGATCTTTCGAAAGCCGTGCCCGCGGTTATGTGGCAGATTGGAATTTGTTAATGTCCGGTTGTAGAAAACTTGACAGAGGATCCGAAGTAAAACACACAACCGTGTGAGTAACCGTGACTGTCTCTTTTCACTTTGAGAAGAGAACACGGTGGGGTTATGTTTGACTCGTATGTAGTTTAGGATCTTTAGCGATCACTACTTTTGCGACCGTTTGCGTAGATGCTCATCTTATTCTTGTACTCGTAAGCTAGCCACCATATATTGCTTAGCCGCTGCTGCAACTTCACCACTTTACCTCTCCCTACCCATAAAGTTTTGCTAGTCTTGATACCCATGGTTATGGGATTGCTGAGTCCTCGTGGCTCACAGATACTACAACACCAGATGCAGGTTCAGCCGAGTTTGACGCAGGAGCTGGTCCAAGTACTTCACTGGGAGCTCGATGAAGAGAGTGGTCGTAAGCTTGTGATGTTTTCGACGATCAGTAGTGGTTTCTACTAGGATTCGATCTAGACCTGTGGCTTTATGTTTTGGTATCTTTCTTTTGGTTCTTCGCCCGTAGTCGGGTTGTGATGTTTTGAATGATGTATTGCTTATGAATTGTATTGTGTGAAGTGGCGATTGTAAGCCAACTATCTCCTTTTGCAATTTAATCCCTCTTTTACATGATTCGTGCAAAGATACCAAACTTGAGATCATTCCAGAATGGGCTTATACCTTTAAGTCGTGCCTCGACACGTAGGAGGTATAGTACCATCCTGGGCATTACAAGTTGGTATCAGAGCCTTCGCCGACCTAGAAGCCCCCACTGATTGATCGAATCGTTGACGGTTGAGTCTAGGCACACACTGAAAATGTTTTGAGTCCTATATATATATATCGGAGAGTAGGATTTCTTTTGCTCCTCATCTCTTTTCACTCTGGTGAGGACTCCTGACGATTACTTTTGTCTCTTCTACTCTCAAAAATGCACCATTTTTTTAGGATCACGCGAGTATTGTTTGGATTGTTTTGATGCCTTTGTGACGAGAACATTGTTCTCGATGCCTCCTGACATTAGGGGTTGTGGCAGTGTCCCGGGGAGTTGAGCTCCGAGGTGTTGTCGTCACAAATCCATCGCGGCAGTACTAGAATACTTAAGATGGCCGACATCGAAAACTCTCCTATGCGATTAGTGGCAAGATAACCCCGACATCACCCAGTACTGGGGAGGTAGTTCGGGAGTATTGCCATAGCTTGTATAGTGGATGCGTTTCGAAGGTCCGAGGTAAACGGTTTCCGAGAAAGACTGGTTATGTGTTGAAAGATGGATACAGCTGGATGTAGGATTAGAGTTGATTGCGCGGTGCTTCCCCTGTATCCCCAACACCTGATTGCATAACTGGAAACTTTTGGAAACTAATAGGTGGGTTCATCTAGTAGTTCTAGGCATTCTTCCAACGAGTGCATGATATGAAGTTCGGGGTTCTACATTGAGTGAAGTGGTTTTATGGGCTTGTTCCGATCGGGAGTTGCATCTTAAAGGGTCCTTGGCTATGCTGATCCGGGGATTGCAAAACCCTTTTGTAACACGTTCCATGAG
The DNA here is from genome assembly GCA_902687465.1 of Secale cereale. Lineage (NCBI taxonomy): Eukaryota > Viridiplantae > Streptophyta > Magnoliopsida > Poales > Poaceae > Secale > Secale cereale. The sequence goes on from LR738714.1 coordinate 345,015,987, forward strand.
CTTTCAGCACGAATATGTGGAATGAAGCTTCTATCTTGTATTTGTTCTATCTGCTCCTTGTTGCTTTTATTTATCCTTTGTTCTTCCAAGTGGCTTCTCGTCAAGTTGATGTACCTACGTAATTCATTCGTTCAATTCTCTGTTCGGATAGATATGTTGCAACATAATATTCTTCATAAACATATCTATCCTTCGTTTCGTTTCGATTCTGGTATTCGAGTTGCTTCGATGTCAAATGTTGATTCCATACCTTTCTTAATCGGTGTTCTCATACTTCTATGGGAGTGCTAATTCTTCTTGGTCATCGAGATTGCTATGTTAATCCTTTTTAACCGGTGTGCCTTCTTTTCAAGTTATTCCATACGGACGTCGTGGAGAATTATGACGATTTGTCTGTTTTATTCATTCCAAGTTGTCTTTGTTTCCCCACCCTCCCACCCTTCTTCTTCTCGGAGCAAGAAATTCTCAGATGAAGAATCCATTTTATTCACGTGAAGTTTCTTCATTCATTTCCTTCAATGTTCTTATCCGGTGATTTATCGTGAAGATGCTCAAGAGCTTCAAGTTCATCATTCTTTTGTTCTCAAATTCTGCCGGTGGATGTAATTCAAGATTTTGGTGTTGATCTTATCCTTTTCATCATTTCACAATGTTTTCTTATTCCGGTGCGCCAATTAATCATTCTCCTCTTGCTATTCATATCCGGAGTGCTGAAGATTCATAATTCCATTCTTAATCCGTTCAAGCTATTTTGAGGACTATCATCTTATTCAAGCCATTTAATTCAACCAGTGCAATATCTCTTCAGCAATCTTTTTCAACGGTGGTTTCTTTGAGTGGGCCCTAACCCACAGGTCTTTCCCAGGATCTTACCTGACTCTTATTTTTCCGGAGAATTCTTTTGAAGTGTGACGTAAGAATGATTTCCATCAGTCACATGCCTTCTCCAAGACCGCTTTCAATTCTTGTTCATCATTGGTTCAACCTTTTAATTCTTCATTGCGGAGTGCCTATACAATTCATGGTGGTGTATCTCATCGTCTTCTCATATTTGAAGATCGGAGAAGAGTTTCTCTTAAATCTTGGCCGTTCTCTCAAGATTTTTCATGATTTTTTTTCTTTGTGATCCTCCGAAGTCCATCATTTCAGAATATTTCTTCGTTCTCTGTTTGCAACTTCTTCCTCCAACTATTCTTAATTGATGTCTCTTCGTTCGTCTCCATATTCTTACGGTGGTTCATTCAAGTTACTCTTCCTTGTTATCGTATTAATTCATTTGTTCTTTTCATAATCCTACTGGTGGTTCATTGAAGATTTATCCAAGGTTGTGCTAGACCTCTCTTTAATTCTTTGCAACGAGAATAAGTAGGATGCCAAATCCGTTGCTTGTCATCAATTTAATTTCATGAAGGATATGCATAACATAATTCTTATTCTTATTTCATCCAAGTGGATTAATCCCTTCGGAGCTTGTTCATCATATCATATCCTTGGTTCTAAGTTGTTCATCTTGTTTTCTGGAGCTCCAAGTTATTTCAATTATATCATTTCAAAGCTCCATCTAATTCATCGCAGGCCTTGAATCTTATTCTTTTCATCTTTCACTTCTCATGCTTTCATTACCGGAGTTCTCATGGTGGTTCATCAAGATTTAATTCATCCTCGAAGTCTTCATCAAGATTCTTGTTGGAGCTCAAGCATTATTCTTCATGCTTTCCAAGTGCAATTCTTCTACCTTTATTGTTTGAGAAGGTGGTATGTCATTTTGACAATTTCCCTTCATGTTTCATGATTCACAAGTTGTCAGGAATGAGATATTTAAAACCATCATTTTCCTTGTTCAGGAGATCTTTCCAACCCTTCAATTATTCGTTGGAGTTATCTTGGGTCGTATTTTATCTAAAAGCTTTCCCTAAGGATTGTTCCTATTATGGTGCTTATAAATGACCCAAGTTCTTCATTTATCATTCCGGTGAAATAAGTTTATCGTCTCCTTGTTGATCCTAATCAAATCAATTGTTTAACTTAGTGGCAGAATTTCACCTCATAATTTTGAGATGTTTTCCATAAGCCCACATCGAGCTTATTATTTTCGTTGTTGATTTTTCCAACAACTCCGTTCAACCCTTCTTCGTAAGGATGCTCTTTCAAATTCAATTTTGAGAGAAGTTGTCATATTTTCTCCGTTCATTTCTTTCGTTGATTTTTATGCTATTCTTTCATTCCGGAGGCATTGAGATGTTGCTATCTCCAAACCATCATATCGCTTTATCGAGATCATGTTTTTCCCTTGTTTATCTCATTAACCGGAGTGTTGTATTCTTCATTCAAGTTCTCTCATCTTATCAAGTTTTGCCTCTCTTTTTAACTGGAGTGCTGTCCGAATCTTTCTTACCCCTTGTGCCATTCTTTTAATTGTTCCGGAGGCTGTGTGTTGTTGTTTTCATCAAGTATCATCCATCTTCTCAAGTTCATGTTAATTCCTTCCATTTTCAGACGGAGTGCTGTCCAAATTCTGTCATTCTTATTCCTTGGCTATACCGTTCCAGTTTCATATTCTTTTGGTTCGTAAGCTCTTGTTTCACGTCGCTCAACCTACAAGGTTCTCGTGGTGTTCCTTGTTACTCATTTTACCAGAGTTCTCTTAACTTCGTTCATCTCCATTGTATTCTTATTCCACTTGTTTAACCTCTCAAAGTTCTTTGGTTTCACTCGTCTGTCAAAGAAGCAACTTTGTTTTACCTCTTCCTCTTCCGTTTTTATCCGGTGCTATCTCTAGGATCTCGGGTCAAGATCCTCTGTTAGTGTGGGAGAGTTGTGACGCCCGAAGACCGACGTCCCAGAAGATTCCAGAAGATTCCAGATGTTCCGGGTTCTCCCGTGTGTTGCTTTTGTGCTTGTGTTATTTATTTTGCTTTGCATCATGTCATCATGCCATCATGTCATTAATATTTTGCATCTCAACCAAATAAATCGTGTGGACCTTCGGTCCATTTAAATCGAGGGAAGGTGACTTCTCTTTATAACATATGAAAACCTCCCAATAGTAGTAGGGAGCTATATCAAATATTCCACTGATGTGGAATTAACCATAACACACTTGCAAAATATTCCATGCCTTTGTTATCTCAATTCTTGCCCTCCAACTTGCCCATATTTTATTTCATCACTTTCCGAAGCTCCACCAAAAATCCTCAACATTATTTGGACCTACCAAACACCCATTTGTTTCTCACACTCATTTGAATTATATTCAACGAGTTTGAATTTAATTCCTGCAATCTTGCCACTTCTATTTTTCTGTGAACATACCCATTTTTGCAAGTCCAAGGAATTTAACCTCTTGAGCGAATTCCTTCCCTAAATGCCCCTTTTTGTTTTCCTCTCTCTTTTCTTCTCTATGTTTTTTTTATTTTAGAAGAGTGAGGGAGAGAGTAGTCCAACCAGCCTCCTCCAGCCCAGCTTGGGGCCTCTCAGCGCCGCCCTTCCCATTCCTCAGACCCATCAGCCACTTTTGGCCCGCCTTCGCCTGCAAACCCTAGCCTCCAGCGACCGACCGCTCGACCCCGTGCCCGTTCCCTCGATCCATCCCATCTCCCTGCTCGCGCCGCCAGGGAGGAGTCCCGATCCATCTCGATCTCCCGATCCACTCCTCCCCTCGCTAACTCCCTCCGTCGGCAGGACGTCCCGTCCTCTCCACTCGCAGCCCGCACCCATCGCTCCAGCGCGCCCGATCCCCCAGGTTCCAGCACGCCTCCCTCCGTTCTCCTTCCAGCCGCATCGCCAGTGACGACAGCAGCGCCATGCCTCGGCTTCCTCCAACCGCAGCCCGGCGCCGCCAAGGCCTCGCCTCCATGCCCGCGTTCCTCCAGCCGCCGGATGACCTCCTTCCCCCGCGACCCCGCGGAGCATCGCCCCCTCCTCTACAGAGCCCCAGCGCAATACGCCCTCCGTCTCCGGCACGAGGAGCTGCGCTTGCCGCGGCCTTCTCCAGGAGCTGCGCGCCGAGCCCCAGCGCCGCTGCATAGATCCTCTGCCTTGTCCCTCCTCCGGCTCCCTCCGCGTCAGCACCACTGGCGTGCCAAGACCTGCTGCTGCTGTGCTTTTTCTGTCGGCTTCGTGCTTTTGTTTTGGTCCAGCAGAAACTTCGTCAAGTTCCTCTACCGCGTCTCCGGAGTCGCCAAGACGCAAGTACCCCAACGACCGCGGTCTTCGAAATCGCCAAGTACCACGACATGACGGCATGAACATCTACAAAACGTGTACCACGATGACCCGCAAGTACCACTACATCAACGTGTTCCGCTACCGACGTCGATGACCTTCAAGTTCGACTACCGTCGCCGGAAACACCAAGTAACTCTTCGGAGACGTGAACGACTATGAACGGGAACAACTACATGGCGATAGGTCAAGTACCACGACACATTAACGGAACGTCTACTTCCACTACTTCCTCTACGACGACGCGACAAGTACCTCTTCGGAAACGGAAACGCCAACGTGTACAAATACCGTCGCCCCGTGTACAACTACTTCCTCTCCGAACGTGAACACCTACTTCCTCTACGAATCGTGAGAACGACTTCTTCCTCTACGCTCTCGAGCCGCCCCGAAACGATTGTTTCGAAGGTATAACCCCGTGACGATGACCCGTGTGTTGTGTGTTGTATGAGATGCATCCCTTGTTTGCATCGTGCCCGTTGTGCCCGTCTTTTGTCATGCTCCTCGGTCGCCTCGTCGCCGACTCATGGGAACCCGGTGACGGGATCACCCCACCTTTCCATCTTGTTCGACTCGCTCACGCCTCCCTTCATCTTTTGCACCGGTCTCTCAACGAGTTACCGGAACCGAGTTGTTGCCGTGCATCATTTTCGGATCATTGCCGTGGCACCCTTTCTTTCCACCACTGTGACGTTTACTCCTTATCATGTTCATGTCAACTTTTAATAAAAACTTGCACAAAACTTGATCATGTCATCCGCATCATGTTAACAACCTTTGAATGTATAATTGTTGTTTCTTTAATAATTACTAAACATGCATATGGGGTTTTACCCGGAATTGTTGTTGTTATTTTCCGGCCTCATTTTAAATGTCTAAATAGGTAGTTTGTTTTTGCTTCACCTCTTGCCATGTTAACAAACATTTAACCTTGTCTTGTAAATAAACGAGAGTCAATTAAATAATTAAATGTGGTGTTTCGTCAATATGCAACTCGTTGCATATTGAGCTCCACTTAACTTGTAGTACTTGTTTGTGCACTTTGCCATTGCCATGCATATTTAAACCGGACATGCATCATACTTGGATGTGCATCGTATGCCATGTTTATGATTGTGTGTTTACCGTGTTGTTTGCTTCTTTCCGGTTGCTTCTCTTGTTAGCTTCGGTTTTGTTCCGGAGTTGTGAGGATTCGCTCGACTGTTGCTCCGTCTACTCATGGATCCGTTGTTCTCCCTTGCGGAATCCCAGGCAAGATGATCATACCCTTGGATACCTTTACTACCATTGCCATGCTTAGTTGTCTCGATGCTATCGTTACATGTCGCACTACCCATCTTTTATGTCAGCCTCTCCTTGTTGCCATGAAACCTCTAACCTTGAAACCTTCCTAGCAAAAACCACTGTTTGGCTATGTTACCCGCTTGCTCAGCCCCTCTTATAGCGTTGTTAGTTGCAGGTGAAGATGAAGATCGTTCCAGGAGGGGACTTCTTGTTGGAATATCACAATATCTGTAATTATTATTAACACACCTATATACTGGGCATGGGTGGAAGGCTTGGCCTTTTGCTCGGTGTTTTGTTCCACTCATGCCACCTTAGGCGCCGATAAACCGGCATTATGTTCCTTGATTTTGCGTTCCTTACACGATGGGTGGATGGGGACCCCTTGACAGTTCGACTTTGAATAAAACTCCTCCAGCAAGGCCCAACATTGGTTTTAATTTGCCTCATAATAACAACTTAATTAATTAATTAAAATTGCATAGGGGGTCGCGTCCCCGGGTTCTTAATTCTACATAGCAGGGGGGGCCAGTGCTGATGGTGTTGGTCCCAAACGGGGGTTATGCGGGGCCACCACGGGGAAACTCGAGGTTTTGTTTTACTCGTAGGATCACCCATCCGGTCGTGGCCTGAGACGAGATACGCGCGGCTACTATCAGGGTGTCGACACAACGGGAGGTCTTGCTGGACTTGTTTTACCATTGTCGAAATGTCCTGTGCACCGAGATGCCGAGCCTGATCGGTTTTCCCTAAGATAAGGGGTGATGATATTATATTTATCACTTCAGCTAATCATGAGAGCTTGTGATGGGCTAAGTTGGGACACCCCTGCAGGGTTATGATCTTTCGAAAGCCGTGCCCGCGGTTATGTGGCAGATTGGAATTTGTTAATGGCCGGTTGTAGAAAACTTGTTAGAGGATCCGAAGTAAAACACACAACCGTGTGAGTAACCGTGACTGTCTCTTTTCACTTTGAGAAGAGAACATGGTGGGGTTATGTTTGACTCGTATGTAGTTTAGGATATTTAGCGATCACTACTTTTGCGACCGTTTGCATAGATGCTCATCTTATTCTTGTACTCGTAAGCTAGCCACCATATATTGCTTAGCCGCTGCAGCAACTTCACCACTTTACCTCTTCCTACCCATAAAGCTTTGCTAGTCTTGATACCCATGGTTATGGGATTGCTGAGTCCTCGTGGCTCACAGATACTACAACACCAGATGTAGGTTCAGCCGAGTTTGACGCAGGAGCTGGTCCAAGTACTTCACTGGGAGCTCGATGAAGAGAGTGGTCATAAGCTTGTGACGTTTTTGACGATCAGTAGTGGTTTCTACTAGGATTCGATCTAGACCTGTGGCTTTATGTTTTGGTATCTTTCTTTTGGTTCTTCGCCCGTAGTCGGGTTGTGATGTTTTGAATGATGTATTGCTTATGAATTGTATTGTGTGAAGTGGCGAGTGTAAGCCAACTATCTCCTTTTGCAATTTAATCCCTCTTTTACATGAGTCGTGCAAAGATACCAAACTTGAGATCATTCCAGAATGGGCTTATACCTTTAAGTCGTGCCTCGACACGTAGGAGGTATAGTCCCATCCTGGGCATTACACACACCCACCCCTCCACCCCACCCCGAAAAAAGAACGACAACAAAAAAGGTTCGTGCTTCCACATTTTGGATTGAAATATCTAGCGGCCCCAATTCTAGCCCTGCAAAATCTCCATTCTCCTCCGTCCCCTTCCGCGCCCAGAGCTCTCAGATCCCTAATTCGCCGCCAACCCAAGCAATATTCCAATCGCCCTTTGTCTCGTCTCTTTCCCCATCTCTGGGCCTGACGACAATGACGAAGACGACAGTCGCGTTTCACCACTATACCAAAGCTACCTCATATATGCCCTCGTCCGCCACACCGGGTGGTCCACCCACAATGTCGGTCGCCGTAGCCAACGTGCCTCACAGACACCAACTTCCACCGCATCAAGGCTACTTCATTGAGAACATCGCGCACCTCCACCCCCCGACATCGTTGGTGCTTCACCAACTCCCTCATCCACCACATCGTAGCGCTCCGCTGCTGCTCGAGATCTGCATCCATACGCGGCCACCAACGCCAGCGCATCACCGTCAACGGCTCTGAAGTGACCCGCACTCTAACTAGAGGAGCATGCCCAAACGCCGGCCCAAACTAGGTATCCACATATCACTCCTTTGTGCACTGTTCCTACGATGTTTGGACATCCTTTTAGTGCTCTCTTAGCTTACACGCCTATGCAACTCTGACTTTATCTCTTATTTCTTCTGGAGATATCTTCTGAAACAAGCAAAACCATTTTTTTGCAAAGCATGACGGTGCTATAGGATCTGGTACAGATCCTACATGCCGGTATAACCTAGTAAGTACCTGTCCTCTGGTACAACAGCAAGGTTGATTCCTCTTATTTGATCAACCATTTGTCGTGTGAAAAATGCAGAGGTGGTGCAAGGAGCACAAGGCCTGCACATCCAAGCAAGTGGTAACATGGAATTGTACATGGAACATCCCAAGGGCAAGCAGAGCTTCAGTGAGCATGTACAACAAGCTAGCGTAAGTCCCTGCATTTCATTAAATTCATACGGGCCTAAGTGTATGATTTGTGTGCAGTGGTGGATCCACGAATTCAAGTTACCAGGGGTGAAAATTTAACTTAAAAAATACGAAGGCACGTGGACTCCGGAAATCAACATAACTTGAGAAATGTGAAGCTACATGCACTTTGAAAACCAGCTAATGATCCAAAGTGGTCCCAAATTATAAAACACTAAATGATGTAAGCAGCAAAATACACAAAATGCAACATGGTTTTCAATGACTACTAACATGGACTATACTTGCTTGAATTATTCGTTCTCTGGCCGAAAATATCCAAGTGTAATTGCACCTATAACCAATGCGCAAACTGCATATGAATATATCTATCCTACACAAGTATGCCAATAGTTTCAAACAACAGATTAGAAAAGTATTTATGATAGGTTGTCATCATACAGGGACTTTCTAGTAGTTGGCCTCGACGTTTCCTGAAGCCATGAAAATGTAGTATAACTAGATGATACCCCACGCGTTGCTGCGGGAACTTGTTGTGATTGTTCTTACCGGTAGATATAGTAAATTGTATGAACAATGACGTGGCACATTAGCATGGCAAACTACTTAAAGAGACAATATATTAAAATTTGGGAGGAGGCAAGGAGAAGAAAGCATAAAACAGTGGGTACATTGTGAAAGCTTCTGAACTTGTCCCTATAATTAAATTTTCTATTGAGTGTACAAACAAATTCCCCATTCTATTTCATATTCATCATTCAGTTTAGGGTCCCTTTAGTTACTATGAAATGACGATACAGTCGAGAAGGTCTGTCTTCAACTTGTCAACTCCCTGGAATAACAACAAATGTGAAATGACTAAAAATACTCCATGAGGAAACCATAAATATGCTATGAGGAAACCATAAATATGACCACCGCCGAGTACGCAACTTTGTTATAGAGCAAAGTCACGCTCAAACACCATGAGGAAACCGTAAATATGAACTTGATTATGGAACAAAGTCAAGTTCAAACACCATGAGGAAACCATAAATATGCCATATTGAGAAAATCTCAAAGTAGCATATTTTGATGACAATCTCTAACAAAGTAGTTGACACGTTGTTATTTAATTGCATAAATTCCGATGAGAGAAATATGTGTACTTTTATATATGAGAAGATTGAAACAGGGTCATTCAGAAGTTCTTCTGTATAATTTTTATTAAAGGTTATTATGCAACAGTACTACTATTTGTCAGATATAGAATTTCAACTTGATGTAATAGTTTTTGGATGCAGATTGTGCGATCATCATAAAAGAACATGTTGTTTGTATACTTCTTCCAAATAACTCCAAAGTGAATAATTTTATTCACACCAACTGAAACATTAATATTAATGAAAAAATATCATCATAACCTAGGACTACCTGGAGGGGCGACTTGAGAATCAATAATGTAAAAATCTTAGAATAAACAATCGTACATTAGATAATTTGACGACCCTAGAATGTTGAATGCCATGTATTTTTTCTTTTCTTGTTGAATCCAAAAGAGATCAAGATGGACATGCCCTCAAAGAAATGCAAAGTATGATACCCATGTGATCTATGCGTCGGATCCCTTATTGTACTGCCATGTCTTTTGGATAACCTGCAATATCTCAACATGGTTTAAACCTGCAATCAGGATAAACATGGTTTAAACCATGCACTTTTCCCGTGTCCAAAATCCCATGGCGAAAATTCTGAACACATGTTCTTTAGAAGAAGAAAAAAACAAATACGGGATCTCTGACCTTCTCAAACTGTATATGATCACGATTTTACAACACTGCACAAAATTTGAAGAAGATTGGCAAGGATCATCGCAGCTCCCTGCCATCGATTCTGGCAATCGCGAGAGCTGGCAAGGTCGGATGCAGAATCATAACCGCTGGGTAGTGAAGATCCGCAGGCATCCACTGATTCATAGTAGAAGAGAGGGAGAGATGAACTGCAGACCAAGAACATCCATCAGGCATAGATATAGGCACAAAGATTTTTAGTCCCGGCAAACGATGGCGATTACCTTGTGAGGCGACGCTGATCCAGTATGTACCTGATGCCTGTCGTGGAAGAGATATGTAGGAGGGATGGGGAAAAAGCACCCATATGCGCATCTTTCGTGCATCCTTCTGCATGACCTGGACGACACAGGCGTGAAGGAAAATTTCAAGTCGCAAATTCGCCACTATATTTTTATTACCTTTACTTTCTATATATTTCAAATTTATTGGCGTGGTTACGTACTTACATTGATGTGGATTATTCACTCATGTATGAAAAAAATTCACGAGACATGACCTTCATATTAACAACTCATTTACATGTTGTTGACATGGTAAAGCAGCAAGATATTCCTGGAAGATTGGAATTGGGGGCAATCTGGACTAATCTGGTACATGAGAGACCCTAAAAAATCCTGATACATGAGAGAATTGATCAACTGAAACAGGCACCGGCGGCTTCATTTGGCTACCAACAGCTTGTGAGGTTAGATGACCTACCATGACATTGACTTGAAAGGCTAAGTCCACGTTGAAGAGAGATGCAATAGAGAAGATGTAGAAGACGAATGTATGGCCATCGATGAGGGTTGAGATTTCGATCGGACCAAAGGGGAAGCAGCAGAAGCGCCTCTGTCTCGGCGACGCAACAAAGCACAGGCTGAATCCGGCCAGCAACAGAACAACATCCCGAGAGAGAGAGAGAGTCAGGCCTCACCGCCCGATGCACCGAAGACCAGCGGTCGACCGGCTAGAGGAGATCGCCTCCAGGCCCCGCAGTGTATTTGTTGCCAGGGGGAGTGGGGGACAATCGAGCCAACTTATTTGGGGGGCAGAGAGAGAGAGAGAGAGAGAAAGGTGGAAACAGAAGCGTGGGAGGTTGGGCTTCTTAAATGAGACGATTTGGCTTCTGTTTTCTGTATGCAAATCGACACCATTGGGCTTCGGTTGGTAGTGCAAGTACGGAAATAGATCGAGGTTGGCACGTCTAAATTCCAACAGAAAATTGTTATTAAAAAGGTTAAGAAATGCTGATGTGGCAAATTGCTGAGGTGGATAGGCTGCATGTCAAGAAAAATAAGATAGTGGGGATGAACTATTTAGGTATTATAGATTTGCTTGTAATCAATTCCTGCAAATTTCTATTTCTCACTCAACATAATAGATCATCATTAGACAGTAAATCCTTCAATGAGAGCTTGCATTAGATCCCTCATTAGACACTATATGTTCATCACCAGGAGCATGTAAAATGTTTGGATCAAATCATTCATTAGCAATCTGTGCATTAGATACTTTAGGCTCAAGAACAACATGAGCTTGTATGTTTGCACCGGAAACTTGATTAGACACATCAGGTTCAGTAAGTTCAGTATTAATTGGGGGAGTTATAAAATAAGCGGAATTTGGTTTCATTTTCTTATAGATTCCCTACATACAAGCAGTTTTACAACACCGTCAGGTTTAACTATTGGCTAGAAAGTGAATAGTGGAATTAGATATACTCAGGGATATGATGTACCTGCTCATTGCGCATGCTGCTCTTGCAAGCTGCGACTATCCATTTACGCAAGCTCGATGCCATGCTCGTGCTGGCGCCGCTGTCTTCCACGCAGGCTACATGCAGGGTTGGATCGTCATATTCTTGTCCTTCCATTCGCTGTAAGCCTAGAGATAAGCGTCCATCAAGGGTGTGAAGAGTGTTGTGTCAGTCTATCCAACGACGGCTAGGTTACGAGCGAACCAGACTGAAGGCTGGAGTGAACGAATTGGGGATTTTTTCCTGCTGTCGATCGATATGGGAGGCGCTCGTTTGGGCCGCAAGCCTGCTATTGGTACTGCCTTGCACTTACGTCATTGACCCATCCAAATTTAAATGTTTTTCTCCATTTTTTACATTGCCTGCTCGTGCGCTGGGATGAACAAAACTAGCATGGGCCAACCTGGACAACTCAAAGTGGGTGCGCACTTGCCAGCCACCCGAGGCGGCCGCCCATACCATCCCCTACGGTGGCGTCGCCCCATTTTGCGTGTATGATTGGGGTAGTGATAAATATTCCAGTGGCGCTTTTGATTTACCCACGGAATGGTTGAATTGCTTGTTTCTCTGAACTGAGTTCGTCAATAATGTGAAGGATGCCAATCTTTTCATCCTATTAAAGATTTCTTAGATCTCAATATGCCAAATGTAATCGCATGAAATATACAGTAAAAGCGAGTGTGGTGTGTGTTGCTTCATCTAGTCTAACAACCCATCCTCATATAACATATAAAGAACGCACCATCTTATCAGATTAACGATTTGACTTACCAATGCAGTGTGAGAAGAAAGAAGGATTGTGACTGCGTATCCAAGCAATTGATGCCATGGACTCTTTGGTAGAATCTTCTAAGCGAAAAAGAGCTAGCGTAAGTTATGTTACCCACTTGTTAGAATTTTAGTTATCCACTCATTACAAAATTGTTCAATTATGTTGCTTGGCTTAATTTAGTTTGCTATTGATTACATAATGCCATAGCCTGTTAATCCTATTATAGACTGCACCTATCTATGTGTTTGATACTTACTGTTAAGAATTACCTGTTTGGCTGAACTTAAATAGCTACTTAAGCACATAGATAGCTGGTCATATGTACTTCTAGGGTGCAACAAAATTCATGTGTAATTTACGTTCTAATACCCTGTTTGTTTAAGTGGTTTGATGTTAGGACTTGTAGCACTAGTAATGTTTGCATGTTCATAAACAGAGAACTGTCACGTTTATATGAGGGACAACGTTTTTTTAACATATATATGTGTTAGAATCATTTTGCTCACATCAATGAAATTTACAAATGTCTGTGTTGCTGGTAAATGGTACCGACTTGTTACTGTAATACTTTGCCAAGAACTTGTTAGTTTTACTAATTCATGTTTAATTAAATACGTTGCCAAAACTGATTAGTTTTACTAGTTTGATGTTACTTTCGTATGGCTCTTGCAACACATTATTTATTATTGGTAACATTCAAGTTTGTAGGATCCAACTAAAACTCCGTTGGCACAATAGGTATGTTTTCAAAAACTTTCTTGTTTACCTCGTTGGCACCTATAACTTGTTGTTGTAATCATCTTACCAACTTCAGGTTTTCATGATCCAATTGGAAGTCCAATTGCACAACAGGTATAGTTTCAAAAATATATTGATGTAACAGGTTTGCTACTGTAACCTATTGCTCTAATCAAGTTACTGACCACTCAACTTTTCAGGATCCAAAGAAACTACAATGCCACAACAGGTTCCTTTACAAAACTTGTTTGTTTAACTACTTTGTTGCTGCAACCGGTAGCTCTAATCACGTTACTGGCTACTCAACTTTCCAGGTTCCAAGAGAAACTCCAATGCCACAATAGGTATCTTTTGCAAAACATGTTTGTTTAACTGCTTTGCTAGTGGAACCGGTTACAATGATTTTAATAACTACTTTTCAGCATCCAATCAAAACTATTTAATTCCTTGTTTGTTTAACTGGTTCACTATTCTAACTCCCAGTTGAGATGTTTTGCTAACTTCAACTTTTTGGAATCCAATCGGAAAATTAATGTCAAAATAGTTTAGCCCAAGATCAAAGAGCGAGGTCCCCATGGACATTGTATCATCTCACAGCAGTGGGACCGGCCCAATCATGGATTATGAATTTCCAACTGCCGATGCTCTAGAGGCTAAACTATTAGTAGAAAGAAATTATGCTTCTGCACTTAGAGATGAAGTTGACATGTTGAGGAAGCAGACAACACAATCACAAGTACTCAAGACAAGCACTAAATATTTGATGAATTTCAAAATGAAGCAAGCGGAGACTGACCGCATTGCTATGGTCCTGGAGGAAAAAAGGAAATTAAATTCCCACTTGGTAAATCATAGATGAATTGTTTTTTCCATCATCCAATAACCTTTGTGTTGTTTGTTCATGTTATCGATCAAACCATTTGTTTTAGAGATCAAGTAATAATTGTTTTTTTGTTTTTTTGTTTGTAATTCTTTTTAGCACGAGTTTGTATTAATTGACAAGACTCCGAGACATTTCGTTTTGATTGCTATGCCAAACCTATAAATATGCCAATTGGGCTGAATGTGCATTCAACAATGATAGTACTAGTATAGATGGTCCTTAAGTTGCACACATCTAAAAGGGCCAAGATGTTGTACTACTGTCGGGGGAAACTGTCCGCCACGAACACCTATGGGACCGGAGCCCCTTGTTTGTGCGGTAAGAGGGCGGAGGGAGCACGAAGAGCAGATCGTAGCGAACACGCGGGCAGTTTACCCAGGTTCGGGCCGCGGTGGACGCGTAAAACCCTACTCCTGCTTAGTTGTGTATTGAGTTGGAGAGCTCGGGAGCTTGAAGAACCAGCTACACCGAGCGTATGAGCGATCTAGGTTCCGAACCCCCTCTACGTTGTGCATGGGCCTCCTTTTATAGTGCAAGGGGTCACCGACAGGTGTCAACGTAGGAGAAAGGGGTAAAAATGTAAATGAGGTGGTAGTTGTAACAGTGCGGGAATAGTGGAACTACAGTGCGTGAACAGTGGTCGCTACCTACTTTGACAGTGGGGGACAAGGGCATTTAATGCCCGTCGCCGTCGACCCCAAAAGCTCCCGCCCTTGCGTCTCCGTTTGCCACGGCGATGGCCTCACCACCGTGGAGTGCCACCGTGTCCCCCAGGCTGCACAGCCATCCGCCACGCGTCCCTGGAAAGGCCCCAGGGCGACGTGTGGGCCGATGAGCTGGAGCGCGGGCACACAGCGCAACTCTCCCGGCAAGCACCTTGCCGGGGTCTTGACCTTGCCGGTCCCGGGAGCTTGCCGGGCTCTGAAGCTTGTCGCTCCCCGGGCCCTCGCCGGGACGCATATAGTGCCGCGGCGTGTCTTCTATGATGTAATCTTCTAGTCTTCCTGGCAAGCTCCTCTTGCCAGGGCCTTGCGTGAGCGAGGTAACCTTGAGCCTGGAACGGCCTTCCCGGCAAGCTCCGCTTGCCGGGGTCTCGATCATCTGTCTTGTATACTTTGTTTTTGAATGGTTTGACATGGAGCAGGAAGGTCTCCGCCGAGCACGTGGTAAACCCTGCCGCGGGAAGCTGCAACTGCCCGTGCACAAGTTGGGGTACTGAGGCACCCCTACCTTAGTACACCGACAGGAGCCCCCGGGCCTGGGCCACACACGGTGCCGAGCGCTGTTGGGCCAGGCCCAAAACAGTGCACGGGCACACGCGGCCCACGGCGCGCCGAATCCACTTCCGCATCCGCCGCATCCCCCTGTAACGGCATGCGTCGATTGCGGCGTCGTGGGATGGGACGTGCCCACGTTCTTTTAATGGAAAGAGCGAAACGCCCCCCACTTCCCCATAAAAGCAGAGGAAGCAGGAGCGGTTCCCCTCCTTACGCTTTCATTGCATCCTCTTCCTCCTCCAGAGATCCCCCTTGCGCTCCGCCTCCGCACCTCCGCCGCCGCCGTCTGCATCTCCGGCGCCGCCGGGCTCTTCATCCCCCTTCCTCCGCCGCCTCCGCCATGGCTCCGAAGACCGAGAAGGCGAAGGCGGAGAAGGCCAAGAAGGAGAAATCGGAGCAAGCGGCGAGGCTTACCGCGTATCGGAAGCGGAACCTCGTCTTCCCGCCGAGGCTCAGCGCGCGGGAGCTCTGGAACAAGTATTACTTGTTCTGGTCCAAGGGAACCAAGGCGCACCCCCGCACTCGAGCTTATCCGGCCGCCGCCAAGGACAACTACCCCGGCGGGTACTATTTCTTCGCAGCCTTCTTCCACTGCGGTCTTTGCCCTCCTTTTTCTGAGTTCTTCTGTGACATAATGCACACCTACGGCCTCCATCTTCTTGACTTCACCCCCAACGCCATCCTCACAATGGCGGTTTTCACACACATGTGCGAAAACTATATAGGAATACACCCAAACGTAGCGTTGTTTAGGCATTTCTTCACCCCTAGAGCAGAGGCTGGCGCCCCCCTCTCCGGAGGAATATCTTGGGTTTTTCGTCTGAACAAGAAGGAGTCCTACTTGCCGGGGGAGCTCCGCGGCAAGTGGGAGGAATGGCGTGCGGAATGGTGTTGGATCGTCGAGGACCAGCCGCAATCCTTCACCGCGCCGCGCACAACGCCTATCGTGCGCGGCAGGGACTGGAGCGAGCTGGATTCGGACGACAAGAAGCTCGACGTCGCCCTCATTAGAATTCTCCGTCTCCGGGTAGCTAGGCTGTCTGTCGCAGAAGTAGGCACAGACTTCCTCCGCCGCCGCATCGCCCCTCTCCAAGACAGGAAAAGGCCGGCCTGGGAGTACGGCAACTCGGCGGATATCATGAGGCTGCGACCCGGGCTCAACTTTAACTTCACGTCGCTGGAGCTGAAGGGGATGGTCCGGGAGCTGTTTAAGCACGACCCGGCCCACCCGGAATGGTTCAGGGGGCCCCGGGGAGTGGTGCCCCTTTGCAACAGCACGGCCTGTGATCCTCTTCGCGCCATGATGCCCGCGTGTGATTCGCACGGCGTGGACCGCACATGGATTCCGCCCAAGCCGTCAGACATCCTCAGCTTCTTCGACAACCTTGTGGAGGTGGCGAAGAACAAGAACGAGACCCGGGAGCTGACACGGGACACCACCGACCAGGAGATAGCGTACATCGCTTCTCGGGTTGAAGAGGCCGCTGCAGCCGCAGCGGCAGGAGAGTTCGGCTACACGCCCGAGGAGGCACATGCTGCGGAAGCGTCCTGCTAAGGCGAGGAGGCGGAGATCCGCAGGCTACTGAAGCTGCCTCCCGACGAGCTCGCCGGGGTCCCATCCTTGAGGCACTCCGGGATCATTGGAATCCAGACGGAGGCCGCGGCGAGAGGCAACGCCGCCGGAGGGAACAGGGGCGCCGCAGGGAGCGGAGGCGCCAGAGGGAAAGAGGCCACAGCGCAGGGTGCTGGGCCCAGCAAGGCAGCCGGGGAGGAGGAGGAGGAGGACGACGCCGAGGCCGCCGAGGACTCCGACGGATCCCTGGGGCTCTACGCCGACGACCTCTCCTCGTCGTCGGAGACCTCCCCGCCCCGGGCGAGCCCTAGGCGCTCTCCACTGAAGCGTCTCCGCAAGACGGCGACGGGGGCGAGGGCGCAGGCGCCCCGGCAACAACCAGCTCGCCGGGCAGCGCGAGCTCCCCGGGGGAGCCAAGCTACGCCGGGGGCGACCGGCGCACCAGCCACGGCGGAGGCGGCCCGCGCGCAGGCCACGGCAGAGGTGCCTCGCAAGTCGGCGCCGAGCGGACAGGAGTCTTCACGGAGCGGAGTGGCGGCTCCGCCCGCTCCTCGGGCCCCGGCTACCACAGGGGCTGGGCCTTCGCAGCCCCCAGCCCCAGGGACCGCCAAGCGCCCGAGGGAGTCTTCGCCTCCCGCTCCTCGCGCAGACGCGCCCCAGGTGGAGTTTGACTTCTCCGCCTTGAGCGACGACGACGAGGAGGAACAGGAGTAAGAACTCGATATCCTTCATCTTCTCAAATTTCGTCTTGATTATTGTTGATGCTAATCTTGTTTCTTGCGTTGATTTCAGGACCTTGGCTCAGCGCGTGGCGAAGAAAGCCAAGGTGCCCGTGGTCGAAGTCGCGGACGACTCGCCCGTCGCGGCAACTGGGGACGCACCGGAGCCAAGCCTGCCGGACCCGAACGCTGCTCCGAGGAGCAGCCCCCAGCGCAGCCCCCAGCGTAAGCCTGGATTCTGTACTTTCGCTCGTCGGGCGCGCTTGGAGATTTTGTCTTGTTCTAATATCTTGATGCTTTTGTCTTGACTTGTGCAGAGGTGGAGCCACAGCCGCAGGAGCGTCCGGAGGCCGCCCCCGAGGAGCCGCAGGCCCCGCCGTCCCCGCCAAGGCCGAACTCCCCGGCAAGGGAGAGCGCTCCGCCAAGGGCGGGTACTCCGCCAAGGGCGAGCAGCCCGGCGAGGGCGGCCACTCCGCCAAGGCAGAGCTCCCCGGCGAGGGAGCCCGCCGCTGACGACGTCCGCCAAGGTAGGTTCTGTAACTTTGTCTCCTTGGAGTTGTCTCTTTTTGGATATTTGCTTGAACTTCTTTTGCTTCTTCTTCTTCTTCTAGATCCTCCTCCCCCCGAGCAGATGGAGACGGAAGTCATCATCATTGAGGAGGAGGGCGCGCAGGACGGCGGCGGCGACGCCCCTGTCGCCGAGGACACGGCGGGAGCCGCCGAGCCAGCTGCGCAAGAGACCGCTCCGGCTGCGGACGCAGCGGCCGGGGAGGGGGACGGCGACCGCACTGCCGGCCCGGAGGCGGCAGGAGCATCAAGTGCTGCGCCGGCCACCGACCCCTCCGCCGGAAAGGAGCAGGCGGGCTATTATCTCGAAGCCCCCAACGGCGTCTTCATCCAGGTGCCGTGGGGTTCTTCGTCGCGAGCTCCCGCGGAGGGCGAGGCCTTTGATGGAGAGGTCCTCGCCTCCGCGGGCCTGAAGATCGTCGAGGCGCCCGGCGGAAGCGAAGGGCCCGAGGAGGAGAAGCTGCTTCACCAGCTCCTGGCCCTTTACCGGGCCAGGCAGGCGAAGCTTGCTTCCCGGGAGGCCCTTGCCGCCAAGGCCGCCGCCGAGATGGAGAAGCGCGCGGCAGAGCTCAGCGCCGCCAACCAGGCTGCCCTCCGCGAGGTGGCGGAGGAGCGCGAGCGGCTCGCCAGGGAATATCAAGAGTGGCTGCTGGAGAAGGCCGAGGCCGAAGAGCAGCAGCGGCTCGCCGGGGTGGAGCTGTCCCGGCGAGAAGGAGAGCTCGC
Source organism: Secale cereale (assembly GCA_902687465.1). NCBI lineage: Eukaryota > Viridiplantae > Streptophyta > Magnoliopsida > Poales > Poaceae > Secale > Secale cereale. The sequence continues at coordinate 345,034,903 of LR738714.1, forward strand.
CCAGCGGAAGGTCAACCTCGACTCCCACGAGGAAGACCTTGCCGCTCGGGAGCAGGCCCTTGGCGGGGAACTGAAGGAGGCGAGGGCCGCCGCGGCTACCGCGGAGACCGCCAAGGAGGAGCTTGCCGCCAAGGTCGCGCAGCTGGAGGAGTCGCTGAAGGCGAGCGCGGAGAAGGTCGCCGCGCTCAACACAGAGCGCGAGAAGGACGCCCACACTAACTCAGAACTCCAGGTGCGTCTTTCTGAGAAGGGCGACGAGTTGAAGGCCGCCAAGGACTCCATCGAGGACCTGGAGCTGAAGGTCTCCACACTGAAGGACTCGCTTGACGCCGTCCGGGATCGGGAGACCAAGTTGAAGGAGGAGCTCCGCAAGGAGCGAACCTTGGTGGACAGCACCAACAAAGCGGCCGAGAACTTCCGCCGTACCGTTGAGGTATGGACCGAGGACTTGGTATCTTCTGCGTCCAACATCGACCAGGAGCTGCTGGCGCTGAAGCTGGAGCATCTCACCTACTCCCCGGACCCAAACCTTCCTCACAGCGCCAAGCTCAGCCTCTTCTTCAGGGGGATCGCGCCGGCCCTTGCAGATCTGCGGAAGAAGATCCCCGTGGAACTGGCCGAGGAGTCGCGCCGGCTCTGCACGGGAACCTTGGAGCGTGTGCTGACGAAGATTGTATACCGCAATCCCGGCATAAACCTCACCAACATTCTCCACAGCTTGCCGGCCGACGCGAACATGGAGGCGCTAAAGGAGCAGGTCGCCCACATCATCGCCAAGGTGAACAAGATCTCCAGGATTGAGGGCGACCGCGTAGACTAGGCCTCCTTTATCTTTATCTCTTTTTGTTGCTGCATAGGGTGTTTGTGAACTCATTAATCATTGCGACAAGTTATCCTTTGTAAGATATTTATCTCATTTTGATCAATCAGTGCAACGTTATCTTCCTTGTCTTGGTCATTTACTTTGTATGCTTTTCACCCTACGCTCCCGGGGAGCTTGCCGGTAAGGGGCCTTTGCCGCGAGCGCTGAGTGCCTAACTCTGAGCAGCCTGCTGGCCAAGGTCTCACCGGCAAGCAACCTTGCCGCAGCTAGTCGCAACACACTTAGCTTGCTGAGTGAACTCGAAAACGAAGCAAGGGCGCGACACTTGTCGCAGCTCACTTAAGTCGTTGAGCGTACTCGAAAACAAGGCAAGGGTGCGGCTAGCTACGGGTAGGTTCCTCCGCGCACAGGTTTTCCATACAAAGTGTGATTGTTCAAGGAAGACAACTAAAATTAAAAATTTGAACTGCTCAAATCTTAATAACTTAGCTTTCGTATATTGCTTGCTTCTCGGTAATGCTTCTCTTTCTTGAACAGCACTTGGTTCCTCTTCCATCTCCTTCCCCCCCGGCAAACTTGTGCGCGAGGAACGTTCCTTCTGCTTAAGAGGCAAAGGAAAAGAAGAGGGAAACAAGTATATGGCCTTTCGGCGTGCTAATGCTTACCGGATGTGTATGTTGCACAATATGCCAAATAACACATGCAAATAGCAAAGAAAAGCATGAAAAAGGCAATCAGCGCAAAACACAAAAACTTTACTGATGCACGGGGTCTGCGCCCGGCTTTGTACAAAGGGTTACATGCAACAGCGGCAAAGCTTGTACAAAAGGTGGTTGCGAGAGCGGATCACGGCAACCGCGCCTTATGGGTGAAACTTGCGAAGATGCTCTATGTTCCAGGAGTTGCTCACCGGTAAGCCTTCTTCGGTCTCGAGGCGGACAGCGCCGGGCCTCGTGACTTGTCTCACCCGATAAGGGCCTTCCCATTTCGGCGTCAACTTGTTGGAATTCTTGGCGGACTGAACACGCCGAAGAACAAGGTCGCCTTCCTCGAGACTCCTGGCCTTGACCTTGCGGCTATGGTAGCGACGCAAGGCTTGCTGGTATCGAGCAGCTCGTACAGCAGCCTGGAGACGTCCCTCCTCGAGGAGCAATGCATCATCTTGTCGCAGTTGCTCTTGCTCGAGCTCATCATAAGCGAGCACTCGAGGAGATCCGTATACGAGTTCCGTGGGGAGAACTGCCTCTGCTCCATAAACTAGAGCAAAGGGTGTCTGTCCGGTGGCTCGACTTGGTGTCGTTCTGATTGACCAAAGATCCGCCGGTAGCTCCTCTATCCAATTTCTTCCGCACTTGCGCAGCCTGTCAAAGGTCCTTGTTTTGAGTCCGCGCAGCACTTCCGCATTAGCCCTCTCCGCTTGACCATTGCTCCTCGGGTGAGCAACAGAAGCGAAACAGACCTTGGCGCCAAGGTCTTGGACGTATTGCATGAAGGTGCGACTAGTGAATTGCGTACCATTGTCGGTGATGATCCTGTTAGGGATCCCGAAATGGCAAACAATCGACCTGAAGAACCTGACCGCCGACTGTGCTGTCACCTTTCTCACTGGCTCCACTTCTGGCCACTTTGTGAACTTGTCGATTGCAAGGTACAAGTACTCAAAGCCCCCGACTGCTCGGGGGAAGGGGCCGAGGATATCGAGCCCCCAGACCGAGAAGGGCCAGGATAAAGGAATTGTTTGGAGAGCTTGAGCTGGTTGATGAATCTGCTTTGCATGGAACTGGCACGCTTCACACTTGGTTACTAGTGCAGTTGCATCTTGGAGGGCTTCTTGCCAAAAGAACCCTTGCCGGAAAGCTTTCCCGGCAAGCGCCCTTGCGCCAATGTGGTGGCCGCATATGCCTCCGTGTATTTCTGCCAACAGCTTCTGTCCATCTTCCCTGGAGATGCACTTCAGTCTGACACCATTGAGCCTTCTTCTGTACAGCTCGTTATCCACGAACTGGTACATACTTGACTGCCTGGTTATCTTCTCTATTTCTTCTGGGTCGTCGGGAAGTTCTCCAGTTTGCAGAAAACGGACGATCTGCTACGCCCATGCCGGAGCTTGGGGCTCAACGGCAAGCACTAAAGGCATGAGGGCCGCTGCGGGGACCTCAGCTTCTACGGCAAGAACCTCTGGCTCTGCCGGAGCTAATGGTCCCCCGGCAAGCTCGCCGGGGCGAGGCTTGTCGGGAACGCTTGCTTCAACTGCACAGACCCGAGGATCTGCAGGAGCAAACTGTTCCTCAGCATTCTGGTTGTTGATCCTGGGGACCTTGGCGGTGGTTTCAGGGAGATCCGCCGGCAAGTAGTCGCCGGAGACCAACTTTCTCTTCTTGGACTGCCCAATTGATGGTGTAACGGATGGTTGAGTTAGCTTGAGCAAGAAGGTCCCTGGTTCCACAGGTAACTTCATCGAAGCACACTTTGAAAGGCCATCTGCAATTTCATTCTGAGCTCTCGGGACGTGCTCCATTTGCAGACCTTCAAAGTGCTCCTCAAGCTTCCTCACTTCATCTACATAAGCTTCCAACAAAGGGCTCTGATAACTCTTGTTGACTTGCCGGACCACCAACTGAGAATCTCCCCGCACAATCAGCTTCCTGATCCCAAGTTCGGCCGCAATCCTGAGGCCGGCAAGCAAGCCTTCATATTCAGCAGTGTTGTTTGTCGCTTGCTCCCTGGGAAAGTGCATCTGGATAACATATTTGAGGTGCTCTCCGGTGGGCGCGATGAGTACCACGCCAGCACCGGCGCCTTGCAGCGAGAAGGCACCGTCAAAATACATTACCCATTCACTTGTTGCTTCTTGTGCGGGTGCACTTGTTTCTTGGGCTTCCTCATCGGGCGTCGGGGTCCATTCAGCTATGAATTCTGCCAAAGCTCGGCTCTGTATGGTTGAAGTACTTTCAAACTTGAGTCCAAAGCTCGACAGCTCCAGTGCCCACTCAACGATCCTGCCTGTTGCTTCCGGGTTGTGCAATATCCTCTTCAGCGGAAAGCGAGTGACCACTGTTATCTCATGTGCTTGGAAGTAATGTCGCAGCTTTCTCGAGGCCATGAGGAGGCCGAAAAGCAACTTTTGCACACCAGAGTATCTTGATCTAGCCCCCTGGAGAAGGGAAGTTACAAAATACACTGGGCGCTGCACCATCTTCTTCCGCACTTCATCCTGTTCCTGCGCAGAGTTGTCCTTGTCGGGGCCAGAGCTTGTCGGAGCAGCCCCCTGCTTGTCGCTGAACTCGCTTGCCGGTGGTGTAGTCTCCTCGTCGGACTCCCTCTCCGCTACTAACGCAGCACTAACCACCTGGTTGGTTGCCGCTAGGTACAGCAGCAACTTTTCCTGTGGTCTAGGTGCGACAAGTATTGGAGTGGAGGGCAGGTACCGTTTCGAATCTTGCAGCGCTGCCTCCGCTTCCGGAGTCCACTTCATGGGACCTGCCTTCTTCAAGATTTTGAAGAAAGGTAGGGCGCGTTCTGCAGACTTCGAAATGAACCTACTGAGGGCAGCCACACAACCTGCATGCCTTCTGACATCCTTGACGCGCTTCGGGGCTTCTATCTGCTCGATGGCTTTTATCTTGTCGGGGTTGGCTTCAATCCCCCTCTGTGACACAAAGAACCCGAGAAGCTTGCCGGAGGGGACTCGAAAGACGCACTTCTCGGGGTTAAACTTGAGCTGTATCCTGCGCAGGTTCTGAAATGTCTCTTCCAAATCTTGGATCAGGGTTTCCTTGCTCTTGCTCTTCACCACGATGTCATCCATGTAAGCCTCTACATTTCTGTGGATCTGTGGCTCGAAAGCAGTGTGCACTACCCTTGCGAATGTTGACCCTGCATTCTTCAGTCCAAATGGCATGCGTATGAAGCAATAAGTGCCACATGGAGTGATAAATGCAGTCTTCTCTTCATCCTCTTTGGCCATAAAGATCTGATGGTAGCCTGAATATGCATCAAGAAAACAGAGTAGCTCACATCCGGCAGTGGAGTCAACGATCTGGTCAATGCGCGGCAAAGGGAATGGATCCTTGGGACATGCTTTGTTCACATCGGTGAAGTCTATACATAGTCTCCACTTCCCGTTGGCCTTGCGCACGACAACTGGGTTTGCTAACCACGTCGGATGGATCACACCTCTAACTAGGCCTGCTGCCTCTAGCCACTTGATCTCTTCGTTAATGAATTCTTGGCGCTCCACGGCTTGCTTCCTCACTTTCTGCTTGATGGGCCGCGCATGAGGGCAAACAGCAAGCTTGTGCTCAATTACCTTCCTGGGAACGCCGGGGATGTCAGATGGTTGCCAGGCAAACACATCAACATTCGCCCGCAGGAAGGCAACGAGCGCGCTTTCCTATTTGCCGTCAAGCGTGGCACTGATGGTGAAGGTACCACCAGTGCCGTCCTCCTTGGCGGACACCTTCTTGGTTGCCGGAGGAGCGGCCATCCCTTTCTTACAATTGCCGGTGGAGCTCGATGGGACGTCCTCGACGGCAGCGCAGCACTCCGAAGAGGTGCGGTTGCCGGAGTGGGCCCTAGAGCACTTGCCGGACTTGGTCTTCGTCTTCTTCCCCCCGGGAGCTTCAGCGGCAAGTGTATCCTTCTCTGCCGCAGCTGCCGCATCCCGGTAGATCTTGTCGGCGCAGACAAGCGCATCTTTTTTGTCGCCGTGGACAGTGATGACGCTTATCGGCCCAGGCATCTTGAGTACGTTGTAAGCATAATGGGAAGCTGCCATGAACTTGGCGAGGGCGGGACGGCCCAGTATTCCATTGTATGGCAACGGAATTTCAGCGACGTCGAAGGTGATGCGCTCAGTTCTGAAATTGAGCTCCCCGCCAAAGGTCACCGGAAGAGTGATCTTCCCCTTGGGCTTGCTCCTTCCCGGGTTGATTCCTTGGAAAGAACCGGTCTCTTCGAGCTCGCCATCTGGAATTTGGAGTTTCTTGATCACAGCAGAGGAGATCAAGTTCAGCCCGGCCCCGCCGTCAACCAACATTTTGGTGACCTTGAGGTTGCGGATGGTGGGAGAGACCAGCATCGGCAAGCACCCGACCGCAGTGGTGCGGTCAGGGTGATCCTCAAGATCAAAAATGATGGGCGTGCTAGACCATTTGAGGAGCCTGCGCGACTCCACGGGCGGCTCTGCTGTATTCACCTCACGCACCCACTGCTTTAGCTGGCGGTGGGAGGTGTGCAGAGAGGCGCCACCGTCGACGCACAGGACCTCCGTGGCCTTCTGGAACTCCTGCTCGCTGTTATCCTCATCCTCCATGTCTTCGTCGTCGTCCTCTTCGTCCTTGTCGCGGCCCCGGGGAGGTCGGTCACCTTGCCGCTGCTTGGCCTTGCCGCGGCGTCCTCCCCGGCCATTGAACGGCCGCTTCTTGCTTGGTTCGCCCCCGCCACCTTGGGCCTTCTCCTTGTCGCGCCTCTCGTACTCAGCTTTCTGCTGCTCGACGAGGTACTCGACGCGCTTGCAGTTGGAGAGGTCGTGACCCTTGGTGCGGTGGATCTTGCAGTATTGCTTGTCGGAGCCGTCCTGCTTGTCGGCTGCCGCTACAGGGGCAGGCTCCTTGCCGGAGCCGCCAGCCTGTGCTTGCTTGGCGGGAACCTCCTTGCCGGACTTCTCGACGGCAAGCACCTCCTTCTTGTTCTTCCTTCTATTGTTCCGCCGCCGGCCCTTCTTTGCCGGGGCGGCGTCGTCGCTGTCGCTTCCTCCTGCGCCAGCATCCTCCCCGGGGAGTCTCCTCCCCTCTTCTGCGCGTGCGCACTTATCAGCCAGAGCGTAGAGCTCGCTGACATCCCGAATCTTGGTCATCGCCATTTCTTCATGCATGCGACGGTTACGCACGTTCTGGTGGAACGCGCTGATAACCGCGGCAGGGTGGACGTCGGGGATGTTGTGCTGTACACAGCTGAAGCGTTGGATGTACTTGCGCAGGGATTCTCCTTCCTTCTGGGCCAGAATATGGAGATCGCTCTCCTGGCCGTGGGGTTTGTGGCCGCCAGTGAAGGCGCCAACAAACTGGTGGCAAAGGTCTGCCCAAGAAGAAATGGATCCTTCCGGCAAGTGCATAAGCCAGGAACGAACGTTCGGCTTAAGCACGAGCGGGAAGTAGTTCGCCAAAATCTTCTCGTCGCGCCCCCCGGCAGCCTGCATCGCGATGGTGTAGACGCTGAGGAATTCCGAGGGGTGCGTCTTGCCGTCGTACTTCTCCGGTACGTCGGGCTTGAAATTCTTCATGCTGGGCCGCTGGACGCGGCGCAGCTCGCGGGTGAACGCAGGGCAGCCTGCCGCGTACGGCAAGTCGCCTGGTTCACCGGGCGCGCGCGCGTCGACAGCGTTCCCAGCCCTCTGGTCTGATTGTCGCCGGGCTTCTCGGCGGCGCTCGATCGTTGTCCGAGCGTCTTCTTGTTGCCGGTCGTCAAGGACCTGGCGCTGGTCCCGACGAGCCCGCGGATCCGACGACGCCGTGGAGCCGTCGTCGGCGTTGTTCCGGCGGGGCGGCGTCTTCTGCTTCTGTGGCGGGGAGTGCACGGTTGTCGCACCCCCGGCGGTCTTGTCGCCGTCGGCCTTCGTCTTCTCAGCTTGCCGCGGTCGCGAGGTCGCCGGCTGCTGTGGAGAGTCGTTGTTGGCGAAGGCGATCAGGCTCTGGATGGTGGCCCTCCAGTCTTCGGCCTTGTCTGCCGCTAGAGGGAAATCGAGGAGCAGTTGCGCCCTTGCGAGCGCTTCTGCTGGAGTAGAGGGGAACGGGGGCGAGCGGTGCGAGGAGCGGGATATGCTCGGACTCCTAACAGCGTTAGAAGGAGCAGGGTCCCGCCCCGGCGCCTTCACTTTGCTTGTGCCCGGACGGTGGTCCGGGGCGTCCCGCGAGCCTCCGGTTTGTCCTTGCCCCAGCAAGCGGATACCACCTCCTGTGGTATGGCGCTGCTGGGTTGTCGTGTGTTGAGATGGACGGGGCGCGTCCACGGAGACCGAGGCTCGGTCGTCCGTCCTGTCCTTGGATTTGGTGGCGCCGCGAGTGTCCTCGCCGGCGACCACCCTTCCGACGGCGCCTCCCCCGCCCACCGTTGGCTCTGGTGGCGGCGGATGAGACGCAGACGGGCCTCCGACCTCCAAAGCCTTCTTCTTCGGGGCCATGGTGCTGTTGCTGATGAAGTTGCTGATGAAACTGGAGAGGTTGATGAAGAATGCGCCCGCGTGAACGCCGGATCAGATTCGCACAACCTCGACGCCCCCCTACCTGGCGCGCCAAAGATGTCGGGGGAAACTGTCCGCCACGAACACCTATGGGACCGGAGCCCCTTGTTTGTGCGGTAAGAGGGCGGAGGGAGCACGAAGAGCAGATCGTAGCGAACACACGGGCAGTTTACCCAGGTTCGGGCCGCGGTGGACGCGTAAAACCCTACTCCTGCTTAGTTGTGTATTGAGTTGGAGAGCTCGGGAGCTTGAAGAACCAGCTACACCGAGCGTATGAGCGATCTAGGTTCCGAACCCCCTCTACGTTGTGCATGGGCCTCCTTTTATAGTGCAAGGGGTCACCGACAGGTGTCAACGTAGGAGAAAGGGGTAAAAATGTAAATGAGGTGGTAGTTGTAACAGTGCGGGAATAGTGGAACTACAGTGCGTGAACAGTGGTCGCTACCTACTTTGACAGTGGGGGACAAGGGCATTTAATGCCCGTCGCCGTCGACCCCAAAAGCTCCCGCCCTTGCGTCTCCGTTTGCCACGGCGATGGCCTCACCACCGTGGAGTGCCACCGTGTCCCCCAGGCTGCACAGCCATCCGCCACGCGTCCCTGGAAAGGCCCCAGGGCGACGCGTGGGCCGATGAGCTGGAGCGCGGGCACACAGCGCAACTCTCCCGGCAAGCACCTTGCCGGGGTCTTGACCTTGCCGGTCCCGGGAGCTTGCCGGGCTCTGAAGCTTGTCGCTCCCCGGGCCCTCGCCGGGACGCATATAGCGCCGAGGCATGTCTTCTATGATGTAATCTTCTAGTCTTCCTGGCAAGCTCCTCTTGCCAGGGCCTTGCTTGAGCGAGGTAACCTTGAGCCTGGAACGGCCTTCCCGGCAAGCTCCGCTTGCCGGGGTCTCGATCATCTGTCTTGTATACTTTGTTTTTTAATGGTTTGACATGGAGCAGGAAGGTCTCCGCCGAGCACGTGGTAAACCCTGCCGCGGGAAGCTGCAACTGCCCGTGCACAAGTTGGGGTACTGAGTCACCCCTACCTTAGTACACCGACAACTACTTTTGCTAAAAAAATGATGCTCTCCTAGCAAAAAAAAGTACGGTGGCCTGGCTTATGTATGTTAGTTGATATTATTGACCCATATACTCTATAAGTGTTTATACATTTGTTAGTTTTGTACATTATTGGTTGATTGACTTTGTATTTTGAATCTTGAGACATCGCTTGTGTACATATCTAAATGGGATTACACTATATGTTGCGTGTGTCATACAAGTTACACTTGAGTTGGACACAAAGTGGTTTCAAATATTCGAATTCACCTTAAACTGGTTTCCACCTCAATTCGAGTATCGGCATTTGTTAATCATATTCGTATATGATTGTGAAATACATCTTTGTTGTGCTTTTGAAGATATAAAAAACGTAGAATAATGTATAAAGATTCGTATAAGAATACAAAATGGATTCGAATTTAGTTGCCATGGGTAAACATGAATGCTTATTGTCCTAAAATTTGAAAGAAGCGGCAAGATATCCAGTCCCACGTCGGCCGTCCAAAGCAAGTGTTTGGGAGATGGAAATTATTGTCTACCCCTTACACGGACAATTCATCGGCCCGATTTCCACTATTCTCAATAGGGGTAGGTTAGTAACTTCAATTAGACATGACACGACCGCGTCTGAGCCCATTCAGACACGGTGGGCGCCAAACGTGGCACTACAAAAAAATACACATCCGTGACATTTTGGGCCGAATGAAACATTTTTCTGTCATAGTTATGACACTTCTATGACGATAATTGTGACAAAACCCAGTATCATAATAGATGTGGTGGGGTCCTACTTCTATGACAAAAAATCATGACAGAAAATGGGCTTTTCGTCATGGGCGGGCTGGAGACGCAGCTGCATGTCGTTCTTTGGGCCGTACATGACGGAAAAAACCGTGGTAGAAGTAAGGACAAGGAAAATATCGAGGTGTTCCCAGTTACGGTGGGTGGTTGGGTCTGAGCGATGCGCGTTTCTCTCGTACACGCACGCGCGTGGGTGTGAGGTGTTGGGCTCTAACTGAACCCGAGCGAGGCGTTGGGCTCTAACTAAACCCGAGCAATTACACTGTAGGCTACGCATTACTGAACCCGAGCGATCGATCAATGGCTATTAACTGAACACGATCGAGCGATTCCTTCGCTACTGCTGCTAACTGAAGCCGATCGATGTTGCCTCTACATGAACAGTGAATGTTTCTGGGGGGTTTGGATGAACAGTTCTCGGTGGGGGTGGCTGAACAGGACCCCGTGGTGTTGCCTCTGGATGAACAGGACCACGATCGATCGGGCCGGTTGGGGCTGGATGAACAGGACCATTCCGTGGAGGGCTGGATGAATAGGACCACCCCGTGGAGGGCCAGATGAACAGTAGACGATGGAGGGCTGGATGAACAGTAGCCCGTGGAGGGGTGGTTGAACAGGAGCCCATGGAGAGGGCTGGTTGAATAGTAGTCGATGGAGTAGCGCGCGGTGGATGCTGAAAAATCGTAGGTGGAGGCGGGAGGAGGTCGACGGTGGATGAATAGTAGACCGTGGAGGCTGGAGGGGGTCGACGGGGGCGATGAACAGTATCCCATGGAGTCCCGTTTTGCGATACGCCACACCCCTCCCAATGAACAGGACCCCCGTTTCGATCGTAGCACTCCAACACAAGTCCGTTTCCTCCATTTTGCGGTACGCCACACCCCTCTCGATCAACAGCACCCCCGTTTCGACCGTAGGAGGTCCGTTTCCTCCGTTTTGCGGTACGCCAGACCCCTCCCGATGAACAGGATCTCGTTTCGACCGTGGCCGGTTGAACACAAGGCCCTTTCCTCAGTTCTGCGGTACGCCAGGCCTCGTTTCCATCGGTTGTTCCCTCCAAGCCCTCCCGATGAACACGACGACGCATTCCTTTCCGACCAAGCCGGTTGGCTCCCCATGAACACGACGATGACGCTGTTTCTCCTTTCTGACCCAGCCATGTACACGAGCCCTGCCGTACGTACGCGTGAGTAGGCGTTCGAGACCCCGCCCGTATGTACGTACGTGGCCGTATTTACTTTCTTGCACCCTGGTCGTTGTACGTACATGTACATGCTATGTGCGCGCCTCTACTACGACACGTGCGCGCCTCTACATCAACCAGTATGTATGTACACGTTCGCGACCAGAATGACAACGCTACGTACGCTTCCACCAGGTGGGTCCCGACTGTCAGGCACTTCCTTGTGTGCGAAGATGTAGCTGGTGGGTCCCAGCAGTCAGGGAGGTGAATCAGTGTTTTTGCCCGGACGCACTTCCATACATGCGAAGATGTAGCTGGTGGGTCCCAGCAGCCAGGGGGAAACATTTTTTTCACGAAATATGGTGGCCCGTCCGGTGGGTCCCCGCTGTCAGGTGGAGGAATAATTATTTTGCGCATAATAAGGAGGCACTTCCTTGATGCGACCGTGGACCAAACTGTCAGCCTCTCCACGTACAGTCCACGTCCGATGCAAAGCCGTTCCTTGACCACGTTGACCACGCCGCGCCGAGAGCACCAGGGCGGTGGACGACGGCGAGGCCTAGGAAGGGGACGACGCGGAGCCGGGGAAGACGCGGCAGTGGAAGCCTGCGCGGAGAGGAGTACAAGGGTTCACTGGTTCGACTACGGTATGAGGCTGCCGTCGCCGCAGAATACAGGGGGTGTGGGTGAGTGGAGGGATGGCCTGGTCAGCGGTGGGAGTACTAGGGCGGTGAGGCCTTCACGGCAGCATAGCCGGCCATGAGAGGCAGGAGCACGAGGCACGACTAGCGCTGGTTTGCTAGCTGGTTTGCTAGCTGGTTTGGGCGGCTAGAACAAGAAGAGCAGAGGTTGAAGAAGCAGTACGGCCGTTTGATGGCCATCGTACGGTCACTGGAGCTAGAATCGTGCATATTGATAAGTTGACGAAGCCCTCCGTCCCCGTCAACTTAGTAGGCCCACAAGTCAGCCTGCCATTATACTGGGTCCCAGCTAACAAGGGGAGTATTCATTTTTTTTGTGCGTAATAAGGAGGCACTTCCTTGCGTGCGAAGATATAGCTCGCCGGTCCGAGCTGTCAGCGGCGGTAACATTTTTTCTGCAAAATACAGAGGCTCTTTCGGTCGGTCCCAGATGTCAGGTGGAGGAATCATTATTTTGCGTGTAATAAGGAGGCATTTCCTTGCGTGTGGCTGTGGACCCAGCTGTCAGCCTCTCCACGTACAGTCCACTTCAGATGCATGTCGGTCGTTGACCACGTTGACCAGGCCGCGCCGAGTGCACCAGGGCGGTGGACGACGGCGAGGCCTAGGAAGGGAACGACACAGAGGTAGGGAAGACTCGGCAGTTGTTTCCCACGCATAGGGGAGTATGACTGTACGAGGGTTTACTGGTTCGTCTTCCATCGCCGGAGAATAACAGCAGGTGTGGATGAGTAGAGGGATGGCTAGGCCAGCGATGGGAGTACGGTGGGGCGGTGAGGCCTGCGCGGCAGCACAACTGGCCGCGGGGAGGAGAGAGCAGGCAGTCCCGCCGGCGCTTGTTTGAGCGGCTAGAGCAGGAAGAGCAGAGATGGAAGAAGCACGACGGCCGTTGGATGGACATCCAACAGTCATTGATTGTGCGTCAACCTTTTTTTAGGAAAGCTTCAAATATGTGGAAAACATCATATAGCCCATCTACCATTATTAATAATAATTTACAGCCATTTGCTAATTCTTAAGGTTTTTTGGAGCCCATATTCTTTTTGTTAGCATTACAACCCATATTGTGGCCACCTATGTCTTTCTTAGATCTGGACAGCATGAGAGAGTGAACGAGACGAACCCTAGTAAAGCAAGCGCTAAGGCTCCTGCTTATATATGTAGTGGAGTGATTTTGTTGTACCAGCTTCAAAAAAATGTGCTCCTACGTGTACCCGCAAGTTGGTGTGAGAGAACTAGTGCGTACGTACACCGCTTCTCTTCGTGAGAGTACAATATACTATGCCCAGAGAACGTTCGCCATAAGAGTAATAGTATAAGTGTGTGACAAGTGAGCAAAAATAAAATGTGCACGACGTCTTTTGTTTCTTAGAAGTTCTGAGGGTAGGGTGTGTAGAGCACATATGTGTGTGACGTCTACCTGCAGATAGACGATGGGTGCGAGAGGACTCGGGAGGGTGCGTGTGCATGAGAGAGAGGGGGGCACGTATTAATGCAATGCATGTGTTTGTAAATCATTATCCGACAAACGTTCGCCACAAGCATTTTCCTGACGAATGCCGTAAGAACCGTTAGATCGACATCCGACAGTGTTAGCTTTGCCATGTCATTTAGCAGAGCAGCCACTCACTACAAGAAATATGTCAACTTATGACCTTCTGTTAGTGACCCTGAAAGAATTGGTCATAAATCTACGATCATTTGAGACGAATTGGTCAAAAGCAGTTCGGGGGGCACCAAACCCTAAACTATAACGACCATTTTGGTCAGAAAGGTCGTAATTTCCTTACACGAAATGGTCATAAAGCAGACATCACTGGTCCGCTGCCTTATTTCTAGCTGATCACGACCAATATAGATAGTCATAACCTTGTAACTTGTGGTGGATTGCTATGACTAGGCGCCACCTCATCAGTTTTGCCTATGTGTCATGTCCATGTGTCAATTTTTACCCTAAATTATGAAGCAACCTATATTTCTGTTATGCCCAAAATTCCCCAAAAAATCTTATAAATTCTTTGGATCATATCTTCGTCAAATATGTCAAAAACCTTCCTCACCTAGTTAAAATATTATTCAACAATATTCATTTTCCTACTATGTTCAGAACTTCACTTTGTGAAGGAAGTGATATTTCTATATTCTATGCCAAAATTCAGCTCCATTTGTGTAGTAAATGCTCCTCGGCAAATTTCCAAAGTTTTTGTTCAGCTAGAAGCTTTGTGAAGGAAGTACTAGCTACGCATATCCAAATGGCATGAAATTTATACAGTGCCTTCATATGCCCAAATTATCACCCTCCTCCAAATTGTAGCTCAATAAAATCATCTATGTGAGCCCAGCTTCAATTTTTATTTTCTGTCCAGATTGGCACATTGCAAAGCAAGTGCTATCGATACCACTCCTATTGCCATCAAACTTTTTGGTCAATCTTCCATATCTAAATCATTGCCACATGCCAATATTCAGCTCCATTTGCCTATTAAATCTTCCTCAGCAAATTTCCAATGTTTCTATCTAGAGAGAAGGTTTGTGAAGGAAGTACAAGCTAGGATTATTCAAATGGTATAAAACATTTACAGTGTTTTCCTATGCCCAAATAACCATACTCAACAAAATTTCATCTCAATCCATTTATTTATTTGAGCCCATCTTTAACATTCATATTTCTGACCGATGTGGTACTTTGCAAAGCAAGTGCCATCTACACTCCTCCATTTGAGCTGAAAATTTGCCATGGCAGTCTCCCTAGTAGATGATCATCCTCAAACAAAATTCAGGCCCATTGGCCATGTGCATTTCCCGTACCGCTAATCAAACACTTGGCTGCTAATTCATATTTGAGCATAGTTCGGTCTCTTCATGAGAGTCTTCTATTGTCATTTTCTTCCTAGCACTTACTTGGGGAGTGCCAAACCCACTAGACATGTCTAGGCCACCCAGAATGCATGGCAACGCCACGGTCATGCGGTGGGCATGTGAGTTTACATGCTTTGGAGTTGGGGCCCTGGGCCACCGTCCAAACCTCGACATATTGCCACCAAACCATGTATTAATGATTAAATAGATACTTATGTAACTATAAATGATTTTTTGAAAAAATATAGAGCAAACTATATGGCAGCTGCAGTTCAAATTTGACCCCTTTCCAGCTCAAACGGGACAAATTTGTCTTTTTTACGAGAGATGGATAAAAGCTTTGGACACCCAACCATTTTGTCAATTGTGAATTAAATATCTCCTAGTAATTTATAAAATTGGCTTGGTACAATTTTGCAACAAATATTTGGTAGGTCCTTCACAAAAAAAAACTTATTTTGGGCACTCAAAAAATGGAAAATGAATTTTCCGTCCAAAGAAAATGAAATATTCCTTAGGCAACATTGTTTGACATTCAATAATGCACCCTTGTGCACAATATTAGATCATTTAAACAAACTATGCCATGAATGTGGCCATAAGATTGAGCATTTGGGTTGAAAGCCATGAATCTTCACACATGATAGCTCATTTCTGAGAACACTTTTTAAAATAATTGCCGTATTACAAGTTTATTATTTTTCCCGGTAACTTGGTCACATATAATGACACAATGCGAAGATTTTCCAATTTTTGATTTTTTTTGAATTTTTCATGCCCATTTCAAAATGCAGTCAAAGCGGCGGGCATGACCGTTCCTAGTTAGTGGTTGAATCTTGGAAAACTTTTGGTGTTTCTCTCATTAAATAAATACTTTTGTACCTGAAAATGATTTTTGGAAACAAAGAGCAAACTACGAGGCAGCTACAGTTCAAATTTGACCCGCTTACTACTGAATTGGCGAAAATTTGTCTTTTCACGAGAGGTGGATAAAAGCTTTGGACACCCAACCATTTTTTCAATCGTGCATTAAATATGTCCTAGTAATTTATGAAATTGGCTTGGTACAATTTGGCAACAAATATATGGTAGGTCCTTCGCAAAAAAAACTCATTTTGGGCACTCGAAAAATGAAAAATGAATTTTCCATCCAAGGAAAATGAAAACTTCCTTAGGCAACATTGTTTGACATTCCAATATGCACCCTTGTGCACAATATTAGATCATTTAAACAAACTGAGCCGTGAATGTGGCCATAATATTGAGCATTTGGGTTGAAAGCCATGAATATTCACACATGATAGCTCATTTCTGAGAACACTTTTTTAAAATAATTGCCTTATCACAAGTTTATTATTTTTCCCGGTAACTTGGTCACATATAATGACACAATGCGAAGGTTTTCCAATTTTTTGAATTCTTTTTTAATTTTTCATGCCCGTTTAAAAATGCGGTCAAAACGGCGGGCATGACTGTTCCTAGCTAGTGGTTAAATCTTGGAAAACTTTTGGCGTTTCTCTGATTAAATAGATACTTTTCTACCTGAAAATAATTTTTGGAAAACATAAAGAGCAAACTACGAGTCAGCTACAGTTCAAATTTGACCCGCTTCCTACTGAATCGATGGGAATTTTTCTTTTTCACGTGAGGTGGATAAAAGCTTTGGACACCCAACCATTTTGTCAATCGTGCATTAAATATGTCCTAGTAATATATAAAATTGGTTTGGTACAATTTTGCAACAAATATATGGTCGGTCCTTCACACAAAAAACTCATTTTTGGCACTCGAAAAATGAAAAATGAATTTTTTCGTCCAAAAAAATGAAAACTTTCTTAGGCAACATTGTTTGACATCCCAATATACACCCTTGTGCACAATATTAGATCATTTAAACAAACTATGCCATGAATTTGGCCATAAGATTGAGCATTTGGGTTGAAAGCCATGAATCTTCACACATGATAGCTCATTTCCGAGAACACTTTTTTTAAATAATTGCCGCATTAGAAGTTTATTAGTTTTCCCGGTAACTTGGTCACATATAACGACACAATGCGAAGGTTTTCCAATTTTTTGAATTGTTTTTTGAATTTTTCAGGCCTGTTTCAAAATGCGGTCAAAACGGCGGGCATGACCGTTCCTAGATAGTGGTTGAATCTTGGAAAACTTTTGGCATTTCTCTGATTAAATAGATACTTTTCTACCTGAAAATGGTTTTTGGAAAAAATAAAGAGCAAACTACGAGGCAGCTACAGTTCAAATTTGACCCGCTTCCTACTAAATCGGTGGAAATTTGTCTTTTACACGTGAAGTGGATAAAAGCTTTGGACACCCAACCATTTTGTCAATCATGCATTAAATATGTCCTAGTAATTTATAAATTTGATTTGGTACAATTTTGCAGGAAATATATGGTAGGTCCTTCACAAAAAAAACTCATTTTGTGCACTCGAAAAATGAAAAATGAATTTTATGTCCAAAGAAAATGAAAACTTCCTTAGGAAACATTGTTTGAAATTCCAATATGCACCCTTGTGCACATAAATGTGGCCATAAGATTGGGCATTTGGGTTGAAAGCCATGAATCTTCACACATGATAGCTCATTTCCGAGAACACTTTTTTAAAGTAATTGCCGCATTATAAGTTTACTATTTTTCCCGGTAACCTTGTCACATATAATGACAAAATGAGAATGTTTTTCAATTTTTATTTTTATTTTATTTTTTCATACCTATTTCAAAATGCGGTCAAAACGGCGGGCATGACCATTCCTAGCTAGTGGTTGAATCTTGGAAAACTTTTGCTGTTTCTCTGATTAAATAGATACTTTTGTAAATAAAAATGATTTTTGGAAAAAATAAAGAGCAAACTACGAGGCAGCTACAGTTCGAAATTGACCCACTTCCTTCTGAATCGGCAGAAATTTGTTTTTTTCACGAGAGGTGGATCAAAACTTTTGACACCCAACCATTTGGTCAATTGTGCATAAAATATGTCCTAGTAATTTATAAAATTGTTTTGGTACAATTTTGCAACAAATATATGGTAGGCCCTTCAAAAAAATTCATTTTGTGCACTTGAAAAATGAAAAATGACTCTCTCGTCCAAAGGAAATGAAAACTTCCTTAGGCAAAATTATCATCCCTACATACACACATGTGGAAAATATTGGTTCATTTGAATAAAATATAATAGGTTAATATGCGAAATGTTTACCCTGAATAAGAGGATGAAAATTATAAGAGAAACAAGAGGGAAAAAATAAAATTATATAAGCTTAATTCTGATTGGTGGAATCAGTTTTGCCCTGGATCGATGACATGGCAAACATCTATCCATCCATAAATCCGTCTGCCCGTCCATCCCAGCGCTCCGTGTGCGCGCGCTCTCTCTCTCACAGCAAACCCCTCTCAACCCTAGCGCTTGCAGCCGCCTCCCACCGCCGCTCCCGATCCAGATCCGCCACCCATCTCCCCGTCCCCTCGCCACCGGTCTGCACCCCCCTCCCCTCTCTCTTCCCACCTTTGCCGCCTACCCACCACCACAGCCCCCCACCCACGTCGCCTCGCTGCTCCAGCCATCTTCGCCATCGGCGGCCGCCTGCCTCACCATCAACGAACACGCCAACTACTCCGGTCGCCTCACTGCTCCAACAAAGACGCCTGCCCGCGGAGCGGATCAGGCGAGATTCATAGACAAGCCAGAAGAGGAGCCCCCCGCCTACTCGACGCGTGCCGCCAGATCTTCAACGCCCAGCTGCTGCCGGAGATTCAACGCCGGCGTCTTTCTTCGACAACCTATCTTCCCCAGGTCGATCCTTCCTGTCTTCCTGAGCTGCGGCGGCGATTGATTTCTAGAGAAAATTCCTCGCCCAGGCTCCCCCTCGGTCCACGTCCCTGAGGCGAGAGAAGGTCGGCGGAGGAGGATTTGGCTGGTGAGATGGTAAGCTGGTGCTGCGGGCTGGTTCGGTGATCCGATTCATGTTGGTGTGAGCGTGCCGTTGATGTTGATGTTGTGTTTTTTGTTTTAAGGAGACAACACTCGATCTGGCCTAGTTTTTCGACAAGGGCGTCCAGGTCAAGCTCACCGGCGCCCGCCAAGGTTGGTTCGATTCATACAGCCCAAATCCCCTCGTTTTTCTTCTCTCCCTTCCCAGTGTTATGATAGATACATTGTCAGATTCACTAGAGGTCTCCCTATTTGTTTTGCATTAGGCTCTGCCACCGTTGCGGTGTTTGGTGTCGAGAGATACATTATTTCTAGGTACATGGCCGGAGAATATTTTTTTGGCTGCCACAAGCTGAGCTGAATCTTGTTGGGTTGAGCTGAGCGAGGTCACCGTCGGTTGTGGCTTGTTGGAGTCTTCTCCTGGTAGCAATAGCAGGCTTTGGCTTGAAGGCCCCAACAACCACTGGTCGGTCAGCCGCTCAGCTTTAGAGATCTACTTCAGTTAACCTTTAATGTCCTTGTGTAGACGTGTAGGCACAACCTTTGTGAACCTGGGTTGTGGCTTGGACGGCAGGAGAAGCGAGCGATGTGAATCGATCGTTGCGGAGCGTCGAGAGAGACCGGTAGAGCGTGTGTCTAGCAGGCTTCTGAAGGAGACCAAGTAATCTAGATATCTTTTTTTTAGAAAAGGAATCTGGATATCTTTGCAACAGAATTAACACTAGGACCAACTGAGGACGCATACGTTTTCTGTGAGACTGTGAGAGACACGCATGGGGTGGATGCATGCGCACTATTCATTTTCGCTATAGAAGTCTATGGTTTTGCATTTTTGTACAGCTCAAACCAAGCCGTATTGGATCACAGAACTTTACAGAATGTTCTAGTTTACACCTCCATGTTCTTGTGTGTTTTTTAGAATTGTCTGAAACTTTACAAAATATGGTTATTTCTGGGTACATGTGCACTAGATAGGTTATGTTTCTTGGTACACTGGGCCTTGATATGTCATGTTATAGAATGCAAGTCTGTATGTCATGGTCGTGTCCTCAGTCTGCAAACAAATAAATCATTGTCAAGTTTTTTCCATATGTAGTCCATAAATATTAACAAAATAGAAATGATCAATTAATGAAAGGATTAATCCCAAGATTCACTATTTAGTCCATCAAGATTATATGTTTTTGCTATAACAGAAGTATTTCATATCATAGGATAATTGTAGCTGTTAGAGTTATAATATAAGTCATGTACCCCTTTGTATTTATCCAGTTGTATAAGGGGTTTCCTGCATATGTTCCACCTATACATGTATATATATATATCGGCCTATGGCCTCATGGGAATACAAGTTGCTTCCCTAACATGGTATTAGAGCTTTAGGTTTTTTTTCTCTCGCACGCGCAACTCGTGCTCGTAGATCCTCCCGTCGATAGCCGCCGGCTTCTCTCGTCGCTAGCCGCCGACTTCACTTGTCGCTAGCCGCCCGGATTCTCCCATCGCTAGCCGGGGTACCCGTTCCCGATCTGCCTGCGGGTGCTCGTTCTCGATCTGCTTCGCTAGCCGTCGCTAGCTCGGGCCCGATCTCCTCTGCGCTAGATGGGGTGCCTGTCGATTCCAGTGCCAAGTCCGGCCCGATCTCCTCTTCTCTAGCTGGCTGCCTGCCGATTCCCGTCGCTAGCTGGGCTGCCGATTCCCGTGCCAAGTCCGGCCCGATCACCTCTTCGCTAGCTGGGTGCGTGCCTGCCGATTCCCGTCTCGTTCCCGATCTGCCAGCGACCAATCTCCTCGTATCCTCTGGCGGATCCTCCCGCCCGTCACCAGGCTCGCTCCAGCCGCTAGCCGCCCGGCACGATCTCCTGTCGGTTCCCGGTGGTTTCAAAAAAAATGTCTGCTGCATCAGGCTATGTTTCTGTCCCTCGCTGTCCGGTGATCTTTGATGGTACTAACTACACTGAGTTCATTGGCTTCATGCGCATTCACATGCGTGGCATCCGTCTCTGGGGTGTTCTTTCTGACGAGGTCTGCTATCCGCCACGTCCGGTTTCTCCGGTGGCTCCTGCTCCGCCGACTCCACCGGTTCTTCCTGCGGATGCTACTCAGGCCGCCAAGGATGCGGCTAAGCTTGCTCATGAGGCTGCTGATCGTGCTTATGATGAGATGTTTTTGCCTTATGAGGAGGCTCTTCAGACGTATCATGGTGCTCTGTCTGTCTATACCCAGTGGCTTGATGATGATGCTAAAGCTGCAGCTGTTCTCACTGCTAGTGTTCTGCCCCAATTTGCTTCTGAGTTTCTGTGTCTTCCTACTGTCTTTGAGATGTGGACCCATCTTCGTCAGCGCTATGAGCCCTCTGGTGATGCCCTGTACCTTTATGTGGTTCGTCAGGAGCATGCTCTTCAGCAGGGTGACTCTACTGTTGATGACTTCTATGCACAGAGTTCTGCTATCTGGCGCCAGCTTGATTCTCTCCGCACTACTGGTTGTCGTACTTGTCCTTGTTGCCAGGCTGTCCAGTCCAACTTGGAGTTTCATCGCGTCTATGAGTTCCTGTCTAGGCTTCGTAAGGAGTTTGAGCCCCGGCGTGCTCAGTTGTTTGCTCGTGGCCGTATTTCTCTCATGGAGGCTCTTTCTGAGATTCGTGCTGAGGAGACTCGCTTACGTGGTGCTGGTTTGCTGGAGGTTCCCTCTGTGTTCGCTACTTGGTCTTCTTCCACGCCAACTGCTGCACCGACCCCGTTTCGCTCTAGTGCTCTGCCACTCTTGCCCACTCCTTCTGATGGCTCAGGTCGCCCCCGTCCACATTGTGACTACTGCAACAATGATGGTCATATTGAGTCCCATTGCTACAAGAAGAAGAAACACTTGCGCAAGGCATGACCATCATCTTCAGGGACTTCGTCATCTACCTCGACAGCTTCAGCCATTGCTTTTACTGAGCAGGATACTCTGAGACTTAGGCGTCTGCTTGCGGCTTCAGGTTCTTCCTCGACGGGTACTGCTGGTTCTGTGACTGATGCTTCCCGCGCTGAGCAACCGCCCTCTACACAGTCAGGTACATCCCCATGGGTTCTGGATTCTGGAGCTTCTTTTCATATGTCTTCTCATTCTTCCACTTTGTCCTCTCTTCGATTGCTGGATTCTCCTGTTTATGTCTTCACTGCTGATGGTACTCCACTTTCTGTTGCTAGTAGAGGCAATCTTTCCACTCCTTCTTATTATGTTCCTGATGTTGCTCATGTTCCTCGACTTACCATGAATCTGTTTTCTGCTGGTCAACTTACTGATTCTGGTTGTCGCGTCATCCTTGACGCTGACTCTTGTTCTGTCCAGGACCGTCGCACGCACACTCTGGTTGGGGCTGGCCCTCGGCGCCGTGATTCTCAGGGTCTTTGGGAGTTGGACTGGCTTCATGTTCCTTCCGCTGCCACCACCATCGCCAGTTCTTCCGCTTCTGTCGCCTCCATTACTGGTTC
Organism: Secale cereale; assembly: GCA_902687465.1. Lineage (NCBI taxonomy): Eukaryota > Viridiplantae > Streptophyta > Magnoliopsida > Poales > Poaceae > Secale > Secale cereale. The sequence goes on from LR738714.1 coordinate 345,056,983, forward strand.
CTTCCAGCAGTGGCATCATCGACTTGGTCATCTGTGTGGTTCTTGGTTGTCTTATTTAGTTCGTCGAGGTCTTCTGGGGTCTGTCTTAGGAGATGTCTCTTTAGAGTGTCAGGGTTGCCGTCTTGGCAAGCAGATTCAGTTACCATATCCACATAGTGAGTCAGTGTCTAAGCGTCCTTTCTATTTAGTCCATTCTGATGTATGGGGTCCGGCCCCTTTTGCTTCAAAAGGTGGTCATAAATACTATATTATTTTCATAGATGATTTCTCTCGTTACACATGGCTTTATTTCATGACTTCTCGTAGTGAGGTGTTGTCTATTTATAAGCGTTTTGCTGCCATGGTTCATACTCAGTTCTCTTCACCCATTCGTGTTTTTTGAGCTGACTCCGCTGGCGAGTATATCTCTAAGACGTTGCGTGGTGTTCTTGCTGAGCAAGGGACTCTCTCTCAATTCTCTTGTCCTGGTGCTCATGCTCAGAATGGTGTGGCTGAGCGAAAGCATCGATATCTTCTTGAGACGGCTCGTGCATTGATGATTGCTGCCTCTCTCCCGCCTCATTTTTGGGCTGAGGCCGTCTCCACATCCACCTATCTTATCAATATACAGCCTTCCGCTGCTCTACAGGGTGGTGTTCCTTTTGAGCGACTTTTGGATCGTTCTCCCGATTATTCGATGCTTCGCTCGTTTGGTTGTGTTTGCTATGTTCTTCTTGCCCCTCGCGAACGCACCAAACTGACCGCTCAGTTTGTTGAGTGTGTCTTCTTAGGCTACAGTGATGAGCATAAGGGCTATCGTTGTTGGGATCCTATCGGTCGTCGGATGCGTATCTCTCGAGACGTGACTTTTGATGAGTCTCGTCCCTTCTACCCACGCCCATCTTCCTCGACTTTTTCAGTGCAGGATATCTCTTTCCTCACTTTCCCTGACTCACCTATCACACCCGTCGAGCCTGTACCTCTCCGTTTCACTTCCTCTCCTTCTTCACCTCTAGTTGATTTGCAGCCACCATCCTCCCCGGTCTCCTCGCCTAGCATGTCACAGGGTTCTCCACCTTCATCTCCGGTGACTTCCTCCCCGGTCTCCTCGCCTAGCATGTCACAGGGTTCTCCACCTTCATCTCCGGTGACTTCCTCCCCGGTCTCCTCTCCTCACATGTCACCGGATTCCACACCTTCATCTCCGGTGACTTCTTCGTCGTCACCCCCCGATTCTACCTTGGCGATTCCTCCTTCTATTATTCCATCCTTTCCTCAGCATTACACTCGTCGTCCACGACCTGTCAGCCTACTTATGGCTTGCGTTTTCGTCCTCGTCTGGTTGTTGATCGTTTTGGATTTCCCACCGTTGGTGCTGCTGTTCTTGAGCCGACTTCTTACCGTCAGACTGTTGTTCATGCTGAATGGCAGTTTGCGATGGCAGAGGAGATTGCTGCTCTTGAACGCACTGGTACCTGGGATCCTGTTTCTCTTCCTCCCGGAGTTCGTTCGATCACTTGTAAGTGGGTTTACAAGGTTAAGACTCGCTCCGATGGTTCTCTTGAGCGTCACAAATCTCGTCTTGTGGCTCGTGGTTTTCAGCAGGAACATGGTCGTGATTATGACGAGACTTTTGCTCCTGTGGCCAATATGACCACTGTTCGTACACTTCTTGCCGTTGCCTCTGCACGCCACTGGTCTATATCTCAGCTTGATGTTAAGAATGCCTTTCTTAATGGTGAGCTGCGTGAGGAGGTGTACATGCAGCCACCACCTGGGTATTCTGTTCCTGATGGCATGGTATGTCGTCTTCGTCGCTCTCTCTATGGCCTTAAGCAAGCCCCCCGCGCCTGGTTTGAGCACTTTGCCTCTGTGATCACTGCTGCTGGTTTTTCAGCAAGTGCTCATGATCCAGCATTGTTTATTCACCTTTCTCCTCGTGGTCGGACTCTTCTTCTACTCTATGTTGATGACATGATCATCACGGGGGATGACCCCGAGTATATTGCCTTTGTAAAGGCTCGTCTTAGTGAGCAGTTTCTTATGTCTGATCTTGGACCTCTTCGCTACTTCCTTGGGATTGAAGTCTCATCTACCTCTGATGCCTTTTTTATATCCCAGGAAAAGTATATCCAGGATCTTCTTGCTCGTGCTGCTCTTACTGACGAGCGCATTGTTGAGACTCCTATGGAGCTCAATGTTCACCTCCGTGCTACTGATGGTGATCCTCTCCCTGACCCGACGCGTTATCGTCATCTTGTTGGCAGTCTTGTCGATCTAGCTATCACTCGTCCGGACATCTCTTATCCGGTTCATATTCTGAGTCAGTTTGTCTCTGCTCCCACATCGGTTCACTATAGTCATCTCCTTCGTGTTCTCCAATATCTTCGAGGCACGATCTCTCACCGTCTCTTCTTTCCTAGCTCCAGTTCTTTACAGCTCCAGGCCTATTCGGATGCTACGTGGGCTAGTGATCCTTCGGATCGCCGTTCACTTTCTGCTTACTGTGTTTTTCTTGGTGGTTCTCTCATTGCCTGGAAGACGAAGAAACAGCTTGCAGTTTCCCGTCCGAGTGCCGAGGCTGAGTTGTGAGCAATGGCTCTTTTGACGGCAGAGGTGACTTGATTGCGGTGGTTACTTCAGGACTTTGGTGTTTCTGTCACTACACCAACTCAGCTCTTATCTGACAGTACAGGTGCTATCAGCATTGCACGCGATCCTGTGAAGCATGAGCTCACCAAGCATATTGGTGTTGATGCTTTCTATGTGCGCGCTGGTGTGCAGGATCAGGTTATTGCTCTTCAGTATGTGCCTTCCGAGTTACAGTTGGCGGATTTCCTGACGAAGGCCCAGACTAGAGCACAACATGACTTTTATCTCTCCAAACTCAGTGTTGTTCCTCCACCATGAGTTTGAGGGGGTGTTAGAGTTATAATATAAGTCATGTACCCCTTTGTATTTATCCAGTTGTATAAGGGGTTTCCTGCATATGTTCCACCTGTACATGTATATATATATCGGCCTATGGCCTCATGGGAATACAAGTTGCTTCCCTAACAGTAGCTTGGAGACCATGGTCATGGTGTTGTTCGTACAGAAACCTGAGCCGACTTGCTTGTACAATTAACTTTTAAGATGTAATTTTACAATAGTAAGCATGGTAATTGGGAAACACTATGTAATGATAAACTAATTAAAGAATATATATTATTTAGAAATAATTGAAGAATAGTTCAGACATTGGACATGAGCCCATGCTGCTGGGGTATGTGGCATGCTCGACGCATTTGATTTTTTTTTGAGGTTGTCTTAAAGTTTGTTAACGCACAGGCAATGCCCCTGACCCCATTCTCCGCCCATCCGGGAGTGTGCTGGATGTCGTCCTCCTTGATGCGGCCGTCCCCGACGAGCTCTCTTGGTCGGAGGAGGTGGAGCAGCAAGGCCTCCTATCTTCCAGCGTGTGGACCGACGGCGGCGTCCTCCTGCTCTCCTAGCATGGTGAGCTTCCCCTCTCCCCCTACCCCAGATCTGGATGATACTTGCAATTGTGCAGCAATATATGAAACAAATCAGGTCTTGGTTCAGTTTTGTATGTGTCGATTTGATTAAACCTTGATTGAAACCAAATCATCACGTTTTGATTAAATGTTTACATGAGTTGTTATTCTATTCAAGTGGGTGAACTAAGCCATTTTTATTTAATTTGCTCTCTGCTATGCGAAAGCCATCATTGTGATCCATTACAGCATTACATTTTCCCAGAATTACAAATTAGCCAGGGACTTGATTTTTTATTTGCATCACTACCCTTTTTGTGGCACTGGATTTATATTATTAGCCCAGTACTACAAGAATTCCTAAGATTGACCTTTAGGCATCCCTACAACTAACCACATGCTAGAGGATTTGAGCTGGTACATACGCATCATCAACTCCAGTTCCATGTTTGTCATGACTTCAGTCTGAACCAAGCATATGCGCCTCTTAACTCCTCGTCCATAAATATCTAATGTTGACACTCTCCCAGGTCGGTCTCCATCGTGTATACCATGATCAGAGACGTCTGTCTGTACATTGTTGGCAAGGATGAATATGATGAGCTTGCTTCCTGCCGCAGATCCGACCTCTTCTGTCTTGACCTAACCACGACCACGGCGATGGTGAGGAGAAGGCTACGAGGAGGTCGACAACCTTCAGGCTGCCGCACAAGACGACCAAGGTCCGCTCTACTCTACTGCTACCCCTCTCTCTGGCTTTGTAGAAACACTCGCTGGGTGCTTCCCTTGCCCCTGGCAATGTCAATGAATCACAGTGGTACTGTAGGCACCGAGGAAATTGTGGCATTTTGTTTAAATTTTTTATTCATTTGTTGCAGTCTGTGCACTGTTGTGGTGAAACTCTAGTGTTTCTGCAACCTACAAGTGCGTATGGGCACTGATTTCTAGAAGTGTTTAAGTTGACATCTTTGTTGGTTTAGATAGTACATAAATTTTGAAGGGTGGTTGATTTGCTTCTGTTTTTGAAATAGAGCTGACTATAGTTATGCATGAACGAGAATATGCTTGTAACTAGTGACATATATGTTCTGCTGACCAGCTTTGCAGTTTGCCACATTGGTGATCTAAATGCCCCTAAATGATGATGTCTTAGCAAGTACTTTCTCCAATGTTTAACCTTGTTACTATCATCCATAAGTATTGTCGTTGATTTTGGTATATGAGCACTAGTGTTTTCCGCTTACAGCAAGCTATGTATTGTACATGTGTCCATTTTACCTGTGTAAATAGTTTGTTTCATACCTAGTAACATGGTTCCTCATAATGAATTATTCGTGGCATGTGAATCATTGTTGCTATCCTACTACTAATGGATACAAGGACGAAATGCATAGTTTCCTCTCAAGTAGTGTTTGTTTGGTGACAGGATGTTGTTTTTTCCTTCCAAGTATAATGCTCCTTTCATGTAGTGATGATACTACATCTATTTCATTCCATGTTTATGCCTCTTCCAGAAAATTTGTTGCACCTACATTAATCAATCTAACTTATCCATTTTATTTAATAGGCCTTCGAGTACAAGAGGCTGCTGCTTGACTATAACAGCGAATACGACCAACAAGTTCCGCCAGCGCGAGGCAAGTGACAACATGCTCGGATACCCCCATGTGTGAGTCGCGCTCCCCCTGTCCAGCCGCCCCTTCTCGCGAGTTGCTCTAGATTTGGGAGCATTGCTAGATCCTCGGCACTGGAAACGATCGTATATTCAGATGATATGTTTGTTTCCGTGGCTTTTGATTGGCCTGTTGCATCTGTTGGCGTTAACCATTTCCTGTGTGGTTCTTCGTATCCTTGTTGCTGTTGTTGACCCAAACCAGTTTGCGTGGGATTGTTGGTACCTATATGTTAGTATTGTTGATGCCTACCATGAGCTTGATTGTCTTAGTAGAACATCACCAGGTTAATGTGTTGCAGTCAAGTTTTGGAAGTTTTGTCATGCCATGCTTAGTGTTTACTCTACTAAACTGAGACATTTGGGCATTTATGTGTAATTTTTATTCTCTTGAATGGATATTTTTTAGTGGCAATCATTTAACTTCCACTGTATCTCACTAATAATTTATGTTGTTAAGTATCTAATGTCGTCGAGGTGGCTGATGTTGTGACCGAAGATCAGAAGAAGCCTGGAGATGTGCACAATAGTTATAGTTGATGTTGCCACCATGTTTTGGTGCGTGTGTATTTGTTTGTTTCTGATTGTATGTACACCTGATGGATCGTGCAGATGTGTATGAGCTGTTGTGAGTTTCATTGAGTGATTTCTGGATTTGATCATTTAATTGTGAGAATTATTGATTGTTTGCTACTGAAATGTGTAAAATTGAAATTTGTGGATCGGATAATATTTAGGCTCTAAAAAGGCTATGGCATAATGAAATGGACTGCGAAATAGATGAGCCCTAGAAATAAAATGGTCGAATTGTTGGGCCAGGCCCACGTAGGTGATCGTAATTGACTTGAAAAATAATAATAAATGGGCTGAATTATTGGGCTTGGCCCATATAGACATCGAATTGGACCGGGCTGATTCTAATCAACGACCTTTTCAATTAGTCGCAATTTTGCCACGTCGGATCTGACGTGGCCTGGGCAGACAACCAGCGAACAAAACAAAAGGTCATTGGTTCAATGACCTTTTGGTTTGGTCGTTGCCTTCCACGACCTTATCCCGAATAAGGTGGTTAATTTTATTTTACGACGGCCAGCTTTTGACCATCTGTTTTTGATCACAAAAAGGTCGCAAATGGAAAATAATGACCATTCAGTGACCAATAGTGATGGTCGCAAGTTGACGTATTTCTTGCAGTGACTCCTCCTACACACAAATCTTTCACGTGAGCGTAACAAACTGCCGTATGTTCTCTCCGTTCCAAAATGCAGTGCCTATAGCTTTATTGAAAATTAGAACCTCACAAACTTTTACCGAGTATTCGTGTACCAAATTGCACATGTAGAATACCCTGTATATATCATTTCATTCATCTTCGAGAGGTAACTATAAAATGGGAGAGGAGTCTACAAAGAAAGACCATCGTATCACCTGCAACAATTTCAACCATCCTTTGGTGTGGAGGAATATCATAGGAACTCTATATGATATGATTTTTATAGGATTTTTTCCGTTAGAGCCAATTGATTCATAGGAATAGATTCATATACTCCACATTTCAAAGGAAATAAACATGATATCATTTCTATAGCTTTAGAGCCACTTGGTTCATATGAATGGATTCCTATACTCCCATAATTTCAAAGGAAAATGAACATTAGCGTATATTCAATAGAAAAGTTCCTATGATATGAACCAAATTACATCTCTTTTCTAATCCCTACTCATAGGAATTGAGATACTCCATGTCATCTCTTTCCCTACAACTTCCATGTATATATCTTCTATTCCTAAATAGCTAGTACAACCCACTAGTAGCTTTTTTCCAAGACATGCAACTACGGCACAAGAACTATACAGTGTGCGAATAACTTGAAAGATGGTCACTGGATGAAGCTAATCCGACAGTGCAGAGATGGCAAATCCGAGCACTACTGGCCGTTGGATATCATCAACATTCCACCAGATCTGCCACATGTACAATTTAGAAGAATCCATGGTTGAACTTAAGCATAATGCACAAACCTCAAAACACAAGCACTTCTCCTTTGTTCTAGAATCTTCCGTATCGTAATTGATTTTTTTTCTAAATGAGTTGCCATTATTTGTTTTTTTTACTTTAAGCGTTACAATGCACAACCCCATGAATCTTAACATTTTTATATAATTAATTGATTTTGAATGAGATGAACTATAAGAACTAAATGAACATCTACATCATGCATATATGACCCAAAGCTTTACATGCTATAGTGTGTATTTATTCATAATTTGGTTTCAAAATCTCATGCGTTCAATGCATGTGTACCTTACTAGTTTTGGGTAGAGTAGCAAATTTCACGCGGCCTCGGGTATATCAAAATGCAGGGCCCATGCATCATTGCCTTTCGTTCGAACCTACGTGCACAATTTTTTGTACGTACTATATCTCCACTGGTCCCCGAACTCAAAATGCTGCCTCGTTCCCCTAAAACCAAGCGGCCTAGACATATTTAAGGCGTCGACTCAAACTCAATCCCTCTCCCGTTTACTATGACGTGGCACCACACGCCCTAGTAGTACTCATACAAACCCTACCGCCACGCACATCACCGGTTTTCTTCAAGAGGACGAGGGAGAAGCCGATTTGTAATGGAGGCGCTTTCAAAAAAATGATCTGTAGTGGAGACCCCTACCCTAGGGTGCCCTAGGTAGCTGCCGCACGCATCATTGGTTTTCTCTTTTCTTTATGCTCTTGCGCCCTAGAGTGAAATGATGGTTGCTTCGTCCGTCCAGCTTAACGCGGGAAAGGTGGGGCTTTGTGATTTGACCCCTCATCGCTCATTTTCTACTACTGCGGCGCTATGACCGGGGTGCCTCCAGTTCCAACCGCTGCTCCGAACTGTACGTGGAACAAGATGGTGGATGGGCCACATGTCGGCCAAAGGGGTCCTGTTAAGTGTGTCACCATTTCGTGTGCGGACTGACTGTGCTTGAGTCGCTACGCCAACACGACAGGTGCAGCCTACCACTTGGTTTTGCTCCTTGGTGAATCCCAACTATATTGATCTAAAAAGATATGTACTGAACTACCCTCTCCTTCTCGGTTTTTAGACGTCTCGGTTTATAGGGCGTGCACGTAGTTGTAGGTCATCCATTCGACTAACTAAATCTGAGTTACTATGTCACAAAAAGTATATCATTGGATTATTAAGCGGATGTAGTTTCTAAACATATACTGTTCATCACTTATATAGTAGTAAAAATGAGGTGATTTTACCAAGCGATCGGCGGGGGAGCATGGCTTCTCATGCGGTCCCATGTGTCATGATGTACCAAGGCGATGCCCGTGTCCCTCTTGAGGCAGAAACAATACTACGTGGTTTGAGATGATGGTGAACCGAAGTGTGAAATAATGGTTGCTTCGTCCGTCTGGGAAGGTGCGGCATTGTGATTTGACGTCTCATTGCTCATTACTACTACTACAGGGCGGTACGACTGGGGTGCGTCCCCCTGCTGTTCTGCACTGTCATTTGGTGCTTGACACGTTGACCCGATTGCTATATGTCCCACATGTCGGCGACAAGAAGTACAAAATTTATGAAAGCGAGCGTCGACGGAGGAGTACAAGACACAGCTTGGGTTTTTGCTGCTTCGCGCGATCCATCGATACAAACCCGGACTAAAAAAAGGCGAGGGTGGGCCTTTTCCCGCACGGCAGGCAGGGGAGTTTGGCATTGTCTATTCGAGGCAAGGAGGCAGGAAGTGAAACAAGCAAATAAAGGTTGAGTGACTTAGTTTTGGGAAAAATCTGATTTTACAGAGTATGTACCCACCAGGGTTTATAGGGCTTTTATAAGTCTCAATTCTACTACTAGTAGTAGTACCATCACATGTTGGATTTTGAGGTGCGTTAGATCACCCGATGCAAGCAGTGTCAAGAGAAAACTCTTTAACCAAGGTAGTAGGGACGAGGAGTAAGCGGAGGGAGTAGTAAAATTTTCTCTCTAACCAAGGTAGACTGACATGTATTTTTTTATAGTGGCCTTGTATAAGTAAATGGAGGGAGTACTAAAGGACATATATATTCCAAACAATATGATAGTCTCTCTAACCAAGGTAGTAGGGACGAGGAGTAAACGGAGGGAGTAGTAAAAATTTCTCCTTGTCCTGCGAGCCACCGCGCGCGTGGGCGAGGGAGCGGGCATAAGGCGTAGTAAGCAAGCTTCACCTCATCCTACGAGCCACCGCGCCCGTGGGCGGGAGAGATGGCGTACTAAGCAAGGTTCTCCACGTTCTGCGAGTTGACGGGACACATCAAAAGTACTCCAATGTATAGAGCCTTGCCTTTAAGGTAGGCCCGACATGGTTTGCCTCTTTTTTATCATAACGTGTCAAGTCACAATTTGGTTCTTCACCCGTGGTAGATGATCCTCCCTCCATCTAGTGGACAACCAGTACATGTGTCAAGTTACCACGTGGGCTGCCTTTTCATACAGAAATGAGCTTCACCGTGTACCCGCGTGGTTGTGGTTGGGAAAGAGACGGGAGTATGTGCGTCGTGTGTGCACCTCATCTCTTCGTGCACGTCCCCCACCTACGTGGGTGTGTGTGAGAGGGACTATAGAGATACAAACCTAGACATAATGCGCCGTCCAACCCCATGCCTCCGCCCAGTCCGACCACCAGTCACCACCAAGCCCCACTCGTCCTCACCTTATCTCTCATCTTTCTCACTCCATTTTTATATACAAGGCCACTATCAAAATTACAATTTGCAGATATACATGGCCACTAACACTAATCGATGCAATATTAATGGTGTTTGCCTCGTAGTACTACTAGCAAAGGAGGACATTAATTATCCCTTGCATGCGCAGGAGTGTGAGCATTGGCTTGATGTGCATGAAAGAGAAGAATACACATTAATTTACAAGGCAAACAAGGAAACAAGGTGGCTTGCAACATTGAGTTATAAGAAATTAATTTTTGCCTTGGTACCTGTAATATGGGTTTGTGGCCTTGTATACAAAAATGGAGTCCGATAAAATTCTCAAGCAATCATTAGTTTTTACAAAGTGGGATTACTCCTGCATGGGTCAATCACAACATGTGTTTTGTAAAAAAATGCATCTTGATGTTCCGTGCAATGCACTGGAATCTTGCTAGTCAATGAAAACAACACAAGGGAAAATTCCACGGCGAACGAGGGATTTGAATCTGTTGGGACGGGCTGTTTGGATCTTTCCCGAGGAAGCCAAAATATTCGCGACCCTTTTGTCCACCGGTGCCTTTGCCATCGATGAATTAGGAATGGCTCGGGGTCTCATGCATCCTCCAGCACACACGTTGGAGACGAGCTCGCACCAGCTGTGTTCTTTTTGTCCCACCACGCCGCCCGAGCCGCCTGCAGACCGACCGGTGACCCACAAATTACGCCATCCAACCATAGTCGCACACATTATGATAGCAAGTCAACCAACCGAACGAAATTCACGGAAACACGGCGATATTTCATATAAACAATGACAGAATTCATATAAGATACCGGATTTTCATACAAACATGAATGATTTCATTACATTCAAATGAACTACGCGGTGCTAGTTCTAGACAACACATGTATATAATACCTGGCCTAAATGGTCACCCGCCGATCGATTTGTGTTCATCATGTCCGGCAGCACGATCACCAGACTGCTGGGAGCCCCGGAGGTATATGCAGGGTCGATGAAGGTCCTTGCAACAAAAGGATCTGGCAAGACACCTGCTGTTTACGCCGGCGTCGCCTCCGTGGTGGTCTTCATGGGACCCAAGTGGCGGCGGCCTCCAGCATTCAACTTCTCCTCGATGATGGCGGCGGACGCGGAGGCGCTGGCCACCGACTCGTCGCTCTCCGTAAACCCGGCTTCTATCGCTGCTTGCATGGAGCGGCCACCGGCATGGGAGTCTCGGCCATAGAAACGGAAGACGCGGTACGACGCGGCGGCATGGACGGCAGCAACGACGCCCGTGCACCGCTCCTCGTCGAGCTGGCCTCGAGCGGCGAGTTGTTCAACCGCGCGGCGGCTTGCAGCGGCAACTGGCTCCGTCAGGCGAGGGGAGGGAGGTGGATCAGCGAGCTGCATAGCTCATATCCGGCAGGCTCGGCGGGCCACCCAGCCGGCTTGGATGTGGAATAACTACTCTTCGTAAGCCATTGTCAGAGTGGACAAAATGGTGAAGGAGGAGATAGGGGAGCGGCGGAGGTGTGCGATTCATGGCCAACGTTTGGCCTCGTTTAAATAAGAGATTAAATAGACGGCGGGCGGGAGGAGCTCGACCGGCGTTGCATTTAATGCCGGCCCGGTCATGAACGGACGTGTGTCCACCGTGAGTTTCTCGGCTTCCACATGGGCGAGTTTCATGTAGGCGTTTGAATGCGGCAAGGAGGCGTGTTCAGCCGGGCGTGAAGCGAGTGGCGCTCTCGACTCTGACGTAGGACAGCGCGCCGTTCTTCCACTGACGTGTGAGCTCTTTGGGTACATGGCCTGCATGTCAGTGACCCAACACATGTAGCGCACATCAGAGGAACCTTTGGTGGGCCAGGGCTGTCAGAAGCGGGCATTTCATAAACCGATGATTGTTCATTGAGTGTGACGTCATCCTTTTCATGTTGATAGCCCGTACGATACGTTGTGATTCATAAAGACCACTACAAACATCAATGTTCTGCTTATTACAGATAAGATTGATTAATACCCGTAACAATCCATGTCCTTAACAATGGGTGCATGCACATATAGGTTGAGCATGCGTCTTGCGTCGTGTGTTGTGTGCATCCAGGCGTGCGAGTGTTGCATGCGTGCGAGGGTACGTTTCAGTGTTGCATGCATGTGTTCGTGAGTGCATGTGTACGCATCAGTCTTGCACGCCTGCATGCGTGCGTGTGTTCGTTATGTGTACGTGTTAGTGTTGCACGCCTGCATGCGTGTGTGTCTTGCGTGCATGCATGTGTACGTGCGGGGTGAGGCTACACGTCAGTCGACTGACTTTTTCATCTCTGGTCATTAGATTTTCCAGCCGCTGGATACGAAATCAAGGGCCAGCAGTTTATCATCAAACTCCACCCCCATGAGCCGCCAGCAACCACAGGCCGAATCGCCGGCCCCCGCCGCCCGCGGCCGGCCCGCGCCACCACGCCGCCCTGCCCGCCTCGAAAACACTCCTCACCGCCCGTCCGCCGCCGCACCAGCCATCCCTCTAGCCCCCCCCCCACGC
>LR738714.1:345070945-345247899 GCA_902687465.1 Secale cereale
AGAGAGAGAGAGAGAGAGAGAGATACAGAGAGAGCATGTGCGTGAGACTCCCCGACACCCCGAGAGAGATTGTGAGCATGTGTGAAAGAGAAATGCCGATGCATATAAAGTGTGTGCACTTATGCAGTAGATAGAGAGATATATAGTGTGTTTGTCAGAACGGGCCGATGCATAGTGCATCTACGTGTAAAAGGCGGTTCTACGCATTAAATTAAAATATAAATGGCATTACTATTTTTGGATGAGATCATAAATTTTGCAAATTGCGTATGGACGAAAATCGGTCTATCAGACACCCATACTCTATTAAATTCTAGCATATGCATGTGTTTATTTCATATTATCGATCCATAGAGTGAGAGTGGTTTGAAATACAGGCAATGGATGCTTTTGCAATTCATATATAAACAATAATTAGTGCACTCCATGTTTTTAGTGTGAAGCACTTTATACATTTGTCACTTGCATGGATACATTCCAAATTGCTAGCTACGAAATAGAATACATGTCAAATTCAACATAAAGGGGGTTTTGAAGATTCGAATTCATAGGAAGTGCATTCATTTATTTGAACCCGAGATAATGGCATTTGTAAATCAGATGTAATAGGGGGCATCAATCTTTGTTGTGCGTTTGAACATGCTATATATATTCATACGCATGTCTAATTTTTTTTTGCAACCAAGGAGATTATATGTGGAACCATGCATGACCTGAGGTAAGTTGCATATTTTTTAATACATACTCGTGTACAATGTATATTCAAATGTACCACCTCCACTCCAAAATAATCGTAGCTTTAGGATTTTCAAGAGTAAAGATTTGTGAAGTTTGACAAATCCTGAATGTTCAATTCAAGAGAACTAAAAACGTTAATGCTTCTGCTCCCAAATATTGAACGAAGCACCAAATAGGCCTCTGGTCACCCGAAACCGCGCAAGACTAATGTTTGGTGGTAGGAAAATACTGTCCTGACTCTGGCCCGTGTAGCCTATCGGCCCGATGTCCAAAGGGCTGAACCGGGGTAGGTTTGTAACTTCACCAAGACGCTAGTCTCAACCGCCTTCGAGAAGCATTCATATGCCATGGGCGCCTAAACACCCATGCGCTCAGCCGAAATCTATCCCGCCCACATTTGGGACACCTGAGATTACTGTCCTACCCCAACCCACAATATGTGAAATTTTAGATGGGGGCAAAGTTTGTAACTTTCCCCAAATTTCGAACAAGCGCATCCCAAACCGAAACATTGTTCCCCCTCAGTTCCTCGCCTCCCTCCATTTCCCCATTCATACTCCATGGGCGCCAAAACACCCTCTCCACCAGCCGCAAAACCCCAGCCACCTCCGTCCTCCACCCCATAGCGCCCAATCCACCGTCGCCCAACACCATCATGCCAAAGCCGGTACCCCGACGTCGTCGTCCAACGCAACCGCAACAACGCCCTCAAGGACTTAGCAGCTGAAGCCGAGGTAGAGCTGCCTCCACGACGCCGACACCGACGTGCTCCGTACCAGAACCACTCCGAGCACGCCATCCTGCGCCTCACTGCTGTCGCTCCACTGTCGCAACCGTCCACCGCACCGTAGCTGTTCCCGCTACACCATCATTCGCCACCTCGGATCTGCTTCCCCGCCGCCGAGGGACGTCCATCGCACCACACTCAACAACTTGGCCATGGGTTCGTCCAAGGCTGCACCGTCCTACACAACTTCTCGTTTCCGGCGAACCATAAGAAGATCGTTGGAAAAACAGAAGGAGGACACATCACAACCAGCAGAAAGAGGTACTCCTCTTCCCTTATTCGTGCAAACCTTACGTATCTGCTCACACCGTATTCATCCCACGAAAGAAACTAGTTGAGCGCTTCTTACTGCATCTTCTTCGTGATACTAAATGCATAAGGTTTCCTCCCTTTACTATTTCACCTTTGCTAGAGGTCAGTAGCCCGCCTGGATTTCAGTTCAGGGTCAGTCGAACCGGAATTAAAAGAAGCAGCACCCGCTTAGGCGCGCGGAGCACCTAGTCCGCCTGTTCGCCGGGGAAGTGGTGCATCGGTGTCTATCATAGGGGTGTGGGGCGCAAGAGCTGCTAGCGCCCAATCTGGAGGTCGGCGGGGCTTGAATGTATTTCCGGGGGCGGTGCCAAGCACGGCGGTGTGGTGAGGTCGAGGGGAGGGTCCAGGCAGGGGACTGGGCCGGTGGTCGCGTCCGTTTTGAGGAAGATCGTCAACACTGACTGGCTGGAGGTAGATGAAGGCGATCTGCCCATTCTTTGTACATCGCACGGTGCAGAAAAAATAGAATGACCTATTTGTTTTCAGTCGAATGTTATATTCATAGAATCCTGTAGTAATTTAGTGTGCCATGCATGTTGTAAAGCTATCATATGTCTCCCGTCATTTATTTCTCACCGACCTGCTATCTGCTACCTTTACACTGTACTAATTGTGCACACACTTCACCCATACTCACACTATTGCTTTTTTATGCATGGGTATTTGACACTCTGACCCAGTGTTGATGAATGCTGAAATGTCAGAGACATAAGTCGCTCTAGTGTAATTCGAACATAAGCACTAAGGATTTTAGCACTCTAAAGGATGCAGTGTGAGCAGTTGAAGACAGTAAACGTAGCTCTACAGTTGATGATCTCAAATGCCACACACAACCATCCCAAGTGCTTGCTTTAACTTCGCGCTGTCAAATGTGGTTGCATGTTGCATATGGTGTCTAGCTTGTATTTCTTCGAATTTGGTTAAATTGCATCTGCTTACTCTACACATTATACCTTTGATAATGACATGCCTTCCTGTTTTTGATACATACTACATATGTCTATTAACCATGTTCGTATATCAAACTAATGCTCTTTTGTATCCCTCGTCAATCACTTATGATGAGACAGTCACCCGGGTGGGTTATTGTGAGACGCCATACTCGTTTAAAGAGTGAAGTGTCATCCTCCCCACATGATTCTCAAGAAACAACAATGCTAAATGAAGATAGTCAACATAGCTCTCTAATTGATGACCGCAATTCCCCCACACCACCATCACAGGTGCTTACTCTAACTTCGCAGTGTGATATGTGGTTGCATGTTGCATACAGTGTCTAGCTTGTAATGCTTCTAATTAGGGTAAATTGCATCTGATTAGTTTACACATTATACCTATGAATATGACATGTCATCCTATTTTTGGTACACACTACATCTATGTGTTAACCTTGTTCTTACATGAAACTACCTCTCTTCTGTATCCTGCATCAATCACTTATGTGAGTCACCTTTATTTGTTGCATATTGCATATTATTTCTAGCCTGCTACCATGTATTGCTTCTAATTTGGTCAAATACATTTGTTAGGGCACCCTTTTAATTTGGCAGAGTGATATTGGTTTCATCTTTCATATGGTTTTTAGCTTGCATTGATTCTAACAAGTTCAAGCACCTTGTGCTTAGTTTACACTTTATACATTATACATGTCAATATGTCACGCCGTCCTATTTTTCATACATATTCTATCCTCCTATCATGCGGCTGCCTTACATGAAAGTAGTGTTCGTCAGTATCATGCATCAATGAGTTCTGAAGAGCAAATTTTATTCCTTTTTCTTGTGGGTTTGACTTGACAAGGCAAAATCAACAAAGAGGAAGGAAAAGAGTACGGAAGGCGATGATGGTGGTCCTCTGCAGCAACATAACCGGAGCATCTGTACTGATTCTCCTTGTAGTGATAGTGCATTACAAGGTCCAAGTATCCGCTCCCCTACTCCACCATCCAAGGTGCTTGCTCTAACTTGGCAGTGTGATATCTGGTTGCATAATGCATATCGTGTCTAGGTTGTATTGCTCCTTATTAGTGTAAACTGCATCTGCTTAGCTTACACATGATATGTGTGAATATGACACGCTTTCCTGTTTTGCTACATACTATATGTGTCTATCACACCATGTTCTTACATGAAACTACTCTTCCTGTGTATCCTGCATCAGTCACTTATGATGGAACACCTTTAAGTTGGCAGTGTGATATTGGTTTGCGTATTGAATATGATTTCTAGCATGTATTGCTTCTAGTTTGATGAACGCCACCTATGACGAGACAGTTTTAACTTGGCAGAGTGATATTGATTGCACCTTTCATATGGTTTCTAGTTTGCAGTGCTTCTAATTTGTTGAAGTGCCTTCTGCTTACTTACCACATCATAGGTGTGAATATGTCAAGCCGTCCATTTTTTTGTACATATTCCATCCTCGTATCATGACTTTGCCTTTCACCAGAGTAGTGTTCGTCAGTATCATGCATGAATGAGTTCCGAAGAGCGGATTATATTCCTTTTTCTTGTCGATTTGACCTCACAATGCAAAATCAATAAAGCTGAAGGAAATTGGCAAGGCATTGGATGATGGTGGTCCTTCCGAGCAACTGAAACGGAGGTTCTCTACAGATTCTACTCCGCCATCCTGCCAACAAGATTCGCAAGACAATGCAAGGCTAGACAGTCAACGTAGCTATGTAGATGATGAGCACATCTCCCCTACTCCACCATCACAGGTGCTTGCTCTAACTTGGCACTATTATATGTGGTTGCATGCTGCGTATGATGTCTAGCTTGTATTGCTTCTAACTTTGTTGAATTGCATCTGCTTACTTTACACATAATGCCTGTTAATATGACACGTGTTCCTGTTTCTAGAACATACATGTACATGATGAGCACATCTCCCCTACTCCACCATCACAGGTGCTTGCTCTAACTTGGCACTATTATATGTGGTTGCATGTTGTGTATAATGTCTAGCTTGTATTGCTTCTAACTTTGTTGAATTGCATCTGCTTACTTTACGCATAATGCTTGTGAATATGACACGTGTTCCTGTTTCTAGAACATACGTGTACATGATGAGCACATCTCCCCTACTCCACCATCACAGGTGCTTGCTCTAACTTGGAACTGTTATATGAGGTTGTGTTTTCCGTATGATGTCTAATTTGTATTGCTTCTGATTATGTTGAA
Source organism: Secale cereale (assembly GCA_902687465.1). Lineage (NCBI taxonomy): Eukaryota > Viridiplantae > Streptophyta > Magnoliopsida > Poales > Poaceae > Secale > Secale cereale. Next base: position 345,075,968 of record LR738714.1, read on the forward strand.
TTGCATCTGCGTAGCTTACAACTTGTAACTGCAACGATCACTTACCCATAAGACACATTTAACTTGGGACTGTGATGTAGGTTGCATCTTGCATTGTCTTCTAGCTTGCACTGCTTCTAATTTCTTGAAAAGGCACTTATGACGAGACACTTTTTACCTGATAGAGTGATATTGGTTGCATGTTCATATGGTGCCTAGCTTTCATTTCTTCTAATTTTGTTGAAATGCCTTCTGCTTACTGTTTTTTCATACATATTCCATCCTCCTATCGTACGTGTGAATACGAAACGATGTCTTTTTTTGTATATATTCCATCTCCTATCCTGCACTTGCCTTACATCAAAGTAGTGTTCGTCTGTATCGTGCATCAACCAGTTAAGCAGAGCTAATTTTATTCATCTTCTTGTGGTTTTGACTGCATAAGGCAATATCACAAAATAGGAAGGAAAAGAGTAAGTTAGGGGATGTTGGTGGTCCTCCGCACCGATGCAAACAGAGACTCTCTAGATTTGCCACTGCTACTGCTAATGAAGTTGAAGTCCTAAGTCTACATGATGAGTTCATCTCCCGTACTCCACCATCGCAGGTGCTTGCTCTAAGTTGACAGTGTGATAATTGGTTTCATGTTCCATATGTTGTCTAGTCTGTATTTCTTCTATTTTCATTAAATTGCACCTGCTGAGTTCATACGTTATATATGTGCATATGACATGGCGTTCTGTGTCTAGAATACACTTCATGTATCTATCATACCATGTTCTTACATCAAAGTATTGCTGTTGTGTATCCCGCATCAGTCACTCATGATTGGACACTTCTAACATGGCAGTTTCATAGTGGTTGCATCTTGCATTGATTTCTACGTTGTACTGCTTCTAATTTTTCAAATTGCCACTTATGACAAGTCACTTTTAACTTGGCAGAGTAATATTGGTTGCATCTTTCATATGGTGTCTAGCTTGCATTACTTCTATTTTCTTGAAAATCCTTCTGCTTAGTTTACACATCGTAGTTGTGAATATGTCATGCTGTCCTATTTTTACATATTCCATCCTCATACGGTTGTCTTACATATCAAAGTATTGCTTGTTTGTATCATGCATCAATGAGTTCTGAAGAGAGATTTTATTCTTTTGTGTTGTGGGTACGGCTTGACATGGCAAATTCAAAAAAGAGCAAGGAAAATAATATAGTAGGGAGTGGTGTTACTCGTCGGGTGAAATGGAAAAGGATGTGCCGTCCAGATTCTGCTGGTACTTATAGTGCAATAGAAGGTCCAAGTCCACTGGCTAAATCTACAAACACAGTATCACCTACTCCACCATCTGCAGCATCCGCTTCAACTGTACCAGTATCTCAACGAGTTACTCGTTCGTTTGCTCCGGAACTGGTCAATTCCCAAGCTGCCTTCACACCTATCACTACTTCCGAAGCACTGCTGACACAACAGGACTTGGCAAGATCAGATGAACCTCATGAGCATGAACATCAAGACGGTACCTGACTGATTCAAGTTGCAGTTGCATGCTCCTTTATATGTACTCTCATAGTTTGATGTACACTAACACTTTCCATATTCATTGTTGAACTAGTACCACGACGTAAGCAGAAACAGACATCAGGGATAATGCTTTACAGATTAATAAAACCTAAAGGAGGAAGAATGGAGATCCATTTTGAGGCAGGTTTAAAAAGGCCACGTGATGCCACAAAGTCAGCCAAGTTAGTATCAGAGGCAGCCGTTGCCGTTAGGTGTCATGCACGTATCCTCCCAATGTGGATCCAGTAAAGGAATGAGAAAGACAATACCCAGTTTAACACCTTCCTTGACCATTTATCCGTAAGTAATGTTATTCATTGCAATTAGTAATATTGTCTTGCTCTGTCCCATACTTTTTAGCTTCCTCCTAATAAGACTCACATTCTTTTTTCAATAGATGAGGTTCAAGTTGGATCCGAAAGATGATGCAACTAAACAAGCATGCACTCATGTTTTTCAGTCTGCTCTGCGACAGTATTGGTACCACCTGAGAAAATCTCACTTTGAAGGCAAGGCTAACAATGAAATCGCCCAAACATCTCCAGTGGAATATATTACAGATGAAGACTGGACAACCCTCGTTAAACAATGGCCTGATCCAAAGTATTAGGTAGGCTATATGTATTTGATCAGACCACATATTGAACTTGTATTTATGTATGTTCCTTACAAGTGTATCTTCTTCTAGGCTAACTGTTTGAAGAACAGGACCAACCGTTCTAAAGTGAAATTCCAACAGACAACAGGATCCCGTAGCTATATTGCACACTGTGAGGCTCTTGTAAATAGCTGCTACTTCCTTCTTTTTTCTGTGCCATATTATCGTATCTATATTGACATGTTCCAAATACAGAGGAAAGCCTGTGCGGACCAAAAAGAACCTGAACCGAATGCAGTGAAAATCTTGAAGGATTGCCACACCAGCAAGATGAAGGGCATGTCACATCCCTAATCAGTGCTTGCAATAGGACTAGCTAGAGTGTGCATCATTTTTACTTTCCACAGAAACTTGAAACGGGAAGGACAAAAACCCCAGCACCCCTCTTCTAACAACTAGGGTTTAATAAAATATTTTCCAATGTACCAAAAATGCCCTTCAAAAATGTTCATCATCTTTGCCTTGGTCTTAAACCTCTGCCAAAAATGGTGCACAATTTTCTAGGACATGCAAAGGTCTATGGATTAATTCATATTGTAATTGCATTTGGGCATTTAAATACTATAAAATATTTTATGTGCCCAAATAATCATAAACTAAAATGTTCCATGCTGTTCATATTATATACAGTGGGCATGACTAGTTTTATGATTTATAAAAATGTTCTAGCATTTTTATTAATTCAACAAAGTTGCAAAAGAAACAAAACAGAAAGAAAATAGAAAAAAGAGAGAGACAAGGGGACAGCCCACTCACCTGGGCCACTTACCTGGCTTGGCCCAGCGTGGCCCAGCCCGCTGGCGCACGCCAGTCGTCCCCCTCCTCTCGCCAGGAGGACGGGCGCGTGGCCGCGGCGTGCACGCACGCGTCCGGCCACCTCCTGCCTCGCTGCCTGCATCCCCCGATGCCTCGACGCTCCTATGCATTGCCACGCAGCTCCTGGCCCCGCTCCCACTCTCCGCCGTATCCTCCCCCTCCTCTATCCCTCTCCGCCGAGCTCCACCCAGCGGGCTCGTCGCCGCCGTTCGCTGCCACCGCGCCCTAAGCCACCCCTCGCCTCCCCGACGCACCCATCGGCTTCGCCGCGTCGCCTTGAAGCTCTCCATCGATGCACACGACGCCAGAAGCAACGTAGCGCCGTCCTCGCCGTCGTCTTCAACCTTCGGCACCGGAGATCGCCGCCGCCCGTACGTCGCCGTCCGGCCTTCCCCAAGCCCGCGTCGACGCCCTCTGCGACCGCTGTGAGCTCACACGTTGAACCCACCTCTCCCCTAGCTCGATTACGCCTTGTAGCCGCAATTCTGCAAGCCCCCGAGCTCACCGCCGGCGTCCTCGTCGCCGCCGTCGTTCTAGTGGTCCTTAGACACGCCTGAGCACTTCATCGTGCTCCTGACCTCACCAGGATGCCGTTGAGCCCCTTCCCTTGCTCGCCCGTGCCCCGCAACGCCTAAGCCGATTATGCCCGAGCTCCGGCCGCCGCCACGAGCTCTACTCTAGCGAGCTCCGGCCACCCTAGCTCCAGCCACCACCACCATTAGATGCGCATGAGCTCTAGCTCGACGTAGGACCAAACCCCATTGCAAACCGCAGCCTGTAGGGCCGTTCCGAGCAACTCCGGCGAGCCACCGCCGCGCGAATTGATCGCCGCCGGCCAAATTCCGGCGGGCTGACGTGGCCAATTAGTCAGGGACTAATGACGTTTAGTTTAACCACCACAACCACTGACAGTGGGCCCTACCGCGTGGTCAAACCCAGTCAACCCCAGTTTTGACCGGGATTAGCCCCTGTTGACCTGCTGACGTCAGCATGATGTCATGCTGACGCAATAAATGATTTTCTGGGATTATTTGATTTAAAACAATTCAAGAAATTCCATAAAATGCTTTAAACTTCAAAAAATCATATAAATTCAACAGTAGCTCAGGATGGAAAAGATTTATATATGAAAATTGATCAGAAAAATCCAATCTTTCCAATGGCACTAGTTTCATGCATGTTTGAGCAAGTTAACCTTGTTGTTCACATTAAAACATGTTAATGCACTTTAATAAATAATAGTTTGGGTATAAATTTGAATCTTTGATTCAAATGGGCTCAAACCCTTCCGTTTATAGTTGCATTAGCCCAAAACACATTCATCTTGCCATATCATGAGCATGCATCATATTGTTGCATTTGTTTGCTTATTGATTGTATTGCCGGTGTTCTCCGTGGTAGGTCCTGCTCCCGAGGATACTTCTGCGTATCCAGCTGAAGAGCAGTACCTGACAACCGCTCGGTCAGGCAAGCAACCATTGATCGTTCCGATACAAACCCATCTTCTCGGTCCTGCTCTCTTTTACTGCATTAATGCAACAACGTGTGAACTGCTACTTGCTGCGTTAGTTGAACCCTATTCCTTGCATGACCTGTCATTGCCACAATAAATAGTTGAAACCACTAGCATGTGTAGGAGTTGTTTGAGCCATGTGATGTGTGTTCCACCATGCTATTTGTTTATGTTGCCTGCTATGCTTAGAGTTGTGTCAGGTCTGGTTCATCTGGGTGATGGATCAGAGTGAAATGATCATGCTCGGTAAAGAGAGGGAAGTGTGGAACATGTTTGGTAAAGGTATCGATGAAAGGCCATGTAGGAGTACATGGTGGGTTGTTTCATTGGAACCGTCCATAGGACCTGAGAGCTGTATGTGTGGTTCAAGTTACAGCTACTACCACACATTGGGCCCTGAAATATGACCCCGCTCGACTTATTGACTGCCCATGTTCTCTGTCCAGGAGTTGCAACTAGTTTCTGGTGTTTGTAGTTTACTGGTGGTCGTGCACAGCGCTGACCCTTGGGGTGGGCTGTGATGCGGCAGGTACGTGGCCGGGTGTACCGAGCGCCCGTTTGGTGACTCGGGAACCATGTACACATCATTTGGGGCCGTGAGCGATACCCCGGCCGGATCTCCCTACGGATGGAACCCAAATAGGCGATAAACCTATACGAGAGACTTGAGTGGTTGGTTAGGTCGTGGTCTACACCCACGTCGGCTTTCGCTTGAAGTCTGCCGAGCACATGTCGTGTGCATACGCTAAGTGGTGGAAACATGTGTGAAGAAGTACACCCCTGCAGGGTTACCAATCTATTTGAATAGCCGTTGTTCGCAGTACGGGCTACTTGGTTACTTATACAGTTCATAGACAAGTTGATGGATACTACTAAAAGCCTCAAGACAAGTGTGAGTGCCGTGGATGGCCTTCCGTAGGATGACGGAAGAGGATCCACGGTGGTGTATTGTTGTGGTGAGTAGAGGACTCGTGTACGTAGTCTTATCTTGCAATCTGTTGAGAGTCGTAGTATAGGTTAGCCAAGAGTCAAAGCTGGCTTGATGCTATGAACTCAACTACCCTTGTTGATAATGATGCATGTATGTTAGGTTCTGTTGTAAGACTTGCTGAGTACCTTTGTACTCATGTTTGCTTAATAACTGTTGTAGAGGAGAACCCTGCCCCTTCTGATGGGTTTTACATAGATGTTGACGTTGACGAGTAGCTTGCTACCCGGACGGAGATCCTGAGCTTGTGAAGGGCCTTGTAGATAGTCAGGCTACACCAAGCCTGTTTTATTTTCCAAGTTGTCTGTAGTCAGACATGTTAGCTTCCGCTTGTGCTTGTATGATTGTATGACTTGAGTGTTGGGTCATGTGACCCCTACCTGTATGGATATGTTATGTATGGCTCTTCGGAGCCTCTTAAATAAAGTACTTTGAGTCATAGAGTTCTGTTGTGATGCAATGTTGTATTTGCACATATTGAGCATATTGTGTGTATGATTGAAATGCTTGGTATGTGTGGGATCCGACACCTAGTTGTTTTCCTTTGGTAGCCTATCTTACAGGGAAATGCCTCCTAGTGCTTCCACTGAGCCTTGGTAGATTGCTACTACTCAGAACATGTAGGCTGGCCGGCATGTATCCTTCTTCGTTCCTGTGTCTGTCCCTTAGGGGAAATGTCACGCGTTGTTCCTTTAAGTCCATGTAGCTTGCTACGACTTGGGTTCATACGTTGATGACCGACACGTTCGTTGCTGGGTCATGGATGCCCGTATCTGTAATTTAGTGCCACTTTTGGTTTATAACTAGCCATGTCGGCCCGGGTTCTCAGTCATATGGATGCTAGCAACACTGTCATATACGTGTGCCAAAATGCGCAAACGGTCCCGGGCCAGGTAAGGTGTCACCCGTGGGAATACCGTGCGTGAGGCCGCAAAGTGATATGATGTGTTACATGCTAGATCGGTGTGACTTAGGATCAGGGTCCTGACAGCGTTGGCATCAAAGCTGGACTGCCTGTAGGTTTCTCAAGCTAAACTGGTCGATGTTGAGTCTAGAAAAATTCTTAGTTATATGTAGGGGAATTGATTGTGGAAGGGAGCGTAAGACTCTTTTTACTTTTTTACCTTATTCCCTTCTGATCCGAGTCAGCCTATTCTTTCTACGGGGGTTTAGGACTAGGCCTCTCATCCTTACTAGGTTCACGTGTTACTAATCCGTAGACTCTTAGGATTGTTGGTTTCAAGCCTCAGTTCAGTTTCTACCCTTCTAGTATGATGATTAGTTGGACCCGGAACCTGGATATGATGTTGTTGAGTGGCTATGCTATCATTTGTATGATGTCTCAAAATCTTTTTTTGAGCATTTACAGTTGTTATGCTGCCCGATTTCTTCCAGAAATTCTAATGCCTTTGCATTATTTCGTGTTTCAGATGTCTATTCGCACACCTCACCAGGTGGTCCGTTTGACTCGGTGCATTAATGTGCCAGGTCACACGGCCATGCTAGTTCGTGTGTTGACTGAGACCGGCTACCGTTGGTATCCTGAGTACACCGTGGAGGAACAGTACCGGGATTTCAACCGGAGTCAGTATTTCTGCACCGTCCGGTTATTCCCCTCATATACCAGAGCTAACGACCCCATCCATTGGTCTTATGGACTCGGGGTTAGCATCGAGATGGCAGTACAGGATGCCGCTTACTCGATGATGACCATCATCCGGGCTAGGCATGCCCTACTGCTGAACACTGAGTTCTGTTACATGCCAGCCTCACTTCTTGGAGAGGAAGGCTACTATACTGGTCTGTATACTGATGCCGCTCATGAGGATCCACTGCTTCAGACCACTACTCAGATGCTGGAGGATAGGGACCGTGAGGTCCGTGCCCTCCGGATGGTGCTTTATAACATTCGAGCCACCCACTGGACTACTTTGACACGGCTTGCACCTACCGTGCATGCCAGATATCTGGATATGCGGGATTTGTACCCCGTGCAGACTCGTCTGCCTGATCGTATGGATTGGTGTGACGTTGGGGGTATTACACCTCCACGCGGGCGTCGGTTACCACCCGCATCGGGACCGAGACCGCATCCATGTCCCTATGGTCTACAGCCTTCGAGCTCGAGAGTTTCAAGATCCACCTGTTCCACTTCCAGGCTACGGTGGTAATCTTTATGAAGATTACTACGAGAGTGTCTGAGCTAGACTGTGGCAGTAGTAGTATCGTAGTGGTTGTATCTCCACAGTCCTGCGTGTCTTGTGGAATATGACTTAGTTTGTACTGAGTTCCGGAGGCGTAGTTAAATAATGTATAGGAGCTTGGAATGCCTCTGATGAGATGTATCGTCTTTCACCGCAGTTGTACTTTAGCCTTGGCTTGTACTAAACTATATTTGGTGTGTATGACCACTAGTGTATATATGGCAGTTTCTATATTACCATGTCATACGGATGAACATCTCTGCATTCCGTGTCATCCATTACATTCTGCACTACTATGTCAAGTTTTGCCATCCTTGTCTAAACTGTTGTTTTGTTTTCCTAGGATGGTCAACACTCGCAGCACTCCTGCTGCTCAAGAGCAGGGTGAGGCTAGTGGGGCTAGAGATGAGAATCTGCCCCAGCCACCCTCCTTGGCTGAAGTTATGCTCGAGGCAGAAAGGAACAAGAGAGAGACCAACCGTCTGCTGGAACGCATAGAGCAGAACACTACCCTCCGTCAGAGGAATGACGTGGTGTCAATCAATGACTTTATCAAGATGTGCCCACCGAAGTTCCATCATTCTACTGAACCTCTGGATGCGGATGACTGGCTTCGCAGTATCACCCACAAGCTACACTCTGCCCGTGTGGCCGAAGCTGACAAGGTTACCTACGCCGCCTAACATATTGAGGGCCCTGCCAGCCTCTGGTGGGAAAACTTTGAAGCTATGCGTCCTGCTGGCCAACTCACTACTTGGGCTGAGTTCAGTGAGGCATTCCATGAACATCACATTCCGGAAGGTCTCATGGATTGCAAGCGGGAGGAATTCTGCAATTTCACCCAGGGCCGGTTAACCGTGGATGGCTATAGTCGCGAGTTTAGCAACTTGGCACGCTATGCACCCGAGGAAGTATCCACCGATGCCAAGAAGCAGGCGAGGTTCCACAAGGGACTCAGCCCTGAACTTTGCCGAGATCTACGCTTGCACGAGTGCACCTCCTTCCAGAAGTTGGTGAACAAAGCCATCAGTGCTGAGACGGGCCAAACTGATTTTGAAGCCACACGCAAGCATCCTCGTGATTTTGGTTCCTCATCCGGCTCTGGCTCTCACAAGCGCCGTGTGTGGGTTCCTAACACTGCTCTGCCACCCAAGTACACTCCGAGGCCATCCTATGAGGCGCCTCGCCCAACTCAACAGTATGCACCTGCCAAGACTTATGGATGACCCCCTGCCAACTTTCTCCACGCACTGGCACTGTGACATGTTTCAAGTGTGGAGAACCAGGGTACTACATGCGTGAGTGTCCTCAGAACCAGCCAGGAAGGCCCGTTGGCCGTGGTAAGCCAACATGCAAGGTGAACTATGTCAAGCCAATCCCCACTGCACGTGGTCATGTCAACTATGTCTCTGCTGAGGAAGCTTATGAGGATCCTAACATCGTCCTTGGTACGCTTCTTGTTAACTGCCTTCCGGCATCTGTTCTTTTTGATACAGGAGCATCTCATTCGTTCATATCTGAGAGCTATGCTCGAATGCACAACATGACTTTTTGTGACATGCCCACGACCATGGAAATTCAAACTCCCGGCTCTAGATGGCAAACCTCTAGAGTAAGCCATGGGAATGAAATTCTTGTTGATAGACTTGTTTTCCTTGCATCACTAATCGCTCTCAAGTCCTCGGACATAAACATCATCTTGGGTATGGACTGGATGACAGCTCATTACGCCAAGATTGATTGCTACACTAGGACTGTTCAACTTACACACCCATCCAGCAAGACAGTCAATGTCTTGACCTGAATGGCTTAGCGTCAGCTCTACTCTCTTAATGCCAGCCCTCTACCAGAACTCGAAGATATCCCGGTAGTCCGTGACTTTCCGGATGTCTTTCCAGAAGAACTGCCAGGTGTTCCGCCTGACAGAGATGTCGAGTTCGTGATAGATCTTATTCCAGGAACTGTCCCAATCTCTAGGAGACCCTATAAGATGGCACCCCTAGAATTAGCTGAGCTTAAGAAACAACTCGATGAGTCCTTGAAAAAGGGTTTCATCCGTCCTAGTTCTTCTCCATGGGCTTGTCCCGTCCTCTTCGTCAAGAATAAGGATGGAACGGAACGGATGGTTGTAGATTATCGACCTGTCAATCTGGTCACCATAAAGAACAAGTATACACTCCCCAGGATCAATGACCTGTATGATCAGCTCGCTGGATCCTCAGTCTTTTCCAAAATGGATTTGAGGTTGGGCTACCATCAAATCAAAATCAAGAACGGGGACATTCCCAAGACGGCCTTTGTTACTCGTTATGGCCAATACGAGTACACCGTCATGTCCTTCGGGTTAACCAATGCCCCAGCCACTTTCTCCCGGCTAATGAATTCTATATTCATGGAGTATTTGGATAAATTTGTCGTAGTATACCTCAATGATATACTCATTTACTCCAAGAACAAGGAAGATCATGCCGAGCATCCAAGGCTTGTATTGACGAAACTTCGAGAGCACCGCCTTTATGCCAAATTCTCCAAGTGTGAATTCTGGTTGCCAGAAGTGACCTATCTGGGTCATGTAATCTCTGGTAGGGGTATTGCCGTCAATCCCGAGCGAGTTCAAGCCGTCCTTGATTGGACTCCTCATGAATCGGTCAAGCAAGTTAGGAGTTTCCTTGGCTTAGCGAGCTATTGCTGACGCTTTGTCGAGAATTTCTCCAAGGTTGCTAAAACCTCTAACTAAACTCCTCAAGAAAGATAAAAAGTTCGAGTGGACCCCACAGTGCGAGTCCAGCTTTCAGGAACTGAAAAGACGCCTGACATCTGCACCCGTACTGGTACCACCAGACTTTTCCAAGGACTTTATTATGTATTGCGACGCCTCACGACAAGGACTAGGTTGCATACTCATGCAAGATCGACAAGTGATCGCATATGCATCTCGACAATTGCGTCCACATGAGGATAACTATCCTACACATGATCTAGAGCTTGCAGCTGTAGTCCACGCACTCAAAACATGGCGACATTACCTTCTCAGTAATCGCTGTGAAATCTTCACTGATCACCAAAGCCTGAAATACATCTTCACCCAACCGGATTTGAATCTCAGGCAAAGACGCTGGGTTGAGTTGCTCACAGATTACGACTTAGGAATCACTTACACCCCTGGGAAGGCCAATGTCATGGCTGACGCACTAAGTCGTAAGTCTTATTGTAACAACATGATGTTACAACAAGGGCAACCACTTCTCCACGAGGAATTTCGTAATCTTAACCTTCACATTGTTCCTCGAGGATTCCTTTCCACCTTGGTGGCAAAACCTACCCTTACCGATCAAATCATAGCTGCGCAGAAGCGTGATAAGGGTATATCCCGACTCCAGGAGAGCATTGCTAGCGGAGCTGCTAGAAGTTTCTCTAGGGATGATCGAGGTGTTGTCTTCTTCGAGAACCGTTTAGTGGTTCCCAAGAACCAACATCTACGGCAACTGATTCTTAAGGAGGCTCATGAATCTCCTCTCACGATTCATCCCGGTAGTACCAAAATGTATCAGGACCTACGCCAGAGGTTCTGGTGGACTAGGATGAAGAGAGAAATCGCTCAGTTCATTGCTAACTGCGACGTTTGTCGTCAAGTCAAAGCAGAGCATCAACAGCCTGCTGGCACCCTTCAACCTTTAGCTATTCCTGAATGGAAATGGGACAAGATCGGTATGGATTTCATTACCGGGTTTCCCAAGACCAGGAAAGGGAATAATGATATCTTCGTCGTTATCGACCGCCTCTCCAAAGTAGCCCATTTCCTACCTGTTCGAGAGAGTATAACCGCTAGCCAGCTAGCAGACTTGTATATCTCTCGGATAGTATCACTTCATGGTGTGCCATTGGAGATTAACTCAGACCGTGGGAGTCTTTTCACTTCTCGATTTTGGGAAAGTTTCCAGAATGCTATGGGGACTCATCTATCTTTTAGCACCGCCTTTCATCCTCAGTCAAGTGATCAAGTGGAACGAGTCAATCAAATTCTGGAGGATATGCTTCGAGCCTCTGTCATCTCTTTCGGTATGGATTGGGAGAAGTGTCTTCCATTCGCCGAATTCGCTTATAACAATAGTTATCAAGCCAGCTTGGGCAAGGCTCCCTTCGAAGTTCTATATGGACGAAGGTGTCGAACGCCTCTTAACTGGTCAGAAACCGGGGCAAGACAATTCTTTGGTCCGGATATGATACAGGAAGCAGAAGAGCAAGTTCGCATCGTTCGTGAGAAATTGAAAACAGCCCAGTCTCGCCAGAAGAGCCAATATGATAGTCATCATAAGGCTGTGACTTTTAAAGTCGGCGATAAGGCTTACCTTCGGGTTACTCCTCTTAAGGGAACCCATCGCTTCGGTATCAAAGGAAAATTGGCTCCTCGTTACATCTGTCCTTTTCGCATTTTTGCCAAGCAAGGAGAAGTTGCCTACCAATTGGAACTACCTCCGCACCTTTCCAGAGTTCACGATGTCTTCCACGTCTCTCAACTCAGGCGCTGCTTCTCTGATCCTATCCGCGGAGTGGACCACGAAACGCTTGATCTCCAGGACAATCTCACATATCGAGAATACCCCGTTCGTATTCTTGATCAAACCGAGCATACCACTCGACGTCATAATATCAAGTTTCTCAAGGTTCAATGGTCACATCATTCCGAGAGTGAAGCTACTTGGGAAAGGGAGGATCGTCTTCAACTTGAGTACCCCACCCTTTTTCCGGAGGAACCCGAATCTCAGGACGCGATTCTTTTGAGTGGGGGTGAGTTGTCACATCCCTAGTTAATGCTTGCATTAGCACTAGCTAGAGTGTGCATCATGTTTACTTTCCACGGAAACTTGAAATGGGAATGACAGAAACCCCAGCACCCCTCTTCTAACAACTAGGGTTTAATAAAATCTTTTCCAATGTACCCAAAATGCCCTTCAAAAATGTTCATCATCTTTTCCTTGGTCTTAAACCTCTGCCAAAAATGCTGCACAATTTTGTAGGACATCCAAAGATCTATGGATTAAATCATATTGTAATTGCATTTGGGCATTTAAATACTATAAAATATTTTATGTGCCCTAATAATCATAAACTAAAATGTTCCATGATGTTCATATTATATACAGTGGTCATGACTAGTTTTATGATTTATAAAAATGTTCTAGCATTTTTATTAATTCAACAAAGTTGCAAAAGAAACAAAACAGAAAGAAAATAGAAAAAAGAGAGAGACAGGGGGACAACCCACTCACCTAGGCCACTTACCTGGCTTGGCCCAGCGCGGCCCAGCCCCCTGGCGCACGCCAGTCGTCCCCCTCCTCTCGCTAGGAGGACGGGCCGCGTGGCCACGGCGTGCACGCACGCGTCCGGCCACCTCCTGCCTGGCTGCCTGCGTCCCCCGACGCCTCGACGCTCCTATGCGTTGCCACGCAGCTCCTAGCCCCTCTCCCACTCTCCCCCGTGTCCTCCCCCTCCTCTATCCCTCTCCGCCGAGCTACACCGAGCGGGCTCGTCGCCACCGTTCGCTGCCACCGCGCCCTAAGCCACCCCCTCGCCTCCCCGACGCACCCATCGGCTTCGCCGCGTCGCCCTGAAGCTCTCCACTGACGCACACGACGCCAAAAGCCCCGTAGCGCCGTCCTCGCCGTCGTCTTCAACCTTCGGCACCAGAGATCGCCGCCGCCCGTACGTCGCCGTCCGGCCTTCCCCAAGCCCGTGTCGACGCCCTCTGCGACCGCTGTGAGCTCACACGTCGAACCCCCCTCTCCCCGAGCTCGATTACGCCTTGTAGCCGCCGTTCTGCAAGCCCCCGAGCTCTTCGTCGGCGTCCTCGTCGCCGCCGTTGTTCTAGTGGTCCTTAGACACGCCCGAGCACTTCATCGTGCTCCTGACCTCACCAGGATGCCGTTGAGCCCCTTCCCTTGCTCGCCCGTGCCCCGCAACGCCTAACCCAATGATGCCCGAGCTCCGGCCGCTGCCACGAGCTCTACTCCGGCGAGCTCCGGCCACCCTAGCTCCAGCCACCACCACCATTAGATGCGCATGAGCACTAGCTCGCCGTAGGACCAAACCCCCTTGCAAACCGCAGCCTGTAGCGCCGTTGCGAGCAACCCCGGCGAGCCACCGCCGCGCGAATTGGTCGCCGCCGGCCAAATTCCGGCGGGCTGACGTGGCCAATTATTCAGGGACTAATGACGTTTAGTTTAACCACCACAGCCACTGAAAGTGGGCCCCACCGCGTGGTCAAACCCAGTCAACCCCAGTTTTGACCGGGATTAGCCCCTGTGACACTGACATGCGGGACCCACCAGTCAGGTTTGACCTCGACCAGGTCTGTTGACCTATTGACGTCAGCATGATGTCATGCTAATGCAGTAAATGATTTTCTGGGATTATTTGATTTAAAACAATTCAGGAAATTCCAGAAAATGCTTTAAACTTCAAAAAATCATATAAATTCAACGGTAGCTTAGATGGAAAAGATTTATATATGAAAATTGATCATAAAAATCCAATCTTTCCAATGGCACTGGTTTCATGCATGTTTGAGCAAGTTAACCTTGCTGTTCACATTAAAACATGTTAATGCACTTTAATAAATAATAGTTTGGGTATAAATTTGAATATTTGAATCAAATGGGCTCAAAACCTTTTGTTTATAATTGCATAAGCCCAAAACACATTCATCTTGCCATATCATGAGCATGCATCATATTGTTGCATTTGTTTGCTTATTGATTGTATTGCCGGTGTTCTCCGTGGTAGGTCCTGCTCCCGAGGATACTTCTGCGTATCCAGCTGAAGAGCAGTACCCGACAACCACTCTGTCACGCAAGCAACCATTGATCATTCTGATACAAACCCATCTTCTCGCTCCTGCTCTCTTTTACTGCATTAAGGCAACAACGTGTGAACTGCAACTTGATGTGGTAGTTGAACCCTATTCCTTGCATGACCTGTCATTGCCACAGTAAATAGTTGACACCCACTAACATGTGTAGGAGTTGTTTGAGCCATGTGATGTGTGTTCCACCATGCTATTTGTTTATGTTGTCTGCTATGCTTAGAGTTGTGTCAGGTTTGGTTCATCTGGGTGATGGATCAAAGTGAAATGATCATGCTCGGTAAAGAGAGGGAAGTGTGGAACATGTTTGGTAAAGGTATCGATGAAAGGCCATGTAGGAGTACATGGTGGGTTGTTTCATTGGAACCGTCCATAGGACCTGAGATCTGTATGTGTGGTTCAAGTTACAGCTACTACCACACATTGGGCCCTGAAATATTACCCCGCTCGACTTATTGATTGCCCATGTTCTCTGTCCAGGAGTTGCAACTAGTTTCTGGTGTTTGTAGTTTACTGGTGGTCGTGCACAGCGCTGACCCTCGGGGTGGGCTGTGATGCGGCAGGTACGTGGCCGGGTGTACCGAGCGCCCGTTTGGTGACTCGGGAACCCTGTACACATCGTTTGGTGCCGTGAGCGACACCCCGGCGGGATCTCCCCACGGATGGAACCCAAATAGGCGATAAACCTGGACGAGAGACTTGAGTGGTTGGTTAGGTCGTGGTCTACACCCACGTCGGCTTTCGCTTGAAGTCTACCGAGCACATGTCGTGTGCAGACGCTAAGTGGTGGAAACATGTGTGAAGAAGTACACCCCTGCAGGGTTACCAATCTATTCGAATAGCCGTTGTTCGCGGTACGGACTACTTGGTTACTTATACAGTTCATAGACAAGTTGATGGATACTACTAAAAGCCTTAAGACAAGTGTGAGTGCCGTGGTTGGCCTTCCGTAGGATGACGGAAGAGGATCCATGGTGGTGTATTGTTGTGGTGAGTAGAGGACTCGTGTACGTAGTCTTATCTTGCAATCTGTTGAGAGTCGTAGTATAGGTTAGCCAAGAGTCAAAGATGGCTTGCTGTGATGAACTCCACTACCCTTGTTGATAATGATGCATGTATGTTAGGTTCTGTTGTAAGACTTGCTGAGTACCTTTGTACTCATGTTTGCTTAATAACTGTTGTAGAGGAGAACCCTGCCCCTTCTGATGGGTTTTACATAGACGTTGACGTCGACGAGTAGCTAGCTACCCAGACGGAGATCCTGAGCTTGTGAAGGGCCTTGTAGATAGTCAGGCTACACCAAGCCTGTTTTATTTTCCAAGTTGTCTGTAGTCAGACATGTTAGCTTCCGCTTGTGCTTGTATGATTGTATGACTTGAGTGTTGGGTCATGTGACCCCTACCTGTATGGATATGTTATGTATGGCTCTTCGGAGCCTCTTAAATAAAGTACTTTGAGTCATAGAGTTCTGTTGTGATGCAATGTTGTATTTGCATATATTGAGCATATTGTGTGTATGATTGAAATGCTTGGTATGTGTGGGATCCGACACTTAGTTGTTTTCCTTTGGTAGCCTATCTTACAGGGAAATGCCTCCTAGTGCTTCCACTGAGCCTTGGTAGCTTGCTACTGCTCAGAACATGTAGGCTGGCCGGCATGTATCCTTCTTCGTTCCTGTGTCTGTCCCTTAGGGGAAATGTCATGCGTTGTTCCTTTAAGTCCATGTAGCTTGCTACGACTTGGGTTCATACGTTGATGACCGACACGTTCGTTGCTGGGTCATGGATGCCCGTATCTGTAATTTAGTGCCACTTTTGGTTTATAACTAGCCATGTCGGCCCGGGTTCTCAGTCATATGGATGCTAGCGACACTGTCATATACGTGTGCCAAAATGCGCAAACGGTCCCGGGCCAGGTAAGGTGGCACTCGTGGGAATACCGTGCGTGAGGCCGCAAAGTGCTATGACGTGTTACATGCTAGATCGGTGTGACTTAGGATTGAGGTCCTGACAGGGCATGAGCACACCAGTTCAAGCCGTTGTTGTACGTCCTTACTCCTCCTGCCGTTGAACTGATTGGTACTGTGATGTGTTCATTTCACTAGTTGGTTTGCAGCCAATGTCAGTTACTCTGTTCACTTTTATACACAGTTGTCTTAACGTATCATTTCACCTTACATGGTTCAAAAGAGATGAAGGATATTCTTTAGGTCTTGATCTGTATTCTAGTTGTTATGTTCATGTGCGCACACAATGATAAAATAGCCTGCTTGTTTTATATCTATTGGCCCATGATATGAATGATGTCATACTATGTTCATCCTACTTTAAACCATGTCTCTTTATCCTTAGATGTCAATGCATGTGAGGAAATAGACAATACAGTAGGCATGCTACATGGACATATGTTCTGAAAGTGATTTTATTATGTACTTGGCAATACAATACATGCTAATGTATTACAGTAGTTCACCAAAATAAGTTATGTATAAACATGTAACCTACTTTGTTTGTTTTTGTCTCATTAGTAACTTATCTGGTACACTAATGTACAAGTTCAAAATTTCAGGAAGCTATGGAAAAAATGATTGAACAACCACAACCACCTGAAGGTGACGAGGCTACCACAGGCACAATGTCACCTCTTGCTGCAGTGCGTCAGTATCTATCCACTAACTGTGCAAAAAGCACCTTCCTGCATAATTCTGGGTTGGTTGTCAAGGTAACCTCGTCCAAATCGCCTACTGAACAAAATCTTCCTGCTAGATAGAGTGATATATCTGTGCTCCAGACACAAGTCCAATCCCTAATGGACGTAGTTTCGAAAACAAGAGTAGAGGTTGACAAATGTCGTCAAGATATGAATGGTTTTCAAACCAGACTATCAGACATTTGCTTCATTGTTCAAGAGCAATGGCGGAAAAAGGTGAAGATCGTGCTGCTCCATCAGACTCTACAGCCTGAAACATTAACACTCAGGTCAAATGATTTGTGCTTCTATACATCGGATGGTGCTTTTATCTGCAAGGACTGTAAACTTTATGCCAACAGGCCTTTTATTGTGATACATCATTTATGATGCTGCCAAAGGCTGCAATAATTACGATGCTATTTTTGTATAGTGTAGGTCTATCTTAGTAATGTATTCGGCCAAAAGCTTCGTAGGAGCCAACATGCCAACATTCGTTGGGCCCATTCCAATTGGGCTAAAAATGATTATGGGCTGAAATTTGCATGTAGCCCACTAAAAATATCTGGGGCTAAATCAGCATAAGATTTCATATTTTTCTCGTAGGCATGTGCCCATAGTGGGCCTTTAACATGCCTAAACATAATTTGGGCCCTCAGTAACAATAGGCCGTTTACAGGTGTAAATATCTCGAGCCCATAAAAACATGGGCCTTTAAAAGACCAAAAGTGAGATTGGGCCCATTTACGATGCGGATCTTTCAGAAGCCGAAATTCGGACGAGCCGTAAATGCGCCGACCTAATACACGGGCCTTTAACAGGTCGGAAATTCGATCGGGCTAGATTATCGTTATTTTTATATGGGCCGTTAATGGGTCCGATGTGACGTTGGGCCACATATGGCCCATGGATTTCGTCCGGCGTTAACAGGCCAAAAATCACAACAGACCGAATGTGGCCCAAATCTATAATGGGCCTCTAACAGGCCAAATGTCGGACATGGACGAATATGACCCAAATCCTTCATGGTCATTTATGGGCAGAAAGTTTCAATGGCTTGTAAATGGGCCCAAATGAAGCAGGACCTTTAACAGGCCGAAAATACACCGGGCCATAATTCGGCCCATATACTTAGCGGACTGTTAACGGGCCAGAAATGACCATGTGCCACGATGATTACAAGTTTAGGATAGGCCGTTGACGGGCCGATTTGACACTAGCCGTAGGGGCCTTAACTGAGAATGTTGGGCCTTTAGCTGGTCTGGCCCATTATGGTCCGCAAAATCTTGCGGGCCTTTAGCTGCGCGAGCCCATTATGGCCTGCAAAATCTCGTGGGCCCTTACCTGGGCCGGCCCATTATGATACGAAAAATCTCGTGGGCCATTTGCTGGGCCAGCCCATTATGGACCGCAAAATCTCGTGGGCCTTTTGCTGGGATGGCCCATTATGGACCAAAAAATCTTGTGGGCCTTTATTTGGGCCGGCCCATTTAAACTTTATGGGCCACTTTTGGGCCGGTCCACGTGTCAACATATCATAGGCGCATCTCGCCCATTGGATGAGTGACACCTGTGCCAACGCGGAGCTGACACGTGTTTCTGTCAGCTAATCCGAATTTTACACGTGGAAAATCCCCATTGGTCCGGGCTGTTAACGGGTTATCGGATCCAAAACCGGACCTGATAGCTTAATGGTGTTCCGTTACGATGGATGCCACGTGTCGGTCACCCTTGACGAAAGCACTTCTGTGACGCACGATTTATCGTCATGGAAGTGGACACTTCCGTGATGATAATTTTGGTAATGTCATGGAACATTTCTACGACAACACAGGTATGACTATCTTCATTCTGTCATAAATTTGTCATGGATGTACATGCATGACAGAAAACGTGACCTACTGTGACAAACACTTATCATCACGAAAGTGTATTTTCTTGTTGTGTGGGTGGCAAGACACATTTGATTCATGCTTGTCCAAAAAACCTCTGTCTCCCCCTCCATTTCCCCATTCATACATGGTGGGCGGCAAAAGAAACTCGATTCGGCCGAAATCGATGTACGCAAATATTTTTAATAGTAGTAGGTTTGTAACTCCACTCAGACGTGACGCGACCGCCCTACCTGCCAGCCCCGTTCATACACCGTGGGCTCCAACTGTGGGCACCAAAACACCCTCTCCTCGCCCGAAATTGCTCTGGCAAATTCTCGTGGAGAGACGAGATTACCGTCCTATCCCCAATTGACGAGACGTACAAATTTAAAACGGGGACTAAGTTCGTAACTTTCCCATATTTAAGACAGGTGCGCCCCAAAAACATGGTTACCCGTACCTCTCCCTCCATTTTCCCATTCATACATCGTCCACGCTTGTAACGCCCCGGACACACCCGCCGGTGGTCGTTACTCCTAGCGGGATCTAGACTGACCTCACGTATCAATACTAGTCTTTTATGCGCACTTTGTCCTCACTCGTGCGCACCCAGGAGCAACTTCCCGGTCGGTCACCCATCCTGAAATTACTCCAAGTTGAGCACGCTTAACTTTGGAGTTCTTTCAGAATGGGCTCCCAAAAAAAAAGGAATTCCTTATTGATATGAGTAGTCTATCATCCCTAATAAGCCAGGCTATCACAACGCTAGAACACCATCCCCACACCAGCCTCCTCCGTCCGCCACCCCATCTGTTGCCGCTGTCCTCCACCATGTCAGAGCGCCTACCAAGACCATGTCCTCCACCGCTAGAGATGGGCGTTTCTCATCCACGACATCAGACCAGGAGCCTTGCATTGCGTCCTCTCGCATCATCGGCGTCGTCGTCCTCCTTGTCGGGCAGCTCCGACGACCTTCTCGTCCACCTCAACAGGACTTATCCCCCGACGGACCCGTCTACCATCGCAGATCTGCTCCAACGCCACCGACAGCCATCACACCCCGATGCCTACATGGTGCCGCAAAAGAGGTGGTACTATTTCATATCTGCTCAACATTTTGATCTCAACCAGAAAATAGATCGCAACTTGGTTACTATACTATCTTTTCAGCTCTTAGAATTTAGTTATTAGTTCGAAGCAAATCTGCCAAGGCACGGTCATAATAGGGTTTAATTCTTCATGCTTAGTGTCGGGGCTATACCCCACGGTGTAGCCCGCCGGATGTATGACCCGGCTGGAGCTTGGCAACTCACTGGCGACCCGCCTGGACCTGCCGGTTTACGGGTAACCCACCTGAACATTGTGACTTACTGGTGACCAGACGGGCAGGTCAGACGGACGACAAGGCCTAAGGCCCAGTAGGCCGGTTCATGTGACGGTTGGCCGGGTTAAGGGGAAAGGCATGATGAATATTTCCCTTACAAGGAATCAAGACCCGGACTTGTATCCGGCTTGTAATAGAAGATTGGCTAGTCCTAATCCTACTAGGAGTGTACATGTAAGCCGCCCCTTGAACTTATATAAGGAGGGGCAGGGCACCCCAAGAGGAACAACAAATAATCGCTAAGGCTAGATATAACAAAGGGGAGCCAGCTTATACAGCAACTCCTTCATGAGCATAATGAGACCTAACCCCAAACAGCATGTAGGGTTATTACCGGATGATGTTTCCCGGGGCCCAAAGCTGTTTAAACCCTTGTCTTGTGTTGCGTCTCTCGATTCCGATCAACCCCGTTCAAGTTACTACCTAGTTCCGTTGGCCTCACGACAAGTCCTCACACTAGGACATCTGCCGTGACAAATCCAAGACAGTTGGCGCCCACCGTGGGGCTTGCGCATGGTGGTGATGAGTTCTTGGAGGGATCTCTCCGAGGGATCAAGAACTTGACAATTTATTGATGAAGATCTGGCATGGAGCAACTGTCTTGAGGAGAGCCGCTACTGGGTCAATTAAAAGTCACTTGTCAACGTTGATTCCGGCGGCGCAATGTTTAAGTTCAAGGTGAATCAGCCGACGGTTCGTCTGAGCTAGCGATCAAATCACAAGTTGTCGAGGACGGTGTTTTTCACAGCTACCTATTTTGTCAGCACATCAGCATCAACAGAATCGAGGGAATCAAGTGGTCCACTAGGAGCCATGACCCGGAATCGGATACGACCATGAATCATGAACGGATATGGCCACTTCCGCGGCTTCGCTTTCGACCGCTTGTCGCCGCCATGCGACGAATCGTTCTCCCAAGCCGCCTCGTCTCTCCATCTCCGGTCATCTCCAGGTCACCCTCGAGCACCTTGTTCTACATCAAGCGCTGCCCTGTCATGCCTCCGTCGACGCACCTTTATAACGAACCACCTTGCTGGCACACTTCTACCACGAGTCGTCACCCCCGCGTTGCGTCGAGCCGCTGCCACCATGGATTGCGCCTCCAAGAGCCGCCGCACAGCTAGTCAAGCCGCCCCGTTCTAAGCCGCCAGACCGGTGTGCCACCCTTGCCAATGCGGCATGTGCCGCCTCCGCAAGAGCCGCTAATGCATGACCTTAGCTGCCTGCTCGCGAGCCGCTGTCGTCGTTCACTCGGAGTCAACCACCTCGCCTCTGTGGCACTGGCCGCAGGTTCACGTCAAAATTAGCCGCCTTCAAGCCGCCGCCTTGTATTTGCCTCCACTTTCAATCGCCACGGCCTTGCAGCTGTTGCCGCTGAGAACCGCCTCTTTACGAGTCGCGGACGCCCTTCGTCTACAACCGCGCTCAACCTCCGGTGCTCAACCTCCGCATCAAATCACGTTCGATGCGTTGACGAGTCACCTCCACCGCTGCCTAACCCGCCAAAGTCACCTCCACTCCTGCACAGTCGACACTGCGGCCATGGTTTCGCCCAGCTCACCGGTGCGCCTCCACCACTGTGACCTAGTTCCGTAGCCCTAGCTTCACCTTCGGACTGGCTGTACTTTGCTGATGCTTCTGTCTGTTCATTCATTTTAAAACCAAGGAAGGGTAGCGGTTATGGTCGGCCAAGACGAGTCTGAAGCTAGAAGCAGTATGTGTGTACAGAAGCAAATAAACCAGCCCATGTTACACGTGAAAAGTAGTGAAAGGAAAACTGATGCATATGTTAGATGGCGATACAAAGCGAGCTTCTTAGTGTCCACAAAAAGTGTGGAGCGAGAGCAGCCCATGGCAGCCCCATAGCATTGAGTGCCTCGTTAACCGATGACCCTGGGTTTTGCCTCCAAACCTTCCCCTGATGGTCTGGGTTATGATGGAAATCCACAGTTCGTGAATCTGACGGACAAGCGTGCACAGTCTGCTCGGTCGCTCTAATCTACATCAACAAGTTGAGGATCACGCCAAGCCGCCACCGTGGCCCACTAGTTTCCCCCCAAGCCATCTGCGCGACCTCGTTTGTGGTCGCGCCCTCGCCGTCACTTCTGCGGTCATGCATTCACCCGCCGCTGCAACGTGCAACCAAATCGTGTTGAGCCTGGCTTGCTGCGTTGAGCCACAGGGGCCGTATTGAG
Organism: Secale cereale; assembly: GCA_902687465.1. Taxonomy (NCBI): domain Eukaryota; kingdom Viridiplantae; phylum Streptophyta; class Magnoliopsida; order Poales; family Poaceae; genus Secale; species Secale cereale. The sequence goes on from LR738714.1 coordinate 345,098,690, forward strand.
TCGCCAGTTGGCCTGAGCCATCGGGGCTGTATTGAGTCACCGGTCAGCTTTGTTGAGACACCCCTATCAACGGGTTCTACCGTAGCTTCCGGACAAACAGGTGATATCCATCCAAGTTTGTTTTATTAGCACATATTATTTTTGTCAAAGACCATTTTATCTTTGCCTTGGTCTGCAATATTGTTTATGCAGGACAATTGTTCACTTCAAGAGCGATGGCTGTGTCATGGATGTATAGCTCGCGCCACCATTATCATGCGCCAGCATCTGATCATGCCATGATGCTCGACAAATATATGTGCAAACCGCCGATTTACGGCCCAATTTATATCAACATGACGTGGTTGACTCGCCCGTCCGCGCGGCTTACCGCGCCTGTGATTAAATCACCCGTCCGCGCTGGCTTACAATGTCGCCTCCGACTCATCTATCTGCCCCCGTGGCCGTTTCGGCCGTGATTGATTTCAACTTCACCGTGGTGGATAATTTCTGGCCAGATATATCAGGTGACATCCATCTAGTATATTTATTACATATTGTTTTCTTGGAAAGAGCAATTACTCTGGCTTGCAAGCTCTCTAAATACAGGACAAGTTGTCTACTGCAAAAGGGACTATTATATCACTGAGTTGCTGAATGACTCATACCAGTTTATATCACGGTCAAATATGGAGAATCTCAAGACAACTCCTCAAGTCATCTTAAGACTCGGGGGATACAATGACATGACTCAGCAAATCTTGCCAGTTCCAGCTAACTCATGAAGCCCGGGTCATTGGCCGGTCATGGAGGCTACTGCCATATTGATGAAAATATGAAGGCCGTCCGAATATTTCCGGCTTAAAATTGAGGTTTCCGGTTTAAAATCTGGCTCTAGGGAATTTTATCTCCCACAAAGCTTTGAAGCTCGCAATATCCGGTTTACAACTCGGCTCATGGGAAATTGATCTCCCACAAAGCTTTGAAGCTCTCAATATCCGGTTTATAACCCAAGCTCAAGAATAATTGATATCTCATTAAATTTAAAAGGTTGCCAAAGAGAGCTTGCTATCATGATGCGCGGTTCAAACATGGGTATCCTGCCTCATTGGCTTATCGCATTATTGGTCATTTGGGGGCTTCCTTCTCAATGAGCATAGCTATGATTACCCTCTTGATCCGGCTTGTATGCCTTGTTACAAAATACATGGGGGCTTCCTGCTCACCGAGCATAGCTATGATTACCCTTTGATCTGGCCTATAGGCTGGGCTGTAAATATCACTTGGAGGCTTGCCGCCTGGTTTAACGGGACCAAAGAGAGCCTGTTGCACATCACATCTCAGACATAGGTACCCGGCTAGTACAGCTTAAAAATATATCACTTGGGGGCTCCCTGTTCACAGAATATAGCTTTAGTAAACCCCTTTTGGTTTGAAACGCCAGGTGCATAGCACCAAACAGTTTCAGTTGATCCTGCCTTGTATGACTGCCACTCCGCCTAGGTAAGCCTGGTAACCCGCCGAACTCTTGAAAGTGAATCTTATTCAGACCTTAAACTAATCAAGGTTAAAATGGTGATTGGTTATGTGAGGTCCACTTATAAGGTTTAAAGATTCAGCTAGCGGTTGTGCAAGCCCATGAAAAGCACTTGAATTTTAGGCCTGGCAGCCTATGAAAACCTTGTTTTCATACTTTTATTTGATTTGAAAGATTTTTTTTAAGGTTTGCCTCTTGTGACATGTCGATTGGATGCTGATAATGGCTATCAAGCCTTATATTATGATCCTCTCTGGGATATTTCACCTAGCCTGGTTTTGGACTATAAGTCCCCAGGATATTCTTGGAGTGTCACGCTCTAGATTATGGAATAATGACCTTTGCTGCATACGACATTATAAGCCAGCAGTATAAATCAATTGAATAGGGCGTTGTGCTCTCAATCTTCGGGTTGTAACCCTTACTGCACAGGTATGATAAGCCAGCAGTGTGAACCAATTTCACAGGCCAGGTAGCCTTGATTATATAACTCTTCACTGAGTATCTTTGGGTTTGATAACCCGCCCTGATAGCAGACGTTAAGTCGCCAGGATATTTTGCCTTGAGCAATCGAAATGATGATATTTCATGAGTCCGGATTGATACTGGCTCCGGATTATAATTATCAAGGCATCACCATGGTAGTAATCTACAAGTATGTCTTTCAATGATGGTATGAATATTTTAGGTTTGATGAAACTGCCCTAGCTTCGGACGTTAAGTCACCGATATATTTTGGATTGCACCCTAGCTTTGGATGTTAAGCCCCCTGGCGGCATTGGAATCATGACCTTATAATTCATTGATTGTTACCTTCATTGGGTATGGCAATATAAGCCAGCAGTATAAATCAATCCTACATGGTTATCAATTATTGATTTTCAAAAAGGCTATAAGCCGCTGGGTTACTAAAATCGCGGATTACAATGGATGCGTATTAAGTCACCATCGGACAAGAGCCGCCGGGTATTTAAACTACGGATTTACTTGTCAACCGATAAGGTATTAAATTCTTTAATAGCCAAACTTTCCTGGATTTTCATTATGATATTGAATGACTGAGGTTTTCATACCGGATTATATTATTCAAATCTAGAATAGCCAACATGGCTGGATTTTTATTATGGTTATCAATAACCAGTATTATGATTGAGGTTTTCAAAGTCGCTTTAGCGCAATGGCTATTGTTTCTTTATCAATCGATATGATTATTTCCACAATGGAAGGAATAGCCCCGAGTCGCTGCAGGCTTACGAACCGGCACTTGTGGGCTACATTATTCAGACTGAGATTACATCAAATACGCAAGTCCCATGTCACTGCCAGCATGCACCATGGCACTTGGGGGCTAATGCAAAATCATTTTTACTCCCCTTATTGAAGACCCGACTCATCACATCGTAATAAGGCGGCCCTTGGGGGCTACCAATTGCTCATGTCAATATTTCAAAGTACACAAGCCTTAATCCATTATATTGAAGGGTCCATTGCTCAGTTGGTAGAGCACAAGGATCTTAACCTTGTAGTCATGGGTTCAAGCCCTACGACGGAGGCTACATCATCTGATGTTATTTTCAATGAAGTATATATAAAGTCCCAGCTTAGTATTATCTTGCTGAGCTGGCCCTTGGGGGCTACACTGGTTGAAGTTTTTATGAGCATAAGGCAATTACAAGTCCCAGGTTGCTGCAAGCATGACAACCCGACACTTGGGGGCTACATATGTGGAATATTCAGTTTATGACTAGTGACTGAGATGAACAACTTGTATTTCTTAAAGGTTGCGGCATTTTATTGAAGCAAGTCTTAAGTTGTTACTACGCTCCCTTCTTAAGACTTTGGGGCTACAAGTTATATGCATATAAGGGAGGTACATTTTCAAGATGGATGTTAAACAACAATTATGACCCAGTGCTATCAATATTTTACAAACCGACAATTTTGGCAGTGATAAACTGGTAAGTTCTACATCTTAAAGCCGGCTGAAGATCAAATGAGTATTTCAAAGACCAATATTTTTGTTAAGCATTGGGAGCTGAATCAAATAAATTATTCTTCAAAATATTTTTCTATGAGAAATCAACGTCGTCAAATTAATTATGAAGTTGGCATGTTGACCCGGATTTTTCAGAAGAAGTGCTCGGATTTTTTGCATTGGCAATGTTTGAACATATCTGCTAAAGTTGATTTGATATGAGATCATGAACATGTGTCCAAGAGGAAATGACAAGGATTTAAGGATGACCTGGTGCCGGTTCAGGAAAATGTTTAACCCGGAGCACAACCTGTCAAATTTGTTCTTGTGTTTATTTTGCAGCATAAGTTTACCATGGATAAATCCAAGCCAAACTAGGGGCTAATGTCGGGGATATACCCCGCGGTGTAACCCGCCGGATATATGAACCAGCTGGAGCTTGGCGACTCAGTGGCGACCCGCCCAGACCTGGTGGTTTATAGGTAACCCGCCTGAACATTACAACTTACTGGTAACCCGACGGGCGGGTCAGATGGACGACAAGGCCCAAGGCCCAGTAGGCCGGTTCATGTGACGGTGGGCCGACTTAAGAGGAAATGCATGATGAATATTTCCCTTATAAGGAATCAAGACCCGGACTTGTATCCTCCTTGTAATAGAAGATAGGCTAATCCCGATCCTACTAGGACTCTACATGTAAGCCGCCCCTTCAACTTATATAAGGAGGGGAAGGGCACCCCAAGAGGGACATGAAATAATCGCTAAGGCTAGATATAACAAAGGGGAGCCGGCTTATACAAAAACTCGCTCATGAGCATAATGAGACCTAGCCACAAACAACATGTAGGGTTATTACCGGATGATGTTTCCCGGGGCCCGAAGCTATCTAAACCCTTGTTTGTTGCATCGCTCGATTCCGATCAACCCCGTTCAAGCTACTACCTAGTTGCATTGGCCTCACGACAAGTCCTCACACTAGGACATCTACCGTGACAATTCCACGACACTTTGGGTTTCCCCCCTTTTATGATCACTATACGATCAGCCCACGTGACTCGTGTCATAGTAGCGCTACTCCAACCATCAAGCTAAACAAGCTTATTTGTTCAATTACAAATCTGCTATTATTAAAACGGAGTCATTTAATTGGTCAGCTAAATGTTCCTAATTTAGTTTCGAAAATGCATGTACACTTCTGGGGTGTGGATCTACAGGGTACCCGTGGTGGGCCGCGGCCCACCCTGAAATTTTTGGTTGGCCCATACCCTGATTCCCCTCTGTTCTTCCATGCTTCCGATCTCTACTCGCCCCCAGCCGCCTGCCTCGTCGGCGACTTGCCGCCCCCTATGGCATGACTCTAGCAGGAGACGCCGGACTAACAGGAGGTTGGGAGCCGCTCGCCCAATAGCGTCATCGCTGCCCGGGCGCGCTGCCGTGCCTAGCTTCCCAGTCCATTCAGGGCTCAGGCGTGCAGCACCCACTAAGCCAACCCGATTTATCCTGATATACATCATCAACCCTCAACAGCTATTCCCCATCACCAATTTTCTAATTGATTCATTACTCATTTGGAAGGACTGTCATTAGGGTTTGTTGTGTACTGAATGCTACGTACACTTAATGGTTCAGATATTTTAGTAATCTTTAGTACCTGTAAAGTTCACATTGTTTCAAAATTCCATCCCTAGGAACAAATACTATTCATGTTGGATTGTTTGTCATAGTGACATTTACCCAAATTACTACTGCAGGCCAGGTTTTTTGAGAATTTTACTTGTCCTTCTAACTCATTTGATATGATATCCAATTATTCACGTCGATTAGTTGCAAACAAGAAGTGCTAGACCAACTTCTTCATTCTGATTTTGGACCGTCTCTTACTGCAGTTACAATTCTGCATACTCGTGTTATTAAGCTCAGATGTAATGTTTAATTCACTACCTCTATGCTTGACTTGTAATATCTGTTGTCAATATTCTTTTAGGGTGGACCACCCTGTTTCAAAATAATGGAACCGCAGACATAAGTGAACAGTATTTGTCTATGTGATCTCTTCCATCATGTGTGGGCAATGAACACTGCATTGTATAGAAAGAAAGTGTCATATCCACATTTTACATAGACTATGATCTTTAACATGGAATACAATCTGCCTACTTGTTTTGTGTCGCACTACTAGCACTCCACCCTTGAAGCTAAACATTATGCCACTCATAATTCCTTAGTTTATTTGTTCAAAAACGAATTTGATATGATTCTAATGTGACAACTTCAGTTTTGAAATATGTGATCGTTTGGTATAGAGACGTAAGAGGTTTGTACTTCTATTTGTGGTCTGATCAGCACGGTTGCGGGATGAACTTTGTATACACATGGGTTTGTCGGGAGACACTCTTCGATTTGAATCCGCAATGCATCCACAATAATCTGACTACTTTTTATGTTTTCATGAATCATAGATACTGAACAACATCATAATGATTATGAGCTTGCGCGCATGAAAAGAATAAAGCAGAATAATGCCATGGCTGTCAAACTTGGCATTAAGGGATTGAAATCAAGTCTGGATGCTATGCGATGCAAAAGCTCTCCACCTACAGATTCGTGCTCAGAATATGATCCTAACAATGATTCTGAGCTAGAGGGAGACCTAAGTCAATGTAGCTCCTAGTGGAGGAGTCAGAGGAAGATGCCCTATCTTATTCACCTGTCAAGGTGCTTGCTCTAACTTTCCAAGGTCATATTGGTCGCACAGATCTTGCAACTAATGCTTTGCACTGCTTATACTTTCTTGCACTACCATTAGGTTAGTTTACACATCTTGTATGTGAATATGCCATGCCTATCCATTTTCAGTACATATTCCATCTGTCATCATACCATATTTATCCATTCAAATGGCGTTCTTGTGTATCAGACATTCAAAAGGAAGAGGGCGATTGCCGATTGCAAAGGAGCACAAACAAAGTATTTGGAAAAGGTAGTGACACCTGATAAATCAAATAGCCCAATTGGTGTAGTTGCGGTATCACCAGACCCAGAAAAGGCGGCCACAACTCTAGCAGACTCTAGCCCTACTACACTGGCCATCTCTGATGCCCCAACTCAGCAGACCCCAATAGCAGCAAGCAGTATGATGATGCTAGTTGACATAGCACCAGCTCTACGATGCAAAACCCCCATTCCAGGAAAGAGAGTACACCAAATTCAGTTTCCAAATCCCTTTTCGAATGAGACAGAGCCCTATTGCAGCAAATAGGACCCATGTTCCATTTATTACCAGTTTAGAAGACCAAGCTTATATCATTGTCAGGAACTTTGTGCGCTTTCCTTAATGGAAAGATTATACCACAAACACAGAACAATTTCCAACATTCCTCCGCAACTTACGTGTAAGTAATGTACTAATCTTGTTCATGGTAATTACTGCATATGTTTCTGCTGACAGAAGACACAAGATTTCATTCATTTAAATAGGCGAGGACCAAACTGGATAGTCAAGACGAGCAACGGTTGCTTGCACTTTTCAAGCAGTCGTTGATGAAGTATCGTTGCTACCCGAGGCAAGCGTAGTTTGATGGCAAGCCTCTAAACATAATTTCTATAAAGTCTCCGGTGCTACATTTATTAGACCGTGACTGGAATAATCTTGTTACAGATTGGTCCCGTCTACAGCGTAAGGGACTATCTATGATATGACATCATAATTTGATCTACTTTTCTGCATGTATCTTACAGTCTCACTTGTACGAAAATTGTTTACAAAAGAACATTCATTCTCAAGGGACAATAGAATCTCGCAACTATACTGCACACTGCATTGCTCTTGTGAGTACTTATTTCCCTCTATGACCATACTTACTTTCATAGCTGGTTGATTATGTAGCATCACTACACACGGTAGCCTCATTATCCTCCATTTGGTGGACATTATAAGATTGGTATCGACTCTTATATAAATTTAGAATCAACCTAATGATTTTGAAAAGGTTTAGCTTTACGACCCTCTTGTAAGGACGGAACATCTTCTATCACTGTACTTACATTAATAGCTACTCCCTCCGTCCCATAATATAAGAGTGTTTTGTACTGTACACCAGTGTACAAAACACTCTTATATTATGGGAAGGAGGGATTGGTTCATTGTGTAGCATTCTGCATCTTATCTCCCTCGCCCACCATTTACTAAAAAAATATCATATTTATATTTAATCTTACCAAAAAGTTGAATACACAGACAATGCCAGCGCATAAGTGTAGCCCATTGCTCTTGTCAGTACATTTTGTCCTGTAACGATTGTACTTACAGGGATTGGTATTTGACTATGTAGCATAAATCTGCATCTTATCTTCATTATCCTCTATCCCTTCCAGTATTATCATATCTATAATTAGTCTCTACAAAATGTAGAGTACATGCAATGCTTATGAAGAAGGGCATTATAAAGCTGGTGTTAACTGTTAATGTAAGTCAGTCCTTCTAAAGCCTTTATCCTCAACTGCTGTTTAATTTGCTCATACTCCGTATCGTCAACTTCTGTTTAGTTTGTTGTTTCTATCAAAATGCATATTCGCAACGACTGTAAGTTCCAAGTTTTAGTTGTAAAACCAAATTCCTTATTCATACGATACACATTACTCAATACTCCCTATATGTATGCTTGTTTTTGTGGATCTATAATCCAGTGTGTGGTGAAGCAGCCCACATTTGCACCTTGTCATCTCTTGTTTTATCTTACTGATGTGGCTGATGATATGAACAACATGCCATGCACATTAACAAAAGTAGATACAATGATTGTCTTTACCTTCATATATGCTTGTTTTGTCGACATGGTAATCCAGTAGTGTGGTGAAGCTCCTCGCATTATGAACAATGTAAAATTATGCTATTGATATTTTGAAATGACTCTTTATTTTCTAATTTAAATTGGATGGAATTGACATCATAGTTACCATCTTTGTTTATACATGTATAAAACCTATCATCTCTCTGCTTGTTTCTGGGTGATATGCCTGATGGCATGCACAAGTATGCTGAAGGCTATGAGACAAACCCAACATATATTGGAGCAAAGAAGGGAAAACATCTTGAAGATAGCGAGACAACCCCAAAGTCATGTCTTGATGCAATGTTCATGTTGCTTGAGACTAGCAGTGCGACAAGCTCGTAGAATTCGATGTTTGAATCAGTTTGACTTCTTCGGTCTCAAGTTCAAGCAGAAAGGCAGTATGCAACTCAACTTCGACTTGAAGTCCAATCTCTAAGGAAGATCACAAAGAACACCAATGAGAGCCTCATTGCTAAACAGCTACACGTGGAAGCTATGACCAAAATGCTAGGCCGGTCTCACAACCATGCTCAGCAGCTTGCGCAGCATCTCCCACACAAGGCAAACCTCTCATGAACTGTCTTGGAAGTGGTCTTGGTTCAGAAATATTCTGTTATGTGCAATGGCGCCCAATTTTTGTAATCTGGTTCTTCCTTGCGCTTTAGGATCACTCGTGGCGAACTTCGATGCCCAATGGATGTAATATAACACAAATCCTTTATTGTATAGTGTAGGTATGTTTTGAGTTACAATGACGAGTAGTTTTGTCCTTAATTCCTACTAGTTATGGTATATGCCATCATTCACTGTGTGAGAAAGGCATAAATGTGACGTATGTCAATCGGGCCGAAACTTTCGCCTCTATATGCCACAATTGGGCCTGTACACAATTTTCTTGGGCCTGAAAGGCCATTGGGGCCCTTCACACTTTGCGCCAGGCCCACAACTTACACGTGCCTACATTCGTCCCAATGTTTAGTTCGGCCTTTAGTGGACCCTGCGCTTAGTTGGGCCCATGTTGCTTTGGGCCGTTAACAGGCTAAATGTTCTACTGGCCTGTTGAGGCCTAGAAGATACCATGAGCCTTTAGCAGGCCGAAATGCATGTTGGGCCTCAATTTCCATAAGTCGTCCACTAGCCTTTAGGAGGCTGAAATGTAGACCGGGCCATTATTCGCCCAGTTATATGATGGGCCATTACCAGGCCAAAACATATCTTGGGCCTTAGTTGGCCCGCTGATATCATGGGCCCTTAAGAGGCTGAAACCTTAGTAGAGGCATCAACGGGCTGAATTATACGACATGCCTTTAATAGGCCCGAAGTCGCGTTGGGTTGGACTGTTGCCACCTTGATCACGGGCCGTTAGTGAGCTGGATGTCGCGTCAGACCATATATGGCCCATGGGCAGCACGGGCCATTCCCATGCCTAAAGACACATTGGGCTGAAATGGGCCCATGTCTTCATGGGGCCTCTAATAGGCCAAAATGTCAGTGGGGCCCAAATACAAGGTGAAACATTAACGTGCCAGATCTAGCTTTGGGTCGTACTTGGGCCATGTTTAAGCACACCGTTAGTGGGCTGGCCCAATAGTACCTAAGTAAATACTAGCACATATGCCCGTACGTTGCAATGGAAAAAAATGATGTTTCATGCAAGCATAATGTTCCACAACACCGGATTCACTATGAAGAAGATGCTACAATGCAGCATCCTTCTACAAAATGAACATAAAAAAATACCATGCAATTTAGTTGTGTTACATTTTCTTTGTCGGGCATAATCGCCCACTGATTCCATTTAAGTTTAATCCTTCCTTCAATTACCATGACGTCCTTACCCATTTTAGTCGGAAATCAAATCCTTCCTTTTCTAATTTAGTAGCCCCTGCACATTGAAGCCTACAGATCCTTGTTTCTCGAAAAAGAAGAAGCCTACAAATCCTTCCTTTTAATTATCCTACCTTTTTACCTCAAGTCCTTCCTTTGATTAGCCTCATCTATTTGAATATTCTATTTATTAAGACCATAATCTTTCAATTAATTATTCTGCCAATTTACCCATAATCCTTTCTTTAATTAACCACATCTGTTTAAATATTTTATTTAAGCCCACACTCCTTCCTTTAATTAGCTCATTCGTTTAATTAGCTCACCCTAAATATGATGAATGCCACTCGTATATTTAGAGAGAGTTGGAATTTGTAAATAAGAATGGTGCATAGGTTCTTTGGTTGTTACATCGAAGATGCAGGCATTAGGTTATGTGTTCAATCCCCACAATGTTGATTTATTTTGACCCAATTATTTTTCATGGTCTCTATGAAAGCCCATAAAATCCCATCCACATACAAGTACATGGCCCAGATCGTTTAGCCTGTGTACTAGCCAACCGTACAAAACTTTAGCGTGCACTTAGACAAAACGAAAAGGACTGAATCAAACCAATAATACCTATTCCCTTTAATAGTAGGTATAGAGTACAGGCCTTTAGCTGGACAGACTCATTTAATATTTATGGGCCACTTTTGGGCCAGTCCACGTGTCAACATATCATAGGCGCATATCGCCCATTGGATGAGTGACTTCTGTGCCAAGGCGGAGCTGACACATGGTTCCATCGGCCAATGAGAATTTTACACCTGGAAAATTGCCATTGGTCGTGGCTGTTAGCAGGTTATCAGATCCAAAATCGGTTCCGATAGCTTAACGTCGATCTGTTACGGTGGATGCCACGTGTTGGTTACCCTTGACGAAAGCACTTCCATGATGCGACATTTATCGTCATGGAAGTGGACACTTCCGTGATGATAATTTGGTATTGTCATGGAAAACTTATATGACTGCACAGGTATGACTATCTTGATTCTTTCATAAAATTGTCATGGATGTACATGAATGAAAGAAAACGTGACCTACTGTGACAAACATGTATTATCACGGAAGTGTTTTTTTGTAGCGACGGGAGACGGACCGGACAATTGGCACACCATGCCCAGCCGCCTCCCTTGTCTTACTCATCCTCGGAGGTGTCCCAGACCTCTGCGATGCCGGTGGACATGTGGTTGATGATGATGGACGTCTACGGTCCGTCGCTTCACCTGCCACATGCGCGACCAAACGTTGGACGGCCGCAAGTAGGACGCCTGGCTAACAGTGCTCCCGTCATTGGCCGCCAGCGTGGCCAACGCTTTTGCGGTCGCGTCCGGCTACGCTGCAATTCCGTTGCGAGCGGCGACTTGAGAGGGCGGTGACCTCAAGCTTCATCCCCGAAGACAAGCTCTCCCGCAGAGCGTTCGCGCTCGCAGTCATGGTGGGTACGTGTAGTGCCAGGTAGGAGGATGCGCTATGGTCTGGAGTGTAGCTAGGGGTTTCCTCTTTAAGTAGCGCATTCCTGTGAGGCCAAGCGTCCGGGTGTGTTATTAAGTCGCCGGAGTTGGTTCCTAATACGTCTCCAATGTATCTATAATTTTTTATTGTTCCATGCTGTTGTATTATCATTCTTGGATGTTTTACAATCATTTTATAGTGCCCAGTGCCACTTGCTGTATTTTGCTTGTTTTTTACATCGCAAAAAATCAATACCGTGAAATGGTTTGTGGATTTTTTGGGACCAAAAGACATCCAGTGGGCCAGAGAAGCACCTGGGGGTGCCTTGAGGGGGGCACAACCCACCAGGGCACGCCCAGATGTGTTGTGCCTACCTCGGTGGCCTCCCGCACTGCCTCTTCGCTCTATAAATACTCCAATATTCCAGAAACCCCAGGGGAGTCGATTTTTTTTTATTCCAGCCGCCGCAAGTTCCAGAACCACGAGATCCAATCTAGAGCCCTTTTCCGACACTCCGCCGGAGGGGAACACGATCACGGAGGGGTTCATCATCCTCATTTGCGCCTCTCCGATGATGTGTGAGAATATCATCACAGACCTACGGGTCTGTGGGCAGTAGCTAGATGGCTCTTCTATCTTTTTATCTCAATACAATGGTCTCTTGGAGATCTATTTGATGTAATGACTTTTTGTGGAGTGTTTGTTGGGATTCGATGAATTGTGAGTTTATGATCAAATTTTCCTTGATTTCATATCCTTTCTTGATTAGTGTAGCCTCCTATTTCTTATCCGATATTTGGGTTTTGTTTGGCCAAATTGATCTATTTATCTTGCAATGGGAAGAGGTGCTTTGTAATGGGTTCGATCTTGCGGTGTCCCGTCCTAGTGACAGAAGGGGTAGCAAGGCACTCATGTATCATTTCTATTAAGGATGAAAAGATGGGGTCTATTCCTACATGAATACACCTTGTCAACATCATGTCATCATTCTTATTGCATTATTCCGTGTTTCCATGAACTTAATACACTAGATGCATGTTGGATAGCGGTCGATGTGTGGAGTAATAGTAGTAGATGCAGGTAGGAGTCGGTCTACTAATATTGGACGTGATGCCTATATACATGATCATTGTCTTGGATATCATCATAATTATTTGCTTTTCTATCAATTTCCCAACAATAAGTTGTCTACCCACCATATGCTATTTTCTCGAGAGAAGCCACTAGTGAAATCTACGGCCCGTGGGTCTATTTTCCTATCATATACTTTTAGATATATATTGCCATTTGCCTTTTCCTTTACTTGAAACTTTTATTTTCAGATCTATATTATCAAAAACACAAAATACCTTGCTGCGTTTTATTTGCTTTTATTTGCATCTTTCGATCTACTACTATTTTATCCCATCAACACGCCAAATTATGGCACCGTTACTGTCACGCCCAAGATGCGATTCTATCCCGATTATGTGCTGAACTCGTGATTGGGGCACAACCGCATTTCAGGCGCTTAGCAAGATGGATATCATTACATCGTACCATTACATAAATATATGGGGATACAACAATATGCAACAATTGCCACATGAATACAACAACATCATACACAAGACATCTGACTACGGATGAAAACACATGAAAATCGCAACGACATCCATCCTGCTATCCCAGGCTACCGACCAGGAACCTAACCCAAGATCGACGAAGAAGAAGAAGAAAGAACTCCAACACAACTAAACATCGCTGTCACGTCAATTTATCGAAAACCTGTACCTGCAACTGTTGTTGTAGTATCTGTGAGCCACGAGGACTCAACAATCCCATAACCATGGGTATCAAGACTAGCAAAGCTTAATGGGTATGGAAAGGATAAGTAGTGAGGTTGCAGCAGCGGCTAAGCTTTTTTATGGTGTCTAACTTACGATTTCCAGAGATAGATGAGAATCTATGCAAACGGTCGCAAACTAGTAATGTTAACTAAGTGATCCTGAGCTACATACAAGTCATACATAACCCCACTTTGTTCTCTTCCCAAACTTACTCGAAAACAGACGATCACGGTTACTCACGTGGTTGGTGTATTTTATTTCGGATCCTCTGTCAAGTTCTCTACAACGGGTATTAACAAATTCCAATCTGCCACATAACCGTGGGCATGACTTTTGAAAGATCATAACCCTCTAGGGGTGTCCCAACTTGGCCCATCACAAGCTCTCACGACAAGCAGAGGTAAAACCTCCATGTTGGGGACAACCCGATCAGACTCGGAATTCCGATGCACAAGATATTTTGACAATGGTAACACAAGTCCAGCAAGAACTCCCGGCGTGCCAACACCCTGATAGTAGCCACAGGTATATCTTCTGAGGCCACGTCCGGATGGGACATCCTACAGGTAAAACCAAATACCTCGGGTTTCCCCAAGGCGGCCCTGCAGTCTACCCGTTTGGGACCAACACCATCAGCACTGCCCCCCTATTATGTGGAATTAAGAATCCTCGGGGACGTGACCCCCTATGCAAATTAATTAATTAATAGTTTTAATATGTTGTTAAATTAAAACCAAAGTTGGGCCTTGCTGGAGGAGTTTTAGTCAAAGTGAAATGTCGAGGGGGGTCCATAAACCCCGATCGTGTTAGGAACGCAAAATCAAGGAACATAACACCGGTTTAGCAAAAACTAGGGCGGCAATAGTGGAACTAAGCACCAGACAAAAGACCGAGCCTTCCACCCTTTACCAAGTATATATGTGCATTATTTAAAGTAAGAGATATTGTGATATTCCAACATATCCATGTTCCGACATGGAGCAAACTTCATCTTCACCTGCAACTAACAACACTATAAGAGGGGCTAAGCAAAACCGGTAAAATAGCCAAACAACGGTTTGCTGGGATGGTGAAAAGGTTAGAGGTTGTTTCCTGGCATATTGGGAGGCTTGATAAACAAGTGGTAGGAAGCGCGACATAGAGATAGCATCGAGACTACTAGCGTGGAAAAGATAGTAGTGAGATCCAAGGTGACAGTCATCTTGCCTGGGATCCCGCTAGGAAGAAGATTGAGTCCATGAAGAAGATGAAGCCGACGAACAAGCGTAGTCGAACGAATCCTCACGATCGCAACGAAATAGGAACTAATGAGAAGAAGCAAACAACATGGTAAACACACAACACATAAAAAAGACATGATGCTCAACCAAGTATGATGCATGACAAGGCTACATGATGCTATTCATGGTAAGAGATGATGCAAACAAGAACATCACATAAAAGCAAGTTTAAATGAGGCCGGAAACAACATATAACAATCTAGTAAGTCCTCATATGCAAATTTCGAAATTGGTCCAGAACTGAACAAACATGAAGTTGGAGTTGTTAAACAGCAAGTTAGCATGCACCATGATGATCTACACAATTTTCTAGTCAAGTTACATATAATGTTTATTTAATTGGGAGCTACGGCCTAGAAGATATGAGCAAAACAAGTTAAGCATGTCATTGATGCAAAATGCATTTAAACATCAAGCACATCACTCAAAACATGGATGCAACATTACATGATGCATCCACATGCAAAACCAAGCAAGTTTCATATAGAGCATGCTCCAAACGGAGCCACGGTTCAACACATATAGAAGCAACAAGTTTGAAACACAATTTGTCCAAAATAGCAACTAGGCATCTTACAAGCATCAAATAAACATGCTACAAGAACAAGATTGCCACAAACATGGCATTCACTTGAAGAACATGTAATATTCTTCAAATAACAACAATGTTCAGGTTCATAGGCATCAAGATTAATCAACATGATCAATGCAAGAAGCAACTTTATATCACAGTTTATGACTTGTTGGAGGCAAGCAATAATTAAGCTATAGTTCAAGAACATGGCAAACAAAAGCATGGCATGCTAGTACATAACCTGGAGCTCAACTAACACATCACGACATAAACATGGGAGCACCAGGTTCATGACATTCATCAAAACAAAAGGAAAACATGATATAGCGGATTCTCAGACTTAGTGAAAATCTGGGAATGCAAAACAGCAACATTATGATGCTAGCTTTGGAGGCACATAACAGCAAGCATAGCAAGTTTAATAAACATGCAAAGGTCATGAACATGTAGTAGGCATGGCATACTTCCAATTAAACAAAGGACATAAGTTATAGAATGCATAGATTGAATACAATGAGCTTTGCAAAAAGGATCATTCTGTTGACATACTAACAGATTTATCATGATGACAACTTGAGAGCAAGAAAGAGACATGCTACAACAACGTATAATAGCATACTAGGGCATGTATGGATGGAGCATAACATGTTCTTCAAAACATGCCCACTGTAAATCTCCAAATATGCATAGATTTGACTGTATCGTCAGGAAAACATAGCATCACAATATAACAGATTCAGACTTCGCAGTTTTCAACAAGTGTAAGAAAAACAACAACATTATCTTAGCATGTTTGCAAGATAGTTACAATCAACACATGGCATATCATGGAAAGTGGATTACACCATTGCAACGGTGACATGATTATGCTCCTAAAACATGTACACATGATGCTCAAACTAAAATCACACAAAAAGATATGAAAATGACAAAAGAGCAAGTTATAACTGTTTTCAGCACTTAACAGCAACAAGCACTTTTGCAATAGAGATTAACATGTCAATATGCATCCCAAAATGTATGAAATTGCAACCAACATGTAGAGCACAATGATATGAACATTTTGATATATTATACACCCAACACGGATGAATATGCACAAAGATATAGCCACACAAACATGCACACATAATGTTATAAACTGGGGAGTTAGCGGTTTTCTCACCCCGGGGAAAAGTTGGATCTAGCGGTGCGAGACGAGCTGGTGCAAGGTTTGGAAGGAGGGCTTGGGGTGGACCGGGACGGAGCCATCCCTACGCGGGGTGGAGGAGGCTATGGCCCGAGCTGCACGCCGGCGAGCTCGACGAGGCACCGGGGACGGCGGAGACAGGCTCCGGTGGACGGGGATCGACGGATCTGGGTTGAGGCTGGCCGGATCCGGCGCGAGGGAGGATGGGTCCGGTCGGTGTACTAAAGATTGGGCCCTTTAGCACCCCATACTTGTGAATGGGCGCTCGCAGCCACGCCCGCGGCAAGGCCCGACAGGGGTCATCGAGGACAGATGCAAGGTGAGGAGGAGCGACCAAGCCAAAGAGCAGAAGACGAGCTGGACCCCCGGCAAGATCCTCGTCGGGACTGCTCGCGAGACCCCGACAAGATCCTTGCCGGGACAACTTGTCGGTCACGAACAAAAGCACCACCCTCGGGGTTGAGAGCCCTGACACCATCGACAACGTTAAGGCCAAGACCCAGGGGTATGCGCGTAGTGGGGTGCAGATCTCTATGCAGGCCAGAAGACGAGGTACCTTGCAAGATCCTTGCCGGAGGCTTATGTGAGCCCCCGGCAAGATCCTTGTCGGGGACGTCAGCAAGATCGCAGCAAGGCTCTGCCACCCCGTCACCGCTGCAGCACAGTACCCGGCCTGCCAGGCTAGCAGCCGTCTGCATGCTGGTTAGCCAACTTGGCGCTGCATGCCTCGTCCGCAGGACGCTTGTCAAGATGGAGCGAGGCGGCGATGGACGGGACGGGTCATACTCCCGTCCCCGATAAAGCTAGAGGGCACGTAAGCAACGCATTGAATGTGTTTGTCCTAAGACGCCGATGATAAGCATAGACACTGTAGCTACTTTACACCTCCTGTATGCCACTCTGGTAGCCCCTTGGACATATAAAAGGATGCCCACGACGTACTAGAGGAGGATTTTATCTTCTGAACCTCTTGGCCCAGCTTGCATGTTTAGCGGCGAGCCGAAGCTCAAGAACACAGAATATACACTCAAGCAGGACGAGGGTTTTACGCATCTCATCGTCCCGAACTTGGGTAAAAATTCGTCATGTTGATCCTTAGATCTTCTCTTTGCTCTACCCATCTTCCCTGCCAAACAGCATAAGGGATCCACGTCCCCCTTAGGTGTCGTCTTGCAGCGACATCTTTGGCGCGCCAGGTAGGGGGCGGAGAGTTCTGCAAAACCGATCTAGCGGTTAGCACATCATTTCCTCGATCACCATGGCTCCCAAGAAGAAAATAATCATGGTGATCGGTCCGTCTGGAGCCGATATGCCCGGGCCAGTGCGGACGGGCGACGGGGTAGTCGCTGATGGTGGCGGAGGTGCGGCTCTCGAACATCCACGACACTCTGGCATTCGAAGCCAGGCGAGCGGCGTCATTCGCGCCCAAGACGACGAGCCGCACGCAACCGCATCCAAGAGTGGAGCCATGCTGCCCACGGGATGCCTGGCGACCTCCAGGGGCGAAGCCATGCTGCCTATTGGTGCCGCGATGACCTCCAAGACACCCCTGCCGGCGCCCGCACCACGGTCCCCCCAGGTCGTGCACGGCAAACCGCACTGCAACGTTGGTGACCTCGGGCGCCGCCGCAGGAATAGCCCTCTGCATCATTCTCGAGATGCACATGGCCAGCATGAACGCCAAGATGCTGGTCAAGATGGCGCACAACCACGAAACTGTGATGACGCTCCTTCTAACATGGTTAGAAGTCTGAGCACCTCCCGTTCCTCGCTCTTGTCCCTGCCACCTACGCCAGCGGAAGCTTTAGTGCGGGTGCAGCTACTCCTCGACTTCCCTCGTGCTGCAGTGAAACAAGAAGAGTGGAGGGCTGCTATCCAGAGCCTTATTGCCCACACCGACAAGGATCGATACCAGGAGGTGGGCCCCTCGCCGCGTCGGTCCACCGAGCCGGCGCGTGCCGACGGTGGGAGGGCCGGAGGCGCCGCAACCACAATGCACCCCCCTCCACCATGGCTGCAACAGTCTCCAGCTCGGTGGGTCGACGCCTCTGATGATAGATCCACGGCTTCGTCTGATCCACAAACTCATCGCGGCCAACGTCAAGTTCTTCGGGAGAGGGTTAAAGAGGACGCTCAAACTACCATCGAGCAGCGATGGAAAGCACACCATCAATCTGATAGGCTTGCAGGGCCCACTGCGTACAGGCCTGCGCAGGGGGATACTGGTGACCTGCCTTATGAGGTAGGTTGTCTAGCTTTTACTAGTGAGCTGTGACAGTTCCAGTGGCCCACTACTCGCACATTCAAACCTGAGGTCCCAGAGAAGTATGACGGCAAGACCCATCCGTCTGAGTTCTTGAGCATATACACCATTGCGATGCAAGCTGCCAGGGCTCGAGAAGGGAAAGTGCTCGCAAACTACTTCTCGTTGGTGCCCAAACCCAACGTTAAGTCGTGGTTGATGCACCTGCCGGTAGACTCCATCTCCTCTTGGTCGGACATGTGCCACGAGTTTGTTGGCACCTTTACTGGAGGCCATAAAGCTCCTGGCCAGGCCAGTGATTTGCATCTCATTCCCTAGAAGGATGGCGAATCCCTGCGCAAGTACATACAGAGATTCAACCGTGTGCAATACAACATCCTAGATGTTCATCCTGCCTCTGTCGTCAGTGCGTTCCATCAGAACGTGCGCAACCGCAAGATGCATGGAGAGCTGGCATGAACAAGGTTAGGGATATTGCTGAACTATATGTTCTGGCCGACAAATGTGCTCGTGCTGAAGAAGGGAGGAAGTACCCCGGCGAAGATGCCGATGCGGGAAGCGATTTTGGTGACGAAGACGTCGTCGCCCCGGCAAAGAAAGGCCGGAGACGCAATAGGAAGCGCAAGGGAAAAACCATGCTTGCCGTCGAGGAATCCGGTGACCCGGCACCGCCAAGTAGGCCAATGTTGACATCCCCGGCAAGGATGTTTCCGGGTGTGCCACCTACCAAGACTTGGCGGCTGCTGACAAGTCAAAGGGCTCCAACAAGCAATGTTGCAAGATCCATCGCACCAAGGGCCATGACCTCCAGAACTGCCGGCAAGTTGAACAACTTGTGGAAAAGCAGAGAGCTGAGTATGAGAGACGAGACAAGGAGAAGGGCCAAGATGGTGCCGAGGTGTCCGGCAAGAAGCGCAGTGGCCGTGGGGGGGCCGCGGCAAGGAGAAGCAACAAGAGAGGCCTTCTCGAGGCCGCGACAAGAAAGAGGGGGATGATGACCACGAAGAGGACGACGAGTCTAGTTACCAAGAATTTCAAAAGGCCACAGAAGCCATGTGGATCGATGGCAGTGCCTCATTGCATTCTTCTCACCGCCAGTTCAAACAGTGGGTGCGCTAGGTCAATGCGGCGGAGCCATCGATTGACGCCCAGAAGCCACTGAAATGGTCTAGCACGCCTATCATTTTCGACGCCGAGGACCACCATGATCACACAACTGCAGTCGGGTTCTTGCCATTGTTGGTTTCACTAACGATTTGCAACCTCAAGGTGAAAAAAATGTGAGTTGACGGCGGGGCCGGTCTGAACTTGATCTCACCCCAAGTAATCAAGAAGTTGCAAATCCCCAACGGGGATCTCGAAGAGACGGACACGTTTCAACGGATAAATCTGGGGAGAAGCCAACAAAAGGGTAAGATCACATTACCAGTTACATTTGGTGGCGAGCTGAACTACAGGATGGAGAAGATCGTTTTTGATGTAGCCAGGATCCCGTTGCCATATACGGGATCCTTGGCTGCCCAACACTGGCCAAGTTTATGGCGGCATCACACTACGCCTACAACACGCTGAAGATGCCTGGCCCGATGAGCATCATCATTGTCAGCTCCGACAAGAAGGACGCACTCATCTGTGCGGACCAACTCTACCAGGAAGCGGTGGTATCACCTGCCGCCAAGTCACTTGCTCCTGCCGCTGGAGCCCCCGAGGTGAAGAAGACCGGCAAGACCTCAGTCGTGGGCAAGGTTTCTGGCCCCGGCCTAGACTGTCGCACCCACTCCAGGAATCGTGCCTCTTCAGAGTGCTGTGTTCCCGTTGAGGACGTGCCAGAGAGCTCCACCGACAAGAGCAAGAAATCGAAGGCTACACCACCAGAGACCAAGAAGATGCCCGTCAAGGAGGACGGTAGAGGCAGAGCTTTCACTATAAGCTCCACCCTCGAGAGCAAATAGGAAAGCACGCTCATCGCCTTCCTGCGGGAGAATTTCGATGTGTTTGCATGGCAAGCATCCGACATCCTCGGCGTTCCCAGGGAGGTGATTGAGCACCATCTTGTTGTATGTCCTCGAGCCCCGGCGTTCCTCGACGCCTATTTAGGATACCACCATATCTTCTTGACGAAGGAAGACGAAGAGAAGACCGCCTTTATCACCCCATGTGGTATGTATTTTTTGTACGAATGCCTTTCGGGTTGAAAGGTGCTGGTTCAAAATTTGTAAGAGCAGTTCAGATCGGTTTTGAGCCCTAGCTCCATAGAAATATGGAGGCTTACATGGATGACATAGTGGTCAAAACAAAGGACAGGGCAACACTTGTGCAAGATTTGGAAGAAACATTTGCAAATTTGCGCAAGATCAATCTCAAGCTCAACCTTGAGAAGTGTGTGTTTGGTGTTCCATCCGGCATGCTTCTCGGGTTCTTTTTATCTAAGTGCGGGATCAAAGTGAACCACGACAAGATCAAGGCAATTGAGCAGATTGAAGCACCATGGCGAGTCAAAGATGTGCGTGGGCTTGCTGGCTGTGTTGCTGCTTTAGGTAGGTTCATCTCCAAATTTGCTGAGCGCGCCCTCCCCTTCTTCAAGATTTTGAAGAAGGCAGGGCCCATGAAATGGACCCCGGAGGTCGAGGCAGCGCTGCTGGATTTGAAGAGGTACCTCTTCTCTACGCCAATACTAGTTGCGCCTAAACCACAAGAGCTATTGCTGCTATATCTAACGGCAACGAATCAAGTGTTCAATGTTGCGCTTGTGGTGCAGAGAGAGGTTGACGAAGAGGCAATGGCAGCGGCAAGACTGTCAGATGATGAGCCAGAGCTCTCACCGACATGGTCTCGTGCCGAAAGGCAGGACCCCCGGCAGAGTCTGACATTGGCAAGGCAGGGGCCCCGATAGGGTATGGCATCAGCAAGGCAGGATCTGCACAAACAAACGGAGTAGTATAGAGGAAGAAGATGATGCAGCACCCAGTTTACTTCATCAGCTCCCTCTTGCAGGGGGCTAGATCAAGATACTCTGGTGTGCAGAAGTTGCTCTTCGGCCTCCTTATGGCCTCGAGGAAGTTGCACCATTATTTTCAAGCACATGAGATCACCATCATCACTCGCTTCCCACTGCAACGGATGTTGCACAACCCAGATGCGACCGGAAGGATTGTGGAATGGGCGTTGGAACTATAAAGCTTTGGTCTTAGGTTTGAAAGCACTTCAACAATCCAAAATAGAGTTTTGGCAGAGTTCATTGTAGAATGGACCTCAACGCCTGACGAAGAAATACAAGAGATCACTCTCCCCGGCAAGGAAACTAGCCGCAACTGGATTATGTACTTTGATGGGGCTTTCTCGCTACAAGGCGTCGGTGCCGGCGTGGTGCTTGTCGCGCCCATCGGAGAGCACCTCAAGTACGTAGTCCAAATGCGTTTTCCCCGTGAGAGATCGACGAACAACACCACGGACAATGCGGGACTACTTGCCGGTCTCAGGATTGCGGCAGACCTTCGGATCAGAAAGTTGATTGTCCGTGGGGATTTGCAACTCGTAGTGAAGCAGGTGAATAAGGATTATCAAAGACCGCTTATGGAAGCTTATGTGGATGAAGTGAGGAAGTTGGAAGAGCGTTTTGACGGTATGCAAGGAGAACAACATTGCTGACGACCTAACAAAACGTGTTGCCCTCAAGTTACTTGTGGAACCAGGGACCTTTGTGCTCCAACTGACTCAGCCATCCGTTGAACCATCGGCAGGACAGGATAAACGAAGAAAATCGGGCCCCGACAAGTACTTTCCCGCCGAGCTCCTAGGAGCTGCCGGCAAGGATGTTGCCGTGTATGCCGAACTTGCGAGGGAATGACATGCTCTGGCATGGCCCTAAGCCCTTGCCGTAGAGACGACCGCTCCCATGGCAGAAGATATGCCTCTAGTCCTTGTCGTCGAGACTCGAGCTCAGGCATGGGCATAACACATTGTTCAGTTCCTCCAAACAGGGGAACTTCCTGGGGAACAGGAAGAAGCAGAGAAAGTAGCCCGTTGGTCTGCCATGTACCAGTTTGTGGACGATGTCCTTTATAGGAAAAGATCGAACGGTGTGAAATTGAAGTGCATTCCCGGGGAGGATGGACTGGAGCTATCGGCAGAGATACATGGAGGCGTATGTGGCTCTCACATAGGATCAAGAGCCCCTGCCCGCAAGGCATTCCAGCAAGGTTTCTTTTGGCCCACTTCTCTCTAGGATGCAGTAGTAACCAGGTTTGAAGCGTGTTAGTTCCATTGGAAGAAACTCCATCAACCAGATCAAGCTCTTCAGACAATCCCTCTTTCCTAGCCATTCTCGGTTTGGGGGCTCGACATACTGGTCCCCTTTCCCCATGCTGTCGGGGGCTTTGAGTACTTGTACATTGCGATCGACAAGTTCACAAAGTGGCCAGAAGTGGAGGCAATGAGAAACATGATAGAAGAATTAGCCGTCAAGTTCTTCAAAGGACTAGTTTGCCGTTTTGGTGTGCCAAACAGAGTCATCACCGACAATGACTCACAGTTCACAAGCCGCACCTTCATGCTATACATCCAAGACCTCGGCAGTAAGATATGTTTTGCTTATGTTGCACATCCACGAAGCAACGGCCAGGAAGAACGGGCAAATGCTGAAGTGTTGCAGGGCCTCAAGACGAGGACTTTTGACAGGCTGCACAGGTGCGGAAGACGCATGATTGACTAGTTGCCGACAGTTCGTTGGTCAATCAGAGCAATTCAAAATCGAGCCACCGGCCAGACACCCTTCTCCCTCGTGTACGGGGCATAAGCAGTTCTCCCCATGGAACTCACATACGGGTCACCTCGAGTGCTCGAGCTTGAGCAAGAGCAGTTGCGACAAGATGATCCAACGCTCCTCGAGGAAGATCGTCTTCAAGCTGCTGTGTGAGCTACACGATACCAGCAAGCCTTGCGCCACTACCATAGCCGCAAGGTTCATGCCCGAAGCATTGAGGAAGGCGGCCTTGTTTTTCAGTGCGTTCAATCGGCCAAGAATTCTAACAAGTTGGAATCAAAGTGGGAACGCCCTTACCGAGTAAGAATACGAGTCACCAGGCCCGGCGCAGTCCACCAGGAGATCGAAGATGGTATCTCAGTGAGCAACTCCTGGAACATAGAACATCTTCGCAAGTTTTACCCATGAGGCGCGGTTGCCGGCCCCCCTGGCAGACCACCTTTTGTACAAGCCTTGCTGACAAGGCATGTGACCCTTTGTACAAAGCCAGGCACAGACCCTGAGCATCCGATAAATAAATGAAGTGCTAGCGCCCTAAGAATTAGCATGCATGCTAGGTTGAGTCTCTCTCTGGTAGGGTTGATAGTGCTTAGCGTCAGCTAACCACTAGCATAGAGGTCGAGTATCTGTCTTTCTGTCCTTTCTAGTACTTTTTGATCAGCAGGCCGTGCGGGCACTTCAGCGGAACTTTTTAGAAGAAAGGAGACGAACTGACGCCCCGACCCCGGCAGCAGATTCAGATAAGTCCTTTCTTTACCCCCGCTGCGTTCTTCCGTATGAAGCTTGAACGTATGAAACTTTGCTCGATCCCATGCCACCATGCTCCCTCGTTCTTATGCCCAAAACCCTTTCTTTTGGGCTGGAATTTGGTTGTAGTTGCGGTGGAAGAGGGACGGGTGGAAGGCCTAACCTGCTTCGCCCCTACCTCCGCTGAGAGCGTGGGCATAGCCGGGGTACAAAGCGGGAAGATGGCAAGGCCTGTTGCCGGATGACTTTTTTTTCCTGAAAAATCACGAGGACTCGCTCCTTGGTGTGAGCCTCGCACACGCAAAAAAGAACCTGGAAAACACCCTTTTTCTTCATTAATATGTTGATTAAACAAGTACAATTCATATGGAATATAAGCATGAGCAAGGGGTTACAAAGTTTAAATTCGGCAAGTGCCGCCGCGCTTAGGATCTACAAAAAGATAAGATGCCCGTAATCCCTTTC
This sequence comes from Secale cereale, assembly GCA_902687465.1. Lineage (NCBI taxonomy): Eukaryota > Viridiplantae > Streptophyta > Magnoliopsida > Poales > Poaceae > Secale > Secale cereale. The sequence continues at coordinate 345,123,449 of LR738714.1, forward strand.
TTGTCCCTCTCCTCAGGAATCGGATCGAGATAGCAAGGGGGCAAAAAGAGTGCCCAGGCGAGGTGCCCGCGACAGAAGACACCAAGAGAACATCCTGGCGACCGTCCAGAAGAGGGCTGCTGCTGACGATGCCGGGAGAGAAGCCGAAAGATGAGGCAGCAGGACGGCAATACGACACGAAGGCGTCGGTGACGTCGTACTCCGACATGACGGCCAGCCACCCACCTTCTTCGTCTTCTCTGGCCTTCCAGAACTAGCCACCAGAAGCGACGGACCCAAAAACTTCAAGGAGCTGGCTTGAGGGGCCGCCGCCAAGAACTACCCCCCGGCAAATTGCTTTGCCGGGGAGAGGGCTAGGTGCAAATGGTGGTGCTTCCAGCGTCGCCTGGTGATAGGGGGTCTGACGCCTAGTCAGACCCGCCCCCGTCTTCCTCCCCACCGGTCTCCCCCTCATCGCTATCGCTCGAGGAGGAGCTTTCATCGTCGGTTGAGCTCTCCGCGCAGCACCCTAATCGGATTCTCGAGCGCCCAAAGACCTTGACAGAGAGCAGGTCAGCCTCCACCTATTTGAAGCAGAGGACGTGCCCCTTCATCAAGTAGTGGGTGCGTGCAAAGGTTTTCCAACCACGACGAAGAAGCATTACATGAGGGATGGGGAACTTCACGTTCGCCCACATAGAGCCATTGCAACATCCCTTGATGTGAAGCATCAACCATGATGGCTGGTCAGCCTCCAGCACCCTCGCGAACGGCTCGGGAAGACGAAGGCGGCTACACGGTGGTTCGCACAGCCGCAAAATAAACTCCAGCGCTGTGTCTCCGACATGGCCGCTTGGCGAAGCGGGAGGAGACGGCGGCGCCGCAGGTTCCCCACTCCCACGTCCCCTTCTGCCTCGACCACCTCGCCGACCATGACCCCGTCCAGCACCTTTGCCTGGGGGGCTCGGCTCTTCTCCTTGGGTTCTTGGCTCTTCCTTGACCGCCACAGCTCTCTGGCGAGAGCACGATCTAGTAGCCTCCGCAGAGGGTCGGCCGCAACCACGCCATCTCGGCATGGTGGTGGGTGGAGAACGGAGAAGAAGAGAAGACGCAAGGAGATGCCCTTCCCTTCTCCTCCCAATCCTGCTTTTATAGCCAAGCGAGAAGGACTGGGGGCTGGCTCTATACCTTCTCTGGAGGGCCCTTTCGAGTCCAGCTCATTAAAGCCATTGGCAACGAGCGAGGTCATCGGCCGCCATCCCCGCGCCAATCAAAGGTGCATGGGTATCTGCCATGGCGCACCTCCCCATATCCCGCGCATCTACCACCTACCCCACGCCATGCATGTGTCATACGTGGCGAAAAATGCGGGCGTGGTGGGTAGCGTGAGACGGCAATTACCATCTCGTGAAATAAAGGCCATTCACGGGCCACTTCAAGCATGACAGACGATAAGATTACAGCATGTCCCCTGCCACGCGTGCCCGCGCATCGTTTGGGCCTAGCCCAATGACGCTTCGCACTCGTGTGTGGCCCAGGCCCGGGGGCTCCTGTCGGTGTACTAAAGTTTGGGCCTTTTAGCACCCCATACTTGTGCACGGGCAGTCATAGCCACGCCCGCGGCAAGGCCTGACAGGGGCGATCAAGGACAGATGCAAGGTCGGGAGGAGCGACCACACTAGTGACTAGAAGACGAGCTGGACCCCCGGCAAGATCGGCAAGACCTCGTCGGGACGGCTCGCGAGACCACGGGAAGATCCTTGCCGGGACAACTTGCCAAGCAGCAACAAAAGCACCACCCTCGGGGTTGAGAGCTCTGACACCATCAACAACATTAAGGCCAAGACCCAGGGGTATGCGTGTAGCGGCGTGTAGATCTATGTGAAGGCCAGAAGAGGAGGTACCTTGCAAGATCTTTTCTAGAGGCATCTCTGAGCCCTCGGCAAGATCCTTGCCGGGGACGTCGGCAAGATCATGGCAAGGCTCCGCCACCGCGTCACCGCTCCAGCACAGTAGCCGGCCTGCCAGCCTAGCAGGCGCCTGCGTGGTGGCATGCAGATCTTCGTGAAGATCCCGCCCCCTCTCCAACACAGCAGCTGGCTAGTCAACTTCGCACTGCATGCCTCGTCCGCAGGGACATCTGTCAAGATGGAGCGAGGCAGCGGCCAACGGGACGGGTTCTACTCCCGTCCTCGATAGAGCTAGAGGGCACATAAGCAACACATTGAATGTGTTTGTCCTAAGAGCCCGATGATAAGCATAGACACTGTAGCTACTTTACACCTCTTGTATGCCACTCTGGCAGGCTCTTGGACATATAAAAGGGGGCCCACGGTGTACTAGAGGAGGATTCGATGTTTTGAACCTCTCGGCCCAGCTTGCATGCTTAGCAGCGAGCCGAAGCTCAAGAACACAAAATATACAATCAAGCAGGACAAGGGTTTTACGCTTCTCAGCAGCCCGAACCTAGGTAAAAATTCATCGTGTTGATCGTTAGATGCGCTCTTTGCTCTAAACCTCTTCCCTGTCAAACAACAGAAGGGATCCACGTGACCCCGTAGGTGTCTCCCTGCGCCGACAGGGCCGACCGGAATGGAAACGACGGTGGTTGAGGACGGCGCGGGCCTGCTCCGGCAGGGCAGCAGGGCGGCGGGGTCGGCCGAGCTGGCGGTGAGGCAGCACCGGAGCTCGGCGGAGGAGGCACAAAGGAGCTCAGGGAGGAGGCGCACCAGGGCGCGAAGTGGTCGCGGCGGCGGCTATTGGCGACGACGAGCGCGCGCGAGGCAGGGAGTGGGAGGCGGCGAGTGCTGCAGGCTGCGACGGCGGGCGCTCGGGCCCCGGAAGGGCTCGGGCGGGCCGCGGTGGTGCGAGGAGACATGGGGGTGAGGTGTCCAGGTGGGATCGGAGGAGAGCGGCGGCGCTGGTCAGGTGGCAGCTCGTGGTTGGCCGAGGGCGCGACAGCGGAGGCGCCAAGTGGCGAGGAGGAGCTGGTTGGCGCAAAAAACGATGGGAATCTGGTGGCTGTAGGTGGGAGAGGGGCTAGGGTATGTTAGCTTAGGTTAGGCCATTTTTGGCAGGGGTAGTGGTCTTTATATAGCAAGAGTAGCTAGGGTTGGGGGTTTTGGAGGGTTTCTGGACCCTCCGAGTGTGATCCGACGGATCCGATTGCGAGGGGGAGGTTAGGCAGGCCTAGTGGGCTGTGTAGAGGTGTGTGGGCTGAGATGAGAGGATAGGAGATAAGTGCAGCCCGGCGACGGTTTCGGAGACCAAAACGTTCGACGAAAATACCAGCAACGGTGCCGCTATATGTTTAACGGTTGGGCTAACAAACAGACTCCGAATGCGATGAAATTTGACAAGCGGTCTATCTACACTATAATAAGACCGCACGCCAACATTCACCTCATTCTGAGAACATTTTTGTACCACTTATAAAATAATATTTCAGAGGTGCCGCGGGCGCGTGCGAGTGTGTCTGGGCTCAGAACGGACAACAGAAAGGACTGGGAGACCTACACGGATGCAAGTTTTGGAAACATGCAGATGAAATGCACATGGTGACATGTCAAAGTGCAACACGCAAGAAAATGACATGGCAACAACAACGTATAAGAGGAAGACATCTGGCGCTTCGGTCTCGGGGTGTCATAGTTACCCTAAAGGGATTGACAACCCCTTTAATGGTCCGGGTTGCAAGTATTTGTTCTTTTTGTGCAGGTACTGTTTACATATCGTCGTGTGGTTCTCCTAATGGTTTGATGACCTTGGTTTCATAACTGAGGGAAATACTTACCGTAGCTATGCTGCATCATCCCTTCCTCTTTGAGAAAATACTGACGCATCTCAAGCACACGTCAAAAGAATTTATGGCGCTGTTGCCGGGGAGACATCATCAACATCTATCTGGTTCCTAATCACAAATCTTATCTCCTTGCAATTTACATTATTTTCCATTTGCCTCTCGTTTTCATCTCCCCCACTTCAGGAAAAATTGCCACTTTTATTCGACCTCTTTTTCGTTCTCCATTTTTCGGTCGGGTCTATCGCCTACTTGTGTTCTTGTTTAAAATTCCTCAAGATGACGCAAGAGAACACTAAGTTGTGTGATTTTTCCAATACCAACAACAATGATTTCATTAGCACTCTGCCACTAGTGCTGAATCTTGTGATATTAATGTTGCTTTGTTGAATCTTGTCATAAAAGATCAATTTTCCGGTACTCCTAATGAGGATGCCGCGTCCCATCTTAACATATTCGTGAAGTTATGCAATATGCAAAAGAAAAAATATGTGGACAATGATATTGTGAAGTTGAAATTATTTCCATTCTCTTTACATGACCCTGCTAAAATTTGGTTTCCGTCTTTGCCTCGCAATAGTATGGATTCTTGGGATCGTGCAAAGATGCTATTATTACTAAGTATTTTCCGCCCGCAAAAATTATTCCCTTAGAATCCACATCATGAATTTCAAGAAACTTGAGCACGAACATGTTGCACAATATTGGGAAAGGATGAAATTGATGCTTAGGAATTGCCCAACTCATGGGTCAAATCTTTGGATGATCATACAAATTTTTTATGCAGGGTTGAATTTTGTATCTAGAAATCTTTCGGACTCCGCTGCAGGTGGTACTTTTATGGAAATTACTTTGGGTGAAGCCACCAAATTGCTTGATAATGTTATGGCGAACTATTCACAATAGTATTCCGAAAGGGTGCCTACTAGTAGAAAGGTTAATTCAGTTGAAATTGATTCTTTGATTGAAAAAGTTGACGCTCTTATAAAAAAGGTCGCTAGTAAAAGTGCTCCTATTGACCTTAAAGATATGCCTTTGTTTGATTGAGCAAAATAGTGATGCCATAGATGTGAATTTTATCTCGCGAAACAATTTCAATGACAATGCTTATAGAGGTCCTTTTAATCCTAGGCTTTTTCCTGGAATTTTTCTCTAATAGTTATGGTAATTCCTATGGTAATTCTTCTCATAATAATAATAGGAATGCCTCTGATCATGAGAATAATATTAAAGAATTTATCGATACTCAAAAGGTTTTCAATGCTTCCATAGAAGAAAAAGTGAATTAGATTGATGATATGTCTAGAAGTATTGATCGAATTTCTCATGATGTGGAAAATCTAGTGTTGAAAAATTTTGTGCCTAAGTTTGAGGAATCAATTTAGGCTCTTTATGTTTCTATGGATGAAAGTATGAAATGAACCGCTATGCCTAGAGCTAAAAGGAAATTTTTAGAAAAAGCATTTTCTAGTAATTGCTTTCATAAAAATGATGAAGATCTTAAAATGATTGGTGTTTATTTTATTGATTCCATGTTTAGTAAAGTTTAACTTGATGATAAAGGGACTGAAGAAGAGTCAACTTTAGCTAGAAGGCGTCCCGATAATTCGGAGGGTGAAAATCTTGCTGAGAAAATTGATAAAAGTGGGTTTGGAGTGGTCAAAACTTTAACTAGTGATGTGCCCACTCTTTTGGATTACAAGGACCTTAATTATGATAGCTGCTCCTTGATTGATTGTATTTCCTTGTTGAGATCCATGATAAATTCACCTCATGCCTATGAACAAAATAAAGCTTTTACTAAACATATTGTTGATGCTATGATGAAAGCTTTAGATGATAAGTTGGAATTCGAAGTGTCAATTCCTAGAAAATTAAATTATGAATGGGAACCAACTATAAAAATCAAGATGATCTTGGTCTAGTGCAATGCTTTATGTGATTTCGGTGCTAGTGTTTCCACAATTCTGAAATCTCTTCGTGATGATCTTGGTCTTGCCAATATTAAAGATTGTTCTCTTAATTTGCATTTGGCGGATTCTACTATTAAAAAGCCTTTGGGAAAGATCAATGATGGTCTTATTCTTGAAAATAGAAAATGTGTACCCATATACTTTATTGTTCTTGACATTGATTGCAATCCGTCTTGTCCTATTATACTTGGTAGACCATTTTTACGCACTATGGGTTCAGTGATTGATATAAAAGAGGGGAATATTAAATTTCAATTTCCCTTGAGAAAGAGCATGGAACACTTCCCTAGAACTAAAATCAAATTGACTTATGAATCTATAATGAGGGTAACCTATGGATCATCCAACAAGGATGACAACACTTGAGATCTTTCTATTATGCGTAGCTAAGGGCGTAAAACGATAGCGCTCGTTGGGAGGCAACCCAACTTGTATATTTTTACTTTTTGGTTTTCAAGCTGTTTTCAATAAATTACCCAATAACACATCTGATTTGATGTGTTTTTGTGGTTTAAATAGGTTTTTTTGCCAAGAAAAGCCTTTGGAACGATTTGGTTGATAGTTGATTTAATTGCACTGAAATTCAGAAAAATTTGCGTCCAATGTTAGAATTTCCGACGATTACTGGAACGTGATAAATTCATAAAATGTTCACATGTTATCAATATACAAATTTTCCACGTTGTCCTAATTTTTCAGAATTTCCAGAGTTACATAATTATGATAAAAAATTGCATCTCGACAAACTGTTCTGTTTTTGACAAATCATGTTTTCGTTGTGTTATGTGCTGGTTTTGATAGATTTATGCTTTCTTTTGAAGATTTTTTGCCATAGAAAAGTTAGAATACAGTAGATATAATACAATTACAAAATATGAATTGGTTTTCTACAGTACTTATAGTAAAGATTGGTTTTGTTATACTAACGGATCTCACGAGGTTTTGTTGAGTTTTCTATGATTGAAGTTTTCACGTTTTGGGTGAGATCACGATGGATGAAGGAATAAGGAGTAGAAAAAGGCTAAGCTTGGGGATGCCCGAGGCACCCCAAGATAATGTTCAAGAAGTATCAAGCATCTAAGCTTGGGGATGCCCCCGAGTTGCATCCCCTCTTTCTTCTAACAACCATCGGTATTTTACTTGAGACTATATTTTTATTCATGACATATTATTAGTTTTGCTTGGAGCGCCTTGTATGATATTAGTCTTTGCTTGCTTTTCTCTTTAGTTTTTAACAAGTATCCTTGATGTACACACCCATTTGAGAGAGCTAAATTATGCCATGCTTTCTCCTATGCTTCACTTAAATTTTCCGGGAGCCATGGAGTTGCTCTAGTTCTTCACTTATATCTTTTTTAGCATGGTGCGCTTTGCTATTTTTTAAGAAATTCACTCATGCTTCCCTTAGAACAATTTGAGAGAAGAAAATATTATGCTCATGTTATTCCCTTATATTTGTTTGAACTTACTAAAAGCAACATATGAAACTAGTCCCAAAGTGATAGATATCCAAGGGGGATATAATAAAAACTTTCATGAAGATCATTGGACAAAATAAACTTGATTCTTTGTAATAGTTTTAAGATATGATGATAGTGATATGTGAGCCATGTTTATGAGTAATTATATTTTAGTAAGAATATTGATGCTAAGGTTTGTGATTCCCTATGCAAGCACGAAAGTCAATGGTCATGCAATGAAATTACATCCTACTTGTGTTGCATTATTCAGTGTCAGTTATGTTTAATGTTCTCTTATGATGGTTTTTGTTAATTGGTTAGTCCCTTCTAAATCTCTTGCTAGCCTCCACCTTGTACTAAGTAGAAATACTACTTGTGCATCCAAATCCTAAAGATAAAGTTGTGCCAAATGAGTCCACCATACCTACCTATATGTGGTATTCCTTGCCGTTCAAAGGAAATTTGTACGTGCCAACTCTAAATTCAAAGGAAATTATTTGCTTTTATATCAAACGCCCAACAGTAATTTGTCTACCCACCGTATGCTATTTTCTCAAGAGAAGACACTAGTGAAATCTATGGCCCCCGAGTGTATTTTCCTATAATATACTTTCAGATCTATATTGCCATTTGTCTTTTCCTTTATTTGCAAATTTTATTTTCAAATATATATTTTAGAAACACAAAAATACCTTGCTGCGTTTTATTTGCTTTTATTTGCATCTTCAATCTACTACAATTTAATCCCATCAACACGTCAAATTCTGGCACCGTTACCCGAAAAGGATTGACAACCCATTTAACACGTCGGGTTGCAAGTATTTGTTCTTTGTGTGTAGGTACCGTTCACATAGTGTTGCGTGGTTCTCCTACTAGTTCGATAACCTTGGTTTCATAACTGAGTGAAATACTTACCGTCATTATGCTGCATCATCCCTTCCTCTTTTGAGAAATAACGATGCATCTCAAGCGCAAGTCAGTTCCTCGGGCATCGAGCCTGCTTAATGACGGCATACAGACGTACGGCATGAATGCAGGAAGCTAGCGTCGGCTGGGAATGCGCTCGTGATGGAACAAGGGACGAGGTTTTTTGTGTGCCAGGGTAGTCATCAGTGGTCGTGGCAACGTTGGAGATGGCCTTTGCTCACATACAATCCCCACATGTCATTGAAAAAGCAAAGACGACCCAAAAAAAAGGTCATGGGGATGCAGTTGGCCGTGCCAGAACACTTCGTGGACGCGTCGCGGTATGCATGCACTTCGAAGCCCCGTGCATCCTCGACGAGCTGAGTATTGATCTGCTGGTCGTGCCATAGCGGTAGCGCCACCCTCGGCAACCTGAATGCGAGTGTGTCCAACAATGATGAGTGTATCGCTCATCGCCGTCGCCGTGTCCAGAGGCGGTGCGGGAGCTGCGCCACGTTGCTGGCCCCCACGACCGACATGAATGGTTGCTGGTGGCGAGGAGGTCGTGGGCCAGCTCCTCTATTGGACTATTCTGCGCCACATCATCCCGTGTGCCCCGCATTTCGGTTTCCCTGTTTTCCCGGCCAAATTTAATGCATGGTAGAGTGACCTAGTTGTGTGTCGAAGAGCGACCAGACAATGAGCGAGATACAATTCGGATACCTCGGGAGATCAATTAGGTTTGACAAGCACAAAGAGGAAGAGAGGTGGTATGTGTGTGTGCGAGTGAGAGAGAGAGAGATAGAGGGAGAGAGAGGGAGGGAGGGAGGGAGGGAGAGAGAGAGACCCCGAGATTAAACCGAGAGAGAACGAGTGGGTGCATGTGTGATACCTAAGGGGGACTCAAAATTTTGAACCGGTGATCATACCATTAGCAAATCATATATAAAGGGTATTCAATGTTCATTTTGCTTTTGAACATAGTACAATATACTCTCGCCGATCCTTTCTAGTTTACATATAAGTTTTATGTGTAGTCAAAGTATCTCTAGTTTGGTCAAACTTACAGAAAAAGTATCAACATTCAAGAAAGCCAAATCAATATTTTTAGATTCGTACGTACTCCTAGATTTGTATTCAAACATAAATGATTTCCAATTTGTTTTCAAACACGTGAATGCTTGTTCTCGCGCATGCTCTTCGTACTAGGATTTCGCCACGTATAGCCAGTCCAATAGTAACTTTTAAGCTCCCTGTCCAATAGTAGTAGAAGTGGCAGTAGTAGTACAACATCTGCAGTAGAGTATGCAATGCTCATAGTACTAGTAGTATACTCCCTCCATTTTTATTTACTCCGCATATTAGAGTTGACTGAAGTCAAACTTTGTAAAGTTTCACCAAATTTATTGAAATGAATATAAATACTTAGCATAACAAATCTATATGGTGTGGAAGTACATTCAACAACGAATCTAATGGTACTGATTTGTTATTGTATATGTTCATATTTTTTTCTATAATCTTTGTCAAAGTTTGTAAAGCTTGACTTTGACCAAACTAATATGTAGAGTAAATAAAAACGGAGGAGTACTAGTAACACTCGGCCGACCTCTCACATCTCTCTCTCTTCTAGTAGTACTAGCAAGATGCACGTGCATTGCACGGAACATCAAGATGCATTTATATGAGTAGTTTAACCTATGGGAGATAAGGATGAACGAGGGAAGGCCTTATCTGCAAATGTGGAGAGGAGTGCGAGTATCTTTTTGCAAAATTGTCATAGTTTCCTTCCAATCCGTCAGATATAGATCAAACTGCCTATATTGCAGGATGGCAAGCACACCATCATCACCAACTCTGTTTTTATACGAGCATATAGATATATAGATAGATATTTATATAGATATAGATAAATGACGTGGGCGGTGGAGGGGGAGGGACGTCGGTTTGCTCTCAACTGCGGTCCCACAAGTGAGCGAAAACGCAAGACAAAGCACGTTCCATTCGGTGAGCGACGTGGAGGGTTCAGCGTGTCGGGGTATTCTTTCTCGAGATATCATTTTTCTAATATTTTCCGAGACATCATTTTTTGATGAAATTCTCGAGATACCATTTTTTGATGAAATTCTGAAGATATAATGAAAAAAATGCATCCTGATGTTCCGTGCAATGCACGGGCATCTTGCTAGTCGTCTTGAGATTTACGAAGTCACCGCCTCATCATCGACAGGACCGGTGGGGTGGTCCGGATGTCTGCAATGTGAAACTCCAAAACTTTGTCACATCCCACCCAAGATCATGTACTACAAGATGCTGACATCGGAGCGCCTCACAGAAATCGCAACGGTGGTCGGCGCCACATACCTCCGTTCCCAAGCTCGCTTTGCGGCGGGCCAATCCCCGAGTTCTATGCAGCCAAGCTCTGAGGAGTGATACATCTCCAACGTATCTATAATTTTTTATTGTTCCATGTTATTATATTATCATTCGTGGATGTTTTACAATCATTTTACAATCATTTTATATCATTTTTGGTACTACCCTATTGACATAGTGCCAAGTGCCAGTTGTTGTTTTCTACTTGTTTTTTACATCGCAGGAAATCAATGTCAAACGGAGTCCAAATGCAGCAAAACTTTTTGTGCATTTTTTTGGACCAGATGACACATGTTGGGCCAGAGAAGCACCTGGGGGGTGCGCTGATGGGGGCACAACCCACCAGGACGCACCCGGGCCAGCAGGCTCACCCAAGTGGGTTGTTCCCACCTTGGTGGCCTCCTGTACCGCCTCTTCGCTCTATAAATACCACAATATTCCAGAAACTCTAGAGGAGTCGACGAAATATCAATTCCAACCACCACAAGTTCCAGAACCACCATATCCATTCTAGACACCATCACGGAGGGGTTCATCAAGTCCATTGGTGCCTCTCCGATGATGCGTGAGTAGTTCTTTGTAGACCTACGGGTCCGTAGTTAGTAGGTAGATGGTTTCCTCTCTCTCTCTCTCTTTTGATTATCAATACAATGTTCTGTTGGAGATCCATATGATGTAACTCTTCTTGTGGTGTGTTTGTTGGGATCCGATGAACTTTGAGTTTATGATCAGATCTATCTTTTTATATCCATGAAAGTTATTCGAGTCTTCTTTGATCTCTTATATGCATGATTGCTCATAGCCTCGTATTTCTTCTTTGATATTTGGGTTTTATTTGGCCAACTTGACTATTTATCTTGCAATGGAAAGAGGTGCTTTGTGATGGGTTCAATCTTATGGTGCTTGATCTTAGTTACAGAAGGGGAATCGACACGTATGTGTCGTTGCCATTAAGGATAACAAGATGGGGTCTATTTCTACATAAATATATCTTGTCTACATCATGTCATCATTCTTATTGCATTACTCTGTTTTTCCGTGAACTTAATACACTGGATGCATGCTGGATAGCGGTCGATGTGTGTAGTAATAGTAGTTGATGCAGGTAGGAGTCGGTCTACTAATCTTGGACGTGATGCCTATATAATGATCATTGCCTGGATATCGTCATGATTATTTGAAGTTTTATCAACTGCCCAACAGTAATTAGTTTACCCACCGTTTGCTATTTTTCTCAAGAGAAGCTACTAGTGAAACCTATGGCCCCTGGGTCTCTTCTTTAATATATATATGCCTTCGTGATCTATTCTATTTGCTTTTATCTTCAGATCTATTAAACAAAAAATACAAAAATACCTTGCTGCACTTTATTTTATTTGGTGTTCGATCTATCAACTTATTACAAATTTCTCACACACGTTTGTCAATCTTTGGCACCGTTACCCAAAAGGGATTGACAACCCCTTTAATACGCCGGGTTGCGAGTATTTGTTATTTGTGTGCAGGTGTCGTTCATGTAGTTTTGCATGGTTCTCCTACTGGTTCAATAACCTTGGTCTCAACACTGAGGAAAATACCTACCGTTGCTATGCTTCATCATTACTTTCTCTATGGGGAAATACTGACGTAGTTCTAACAGGAATCAAGGAGGAGGGAGCCGACCCAACGTTCATGGCGGAAGTGAAGGTGCAGAAGGTCCCCGATGCGTATGAGACGATGGACGTCGACTTCGTGCCGACATCCGGGCCCCCATGGTGCAGGCGGACCACCGGTTCAACCAGGCGATAGCAAAGGAGGACCGGGAGGCGGAGGCTCAACTCGAGGCAGAGCGCGCGGATGCCGCTGCCATCGAGGCCCTCTTGCAGGCGGAATCAGATGTCGTGGATGTGAATCGGGCGGTGGAGGCTCAACTTGACGCAGAGAACGAATATGTCGCTGCTATGAAGGCCCTCATACAGGCAGAGCTGGACATCCTGGACTTGAACCGGGCGGCAGAGGCTCAACTCTACGCGGAATGCGCGGATGCCGCTTCCATCGACGCCCTCCTGCAGGTGGAACCGAATGTCATGGACGTGAACTGGGCGGTGCTCGCGTCCGTGCAGAGCACCCGCACGCTGCGCGTGAACGAGTAGCTAGTGGCCGAGGACAACCGGAGTGCGGAGACACATGTCGGCAGATACGGCTGGTCTGCACAGGCAGCCAAAGACGACGAAGCCGTCTCGTTCCGCGAGCAGTGATAGTTTTTCTTTAGTTGTTGTTTTTAGGGATCTTTTGCTGTGTAAAAACATATATTTATCCAAGTCGCCTGACTTTCATCATTTGGGTCAGTTGACCATTTAAGGTGGTTGGATCAATATCCCACGTCTCCTAACCGTTCTTCTTCCCCAACAGACCATCGCACGGGCCGCATGAATCTTCCTCAACATGCGGTTGGATGAACATACTGTATGAACGAAAATTATGTGTCTGTGGTAGGATGGTTGAGTTTGGTTTGATAAGATGTTGTAGCACATGTCAGTGAGGGTGCGTTCCCTTGGTTGGGTTTGTGGCATGCAAGAGCGACTGTGTGAGGGTGCGGTTCGACCGTGACAGTGTGTACCTCCTTTTCATTTTGGAAAACTTTAGGCAAGCTTGGAAAAAATGTGTGGCAAAGTATGGCAATGCAAGGCCTAGACCCAAACATGATACAAGTACATACTACTTGTGTTAAAAAAGAAATGCGAGGTTTTCCTTTGCGGGGTTGATCGATACAAATCCTCGTTTGACGTGTCAATTAATGCTCATTTTTTTTTCCAACGCCCAGAGATCTAACCATCTCACTCCTCATTGCTTGATTAATGCAGCGCCATGAAAACCAACATTCTCACTTTCGCATGCATGCAAAGGTATATTAATGTCCTTGGTTGCTAGTACAAGGTAAAGCCCATAAATTTTGCCTCGATTAGTGTTAGTGGCCTTCTTCAAATTGTAATTTTGATAATGGCCTTGTATACAAAAAATGGAGGTAGTAACTATTTGACTTCCTTCCCCATTGCGGTGACGTCGATGATATCTCAAACGTTGTGGCTTTGGCGAAGTGCGCTTGACGAAGCACACCATTGAGGGAGACCACGGTAAGTCATTCGCAAGTGCTGCCTGCAAGCTGAGATAACCGCCTTCTTTGCATCCAGGAAGTCCGTTGAACGAAAGGAGGACTAAGTGTACTAGTACTACACAATAGCGTTGTCTGTCCAGCTTAGTGCGGTAAGGTAGTTTATCGAAGAAGACGATGCAGAAGCGGAGTCAACGAAGAATGTAATGATGCTTGCTTCATCCGTGCTTTGTGATTTGATGCATCGCTGCTTTGTGATTTGTGATAGAAGGGGTAGGGGAGTAGACTTTGTGCTCTATACGTACTGCACATGCATCCAAGCATGGCAGAAGGAGGAGAGAGGTTGCATTTTTCTATTCCTTCAATCAATCAATTAGGGAACTACGGTTCCCTATTTTTCGCTTTGACAGCACCCTCCACAATGGTTTCCATCGATGCCAAAAGCTATTTTAATATTTGACTAGACATTGTGGATGCCCCTACCCGTACCAATTGGTTTTGTTCGTGTGTGCTATCTATACAAATCTCGACTATATTGATCTAAAAATTATATCTAGACTAGTTAAAAGGAGGTGATTTTGCCGCGCGGATGGCGGGGGAAGTTTTTTTATTTTTATAGGACATTGGCCAGGCGGTTTGCTAACATGTGGCCCAACGTGTAAATGATTTACCAAGCTGATCCGCGTCCCACATGAGGCTGCCCATAGTGTTAGTATCTTAGCTAGTAACATGCACTCGGGAATAGCAAACATGCAGATGTGGCAGAGAATTAAAGAAGAGAGAGGGGGTTAGAGTAACATAGGTAGACCCCGTATCATGTTAAATGCTATACTACTTTGTGTTACCATGGCAATAAAAATATTATCATATATGATCCTACTCTATGACACTGTGCACTATGAAGGTAGTATCATACACTAGTATTATGCGCATGATACTAGTATATGATACTCCCCACTATGAGTAGCCTGAGGCAGAATAATGGCAGAAGCAACACATGGTTAACTTGAAGAAGATGAGGGAGAAGCAGATTCAACAACGAGTGAAATGATGGTTGCTTCGTCCCTCCAACTTCTTTTTTAGCATCACTTCGTCCCTCTAACTTAACTGCGGGAAAGCCGCGGCTTTGTGATTTGACGCCTCATTTCTCATTACTACGCCAGCGCCATGACCGGGGTGCTTCACCCCTGCTGCTCTGAACTATTATTTCGGAGTCGTCAGATGACAACCAGATAGACGAGGAGCCATCGGAGGACGAAGAAGAGGACGACGATGATGATGAGTAGGAATGGTCGAACGAGGAGGAGGAGGACGACGACAACAACAACGATGACGACGACGTCGGTGATGAAAAGCCAACAGTCAGCGGCAAGAAGCGTCCTCGCCAAGACGATGTCGTGGGGCCATCCAACAACAACAACAACAAGAAGAAGAAGCACTAAATTAAGCAGACTGTATATATCTCTGTTTATGTTGTCAATCTCATCGCAGACAGTTAGTAATATGTATTCGACAGAGATCTTCTACATTATCGCCCACATGTTGGTTTGTTGAAATGTGTGCCCTGATGAGCACACAATTCACAAAAAGACCGTATGGGCTGTCTATAATGATCGCACACAATTCTGATCACCGACCTATTTGCCGGGTATCACACACATCTTGTTACACCGAATCGTTTGTGTTCACCTCAATCATCGCAAACAGTTCATCGGAGTGAACTGTATGCCGTATATCGAACAC
The DNA here is from genome assembly GCA_902687465.1 of Secale cereale. Classification (NCBI taxonomy): domain Eukaryota; kingdom Viridiplantae; phylum Streptophyta; class Magnoliopsida; order Poales; family Poaceae; genus Secale; species Secale cereale. The sequence continues at coordinate 345,138,776 of LR738714.1, forward strand.
ACCTTGATCTGGCTGCCCGTTTCTATTGTTCTGTCTCATCGGAAACAGTTCGCACAGATCAACCGTATGCCCCTCATCGCACACGCAACTAAAATCTGAACCGTGTTTGATGTATCATTCATTGCGAATGTTTTGCATATTTTTTGACGGGTTTTTTACATCACCATTTGCGATTAATGCATCGCACAAAATTTCGTCAAAGGGTCTCTGATCGTACTGTCGCGTTAGCAGCAACCTGCAGTAGCGATGATATTTGCAATTCGAATAAGGAACGGTCATTGATCCATCAGACATCTATATTCTATCAAATTTAAGCATGTCTATGTTATTATTCGAAATAATTGATCCATAGAGTCAATATTTTGAACTCCAGACAATGCATCGCTTTAGCAATTTGAATATAAACGTGAGTATAGTTCATGTTGTGTGTGTAAAAGTTACACAATGAACATTACAAAAAGCTAGCTAGGAACTAACATACATTTGAATTGAACTTAAGGTGGTTTAAAAAAATCAAATTGAACATGAAGTCCATTCAATTATTTGAATTCAAGATCATGGCATTTGTAAATCATACCTAAAATATGGGGGCATCAATCTTTGCTCTGCTTTTGTACATCTTAGCATATATAGTCATGTACCAAATAGATTCAAATTTAGTTCCTCCATTCCAAAATAATTTTAGTTATAGAATTTTTAAGTGTCAAAATTTAAAAAAGAAACGCATAGTTTAACGAGGTTTTCGAACATACAAGGTCAAATTTAACGTTGTCTATTTAGTTCAATCCTCAAAGTTGAAGTGTACTTTAAACGTGAATGCTTCTATTTGAAAATTTCGAACGAAGCGCCAAAAGAGCTTCTACTCGCCCGAAACCGCGTGAGACCAATGTTTGGTAGAAGGAAATTACTTTTCTAAATCTGACCCATGAAACCTACCGGTCCGACGTCCAAAGGTCAAAACCGGGGTAGGTTTGTATCTTCATCTAGATGCCATTCAACTGCCTCTGAAAAACATTCATACACCGTGACCACCTAAACACACATGCGCACGGCCCAAATCGCCCCTGCCCACTATTTGGGACACATGGGATTACCGTCCTACCCCCGACTGTAGTAGGTCCGAAATTTAAGAGGGGGCAAAGTTTGTACTTTCCCCAAATATCAAACAAGCGCATCCCATCTGTTCAAAAAACACAAAACAAAAACAAGCGCGTCCCAGACCAAAACATGGTTCCCTCATAGCTCCCCCCCGTCCGATTCCCCATTCCTACTCCATGGGAGCCAAAACTACCTCTCCACCAGCAGCAAAACCCCAACGTCCTCCATCCGCCACACCATCCCTTGCATCAATCGTCAACCTCCTCCATCACGCCGGAGCCGATAACCCAACACCGTCGTCCATCGCAACCGCAACACCCTCCACGGCTAGTAGTTGAAGCCGAGGCCGAGCTGCCTCCAGGATGCCAACATGCACCGTACCCGAGTCATTTCAACCACGCCATCCTGTGCCTCACCACTACCGCTCAAACGTCACCACTATCCACCGCACCTGAGCTATTCCCGCTATGCTCTCCTTCGTCGCCTCGGATCTACTTCCCCTTCGCCGACAGATGGCTACCTGTGGGGACCCCGAGTCATAAGTTGTGATCACCAAATGCAGGTGTACAGTGATCCCTGATAACCCACAAGTGTAGGGGATCACAACAGTTTTCGAGGGTAAAGTATTAAACCCTAATTTGTTGATTCGACACAAGGGGAGCCAAATAATACTCTTAAGTATTAGCAGTTGAGTTATCAATTCAACCACACCTGGAAACTTAGTATCTGCAGCGAGATAGTTTAGTAGCAAAGTAATACGATAGTGGCGGTAACAGCAATAAAAGTAATGATAGTGTTTTTGTAGTTTTTGTGATAGTAGCAACGGAAAAGTAAATAAGCGACTAGCAATATAGGTAAAGCTCGTAGGCATTGGATCGGTGATGGGAAATTACATCGGATGCAATTCATCATGTAGAAGTTATAACCTAGGGTGACACAGAACTAGCTCCAGTTCATCAATGCAATGTAGGCATGTATTCCGAATATAGTCATAAGTGCTTATGGAAAAGAACTTGCATGACATCTTTTGTCCTACCCTCCCATGGCAGCGGGGTCCTATTGGAAACTAAGGGATATTAAGGCCTCCTTTTAATAGAGTACTGGACCAAAGCATTAACACATAGTGAATACATGAACTCCTCAAACTACGGTCATCACCGGGAGTGGTCCCGATTATTGTCACTTCGGGGTTGCCGGATCATAACACATAGTAGGTGACTATAGACTTGCAAGATGGGATCAAGAACACATATATATTCATGAAAACATAATAGGTTCAGATCTGAAATCATGGCACTCGGGCCCTAGAGACAAGCATTAAGCATAGCAAAGTCATAGCAACATCAATCTCAAAACATAGTGGATACTAGGGATCAAACCCTAACAAAACTAACTTGATTACATGATAGATCCCATCCAACCAATCACCGTCCAGCAAGCCTACGATGGAATTACTCACACACGGCGGTGAGCATCATGGAATTGGTGATGGAGGAAGGTTAATGATGACGATGGCGACGATCTCCACTCTCCGGAGCCCCGAACGAACTCCAGATCAGCCCTCAAGAGAGAGATTAGGGCTTGGCGGCGGCTCCGTCTCGTGAAACACGATAATTCCTTGTCTCTAATTTTTTTCTCCCCGAAACGGAAGATATAGGATCTGGGGGTACGTCGGTCGAGCATCGGGGGGCCTCGAGGCAGGGGGCGTGCCCTGGGAAGGGGGGCGCGCCCCCCACCCTCGAGGACAGGGTGTGGGCCCCCCAGTGAGTATCTTCTTGTAGATATTTTATATATTTTCTGCAATAATTCTCTGTTTATTTTTAGGCGAATCCGAGAACTTTTTATTCTGCACAAAAACAACACCATGGCAGTTCTGCTGAAAACAGCGTCAGTCCGGGTTAGTTCCATTCAAATCATGCAAGTTAGAGTCCAAAACAAGGGCAAAAGGGTTTGGAAAAGTAGATACGTTGGAGATGTATCAACTCCCCCAAGCTTAAACCTTTGCTTGTCCTCAAGCAATTCTGTTGATAAACTGAAAGTGATAAAGAAAAACTTTGACAAACTCTATTTGCTCTTGTTGTTGTAAATATGTAAGCTAGCATTTGGGTTTTCAACAAGGTCATGAACTAACCACATTCACAATAACTTTCAGGTCTCAAGACTACTCACATCAATGGCATAATCAACTAGCGAGCAATAATAATAAATCTCGGATGACAACACTTTATCAAAACAATCATGATATGATATAATAGGATGGTATCTCGCTAGCCCTTTCTGAGACCGCGAAACATAAATGCAGAGCACCTTTAAAGATCAAGGACATTGTAATTCATAGTAAAAGAGATCCAGTCATGATCATACTCAATGCAAATTAATAGTAATACATTCAACGACAGAGGTGCTCTCCTACTGGTGCTCTTTGATAAGAGGATGATGACTCTGCATATAAGTAAATAGATAGGCCCTTCGCAGAGGGAAGCAGGGATTTGTAGAGGTGCCAGAGCTCGATTTTTAAATAGATATTGAATAACATTTTGAGCGGTATACTTTCATTGTCAACATAACAACCAAGAATCTCGATATCTCCCATGCTACGCACATTATAGGCGGTTCCCAAACAGAATGGTAAAGTTTATACTCCCCCAACCACCAACAAGCACACTCCACGGCTAGCCCGAAACAACGGGTACCTATCTAAACCAGCAACAACCCTGGGGGAGTTTTGTTTAATTTTTATGATTTTGAGCATGGGACCGGGCATCCCGATTACCAGCCATTTTCTCGTGAATGATGAGCGGAGTCCACTCATCATGAGAATAACCCACCTAGCAAGGAAGATATAGACATCCCTAGTTGATACATGAGTTGTTCGAGCATACAAAACAGAATTTCATTCGAAGGTTTAGAGTTTGGCACATACAAATTTACTTGGAGCGACAGGTAAATACCGCATATAGGAAGGTATGGTGGACTCATATGGAATAATTTTGGGGTTTAAGGAAGTGGATGCACAAGCAGTATTCCCACTTAGTACAGGTGAAGTCTAGAAAGAGACTGGGAAGCGACCAGCTAGAGAGCAACAACGGTCATGTACATGCACTAAAATTAATCAACAATGAATGCAAGCATGAGTAGGATATAAATCACCATGAACATAAATATCTTGAAGGCTATGTTGATTTGTTTCAACTACATGCGTGAACATGTGCCAAGTCAAGTCACTTAAATCGTTCAGAGGAGGATACCACCCATCATACCACATCAGAACCATTTTAATATCATGTTGGCATGCAAGATAGACCATTATAAATTCTCAGCTAATTAAGCATGGCATAAGCAGCTATGATCTCTAATTTTCATTGAAAACATGTTTCATTCATAACAAGCTGAATCAAGAACGACGATCAATCATATTTACAAAAACAAGAGAGGTCAAGTTCATACCAGCTTTTCTCATCTCAATTAGTTCATCATATATCATCCTTATTGCCTTTCACTCGCACGACCAAATGGTGTGGATAATAATAATAGTGCACGTGCATTGGACTAAGCTGGAATCTGCAGGCATTTAATACAAGAGAGAAGACAAGGTAATATAGCTCAAGGTTAAATCAACAACAAAGCATACGAGAGCCACTACGCATTTTAATCATAGTCTTCTACTCTTAACCCCTAAGGAAAAGAAACTATTTACACGGGAAAGCTCCCAACAAGCAAAAGAAGAACGGGAAATCTTTTTGGGTTTTCATTTTTAGTTACTACTATAGGCAAAGAAAATAAACGAGATAGAAGCTACAACTAATATTTTTTAGTTTTTCTGGGTTTTTCTAGCACACAAGAAAAAGACTAAGAAAAAGAAATTGAAACTAAGCATGGACGGTACAGTGAAAGAGTGTGAGCACCGACAACTAGAATAAGTGTGAACATGAATGTAAGTCGGTGAGAAACATGTACTCCCCCAAGCTTAGGCTTTTGGCCTAAGTTGGTCTATGACCACGGATCGAAGCCACTCCCTCTAGTGTACTGAGATGTGTTCTCTGGATGCCACTGGTTGGTGAGCTCGTCCAGTTCCCACCCATAAACAAATTGACGGGAGTGATCAAGTGGTGGTTCGGGCTCAGGCACTCAAGCTTGTGCCTGGCCTAGGTACTTGTAGAAGGCATCTGATGTAATGAGATACTTGCCTGTGGACAGATCAAACAAAGATGGTGCAGGCAAGGTAACAATTTCACAGTATATGTCATCAAATCTTAATTTATAATTAAGCTGCATATTCTTATATTTAACAATAAAATCATGAGCTCCCATGCTCTTGTAGTCTAGATAAATAGGGGCAAGCAATTTTTCTTCCTTCTTATGATGCCTAATAGGTATATTAAAATATTCAGCAAGGCGAGAAGCAAAGATGCCTCCAAATATGGGCCCCTTTAAGCGGTTTAGACTCAATCGTTTGGCAACGACGGCGCCCAAGCTAAAAGTTGTGTCTTGAAACAAAGCATGGCGTAAAATATAATATCAGGGGCACTGAGATTCCCACTGTTCCCGTGACCAATTAAACACCTACTAGCAAATAAAGCAAAGTAGCGCAGAACAGGGAAGTGTATACTAGTGATTCTTGCCCCTGATACTTGTCTAGTTTCACCTACGGCTATCATATAAATAAACCCCTTGACGTCTTCATGATGTGGTTCATCAAGTCTACCTCCAAAGGGTACTTTGCATATTTCACAAAAATCTAAAAGTGATATCTCCTTACTCACATCATATAAGCGAAACTCCACCGTAGGTGGTGTTTTCCTAGAATGAAAATGAAAACTTTGCGTGAAAATATTGGTGAGTAAGAGATACTGTTCTTTTTGGTCATTGAGGAAGTTGGTGAGGCCTGCATTATTCGCCAACCAATAAAAGTCTTCGTAAATACCGGCGGACATCATGAAATTATTACACGGCCATTCACACAGTCGAACTTCCGACATGCGAGGAAGATGATACTTGGGCTTCTTATTCTCTTCTTTCTTCTTCTCCTCTGAGTTCTTGCTGGTGGAGCCCCTTAATAATCTTTTTAACATTTTCCTTTTCAAAAAAATTCTGAAATTTTTAGTAACTCAGAATGAAAGTTATTTGGACATTCGTGCAAATTTTCGTGCTATTTGGACATTCCAGGAGCTCGTGGTGAGGAAAAGCAGTTAATCTGTATACTTGTGAACAGTGAATTTGAAATAAAATAGTAACAAAATTCAAAAAATATGAAATTTTTTGGCATCAAAGAGGCTTCGGTGCACAAGGTGCTTGCAAGTTTTTGTGATCAAATGACATACGAGGACCTCTAGATTTTTTTTAATCATTTTTCCAAAGTTTTTTCCTGAGCCAAAATTTGTTTTTTTCTCCATGAGCTCCTATAGTGTCCAAACACAACAAAATTTTGGACGCACCTTGAGGACCCGAGCCTCTTTGATGCCAATTTTTTCATATTTTTTTGAATTTTCTTGCTATACTTTTGAATTTACTATTCACGGGCATACATATTTACTATTTTTTCTTTGCCACGAGCTCCTGGAATGTCCAAATAGCACAAAATTTTGTACGCTTCTTGAGAACCTGGGTATCTTTGATACCACAAAATTTCAGATTTTTTTGATATTTTTGCTATTTTTTTAGGATGGTCAAAGCCCTTTGATCGACTTTGGCCGGATGGTAACGACACAGAAGGGCATTTCTATAAGTGCACATAACGGCAGAGGGGCAAATTTGAGCATGCTTTGAAATTATGGGTAAATCTGAGAGTCGGCGCAAATTAGGGACATAAATGTAAATGTCCCAAATTTATTTGCCATGTAATATTGTAGAGGTATCATGTCCCCTGTCATTTATTTTTCAGCCACCTGCTATGTGCTACTTTTACAGGGCACTAGTTATGCAGACTCTTCATCCAAACTCTCACTATTTTTTTATGCATGTGTATTTCATCCTATGACAAACTATTGGTAGAAACACAAAAGAAAAGAGAGAAGTCGCTCGAGCTTTCTTTGCGGTTAGGCAAGACACATTTCACCACTTTAAAGGGTGCAGTTTCAGTAGATGGAGACGGTAAACATAGCTCTGGAGTTGGTGATCTCTCTCGCCATAAACCACCATCCCAGGTGCTTGCTTTAACTTCGTGGTGTCATATGTGTTTGCATGTTGCATATGGTGTCTAGCTTGTATTCGAAAGGCCAAAGTCGTTCTTTATTAAGATAAGGAAAGATATTTTTTACATGAACCACCATCCCGGGAGGACCAGAAGATAAATAGCTAGTCAGGCATCGGGCCGAGCTAGTGACAAGCCCAACACAGACAGACATCACCTGGAACCACTTCAGCCGGTTGTCTAGCTTGTATTGTTTCCAATTTTCATAAATTGCATCTGCTTAGCTTACACATTATACCTTTGAATATGACATGCCTTCCTGTTTTTGGTACATACTAGTACATCTATCTATTAACTATGTTCTTACATCAAACTAATGTTCTTGTGTATCCCTCATCAATCACTTATGATGAGACAGTCACCCCAGTGGGTTGATGTGAGAAAAGATGCTCTTTTAAAGAACGCAGTGTCAGCCTCCCCACATGATTCTCAAGAAACAGCAAGGCTAGATGAAGATGGTGAACATAGCTCTGTAGTTGATGACCGAATTTCCCCTACACCACCATCGCATGTGCTTACTCTAACTAGGCAGCGTGATATGTGGTTGCATGTTGCATATGGTGTCTAAGATTGTAATTCTTCCAATCTGGTTAAATTGTGTGATATTCTTCTTAGTATACACTTTATACCTGTTAATGTGACATGCCTTCCTGTTTTAGTACATAGTACATGTGTCTATTTAGTATGTCCTTACGTAAAACTATTGTTTTTTTGTATCCCGCGGTAATCAATATGACGAGACACCTTTAGTATATCAAGTGTGATATTGGTGGCATCTTTCATATGACTTATAGCATGCGCTGCTTCTAATTTTTTGAAATGCCGTTTATGATGGGACACTTTTAACTTGGCAGATTTCATATTGGTGGCATCTTTCATGTGGTGTCTTGCTTGCATTGCTTCTTATTTGTTGAAATGGCTTATGCTTAGTTTACACAAATAGTTGTGAATATGTCGTGTCGTCCTGTTTTTCGTACATATTCCATCCTGGTATCATGTGTTTGCCTTACATCAAAGTAGTGATTCTCAGTATCAAGAATGAATGAGTTCCGAAGAGTGAATTTTATTGCTTTTTCTTGTCGGTTTTACTTGACCATTTAAAATCAATAAAGCCAAAGCAAATTAGCAAGGCAGTGGATAAAGGTGCTCCTTCCAAATGGAGGGCCTCTACAGATTCTACTCCGCCACCCCCAAGAAAATTTGCAAGAAAACACATGCATAGACACTCAACATAGCTGTGTTGATCATGCGCACGTCTCCCCTAGTCCACCATCACAGGTGCTCCCGCTAACTTGGCACTGTTATATGTGGTTGCATGTTATGTATGATGTCTAGCTTGTATTGCATCTAATTTTGTTGAATTCCATCTACTTACTTTACACACTATACTTGTGAATAAGACATGTGTTTCTGTTTCTAGAAAATACAATATCTGTCTATCACACTATGTTCTTACATCAAAGTACTACTATTTTGTAACCTGCAACAATCACTTTTCACAAGACACGTTTAACTTGGAAGTCTGATATAGTTTACATCTCGCATTAATTGCTAGCTTGTACTACTAATTTGTTGAAATGGCACTAATGACGAGACAATTTTAACTTGGTAGAGTGATATTCGTTGCTTCTTACATATGGTTTCTAGCTTACATTGCTTCTAACTTTTTGAAATGCCTTCTGCTTAGTTTACACATCATAGTTGTCAATATGCAATGGCACTAATGATGAGATACCTTTAACTTGCTAGTGTGATGTTATTTGCATGTTGCATATGATTTATTTCTGGTACCGCTTCACATTTGTTTAAATGCCAGCGATGACGAGACACTGTTAACTTGGCAGAGCGATATTTTTAGCATCTTTCATATGGTGTCTACCTTCCATTGCATTGCTTCTAATTCGTTGAAATGCCTTCTGCTTAGTTTACACATCATAGTTCCGATTATCTCATGATGTCCTGTTTTTCATACATATTACATACTCCTATCATGCAGTTGTCTAACATGAAAGTTCACTTCGTTTGTATCACACATCAATTTGTTGTGAAGAACTAAATTTTTATTCCTTTTTCTTGTCGGCTTGACTTGACATGGCACAGAGAAATATGAAGGACACATAATGGCAGGGGATGGTGTTAGTACTCATGACACACGATAACAGAAGCGGAAGAATTATGCAGATTTGGCTGGTACTGATGGTGCAATAGAAGGTCAAAGTCCACAAGAAAATTGTACAAACACGGTATCACGTGCTACACGAGCTACAAAACAATCCAAATAGACACTAATAGCTTCCATCAAACAAGCAGCAAAAACCCTAGTTGTTACAACACCTTCCAAAGTACCACCAGCTACACGAGTTACTCATTTGTCAACTCAGCTAGCAGCAGGTTCCCAAGCTCCCTTGACACCTGACACTACTTCTGGAGCACTCTTTACACAAGACGAGTGGCAAGATCAGATGATCCTTGTGAGCTTCAACAGCAAGAAGGTAGTTGCTGGAGTCAAGTTAAAGTTGCATGCTTCTTTATATGTAGTCTCACAGTTTGATGTACACTAACACTTCCTATGTTCGTTGCTGGACTAGAACCTAAGCGCAAGAGGAAACACACATTAGGGATAATTCTCGATAGGTTAAATAAATCTAGAGGAGGAAGAAGGGAGATCTGTTTTGAAGCAGGTTTAAAAAGGCCACGTGATGCTACAGAGTAGACCAAGTTAGTATCAATGGCAGCGGTTGCCGATAGGTATCATGCACGTATCCTCCCAACATGGATTCATTACAGGAATGACAAAGATGAAACCCAATTCAACACCTTCCTCGACCATTTATATGTAAGTATGGTTATTTATGGAAACTAGTATTATCGTCTTGCTCTATTCCATACTTTCTAGGTTGCTGATAGTGAGACTCCAGTAATTTTCAATAGATGAGGTTCAAGTTGAATAGCCAAGATGATGCAACCAGACAAGCTTGCACCAATGTTTTCAAGTATGCTCTATGAAAGTATCGGTATAACTTGAGAAAACACACTTTGAAGGCAAGGCTAATAGTGAACTTGCCCAAACATCTCAAGTGGAAAATACGTCAGATGAAGACTAGAGATGCCTCATTAAACACTGGCCTGATCCAAAGTATGAAGTACGTTATATATATGTGATCAGATCCATGTTGAACTCCTATTTACGCATGCGCCTCACAAATCTATCTTCTTGTAGGTTAACTGTTCAAAGAACGAGGCCTACCGTACAAAAGTGAAATTCCAATGGACGATAGGATCTTATAGCTATATTGCACACTGCGAGTGTCTTTTAATTAGCTGTTGTTTAACTCTTTTTGTTGTGCCATATTATCAGATCTATATCGACTTGTTCCGAATGCAGAGGAAAGCCCGCAAGGACCAAAAAGTAACTGAACCAATGTTGTGGAAATCTTCAAGGACTGTCACACCGGCAAGACGAAGGGCATGACTACACCAGTCAAAGCCGCTATTATAAGTCCTTAATCCTCATGTCTACTACTACTCTGACTTGTGCATTGAGCAACATGGTTTCCAGCCAATGTCTATTACTCTTTTAAATTTTGTACACAATTGTCTTAGCGTACCATTGCACCTTACAAGGTTTAAAAGAGAGGAGTGATGTTCCTTTGATCTTGATCAGTAATCTAGTTCCGTGTTGGACTTGCCCACACAACATTACAATTGCATGTTTGTCTGTTCTCAGTTGTTTTGTGATATGAATGCTGTCATACTATGCTTACTGTGTTATAATGTCACACCCTCCATTTTGTAACATGTCATTTGCATCAATAAAGCATGAAAATTTGGACCAGCAATTTTTTTTGGCATCATTTGGCTTTTATTTGGACTTAAGTTTTTCTCTCTATGATTTTCAAGTGCTCTTTAAAGTCAACTACTCCCTCTTGTATATTTCATCTCCTTACCCCTAAACTTCTGCCCAATGATCATACCAAGTGTATATAACAGTTTAGTATTTTCTTACAAAAATAATTTGTCCAAAAAGTATTTTCAAAAATTAGTTTTCCAAAAACCCCTGAATTGAGGTTTGCACTGCAAGTGCTTGATTTAGGGTGAGAAAAATATTTCAAAGAGTATATTTGAAACCTAGTAGATATAGGACTCCCATAAACCACAAAAATATAATTTTAAAAGTTATTTTCCTATTTTATTTAAAAGCTTTTTCTTAAGGCCAGAAATGGTCTTTAATAGGGGAAAATTATTTAACTATTTCAAAAATATTTGCCAAAATTCAGAGAGACTCCTAGGACATATATTGTCCATATATAAGAGTTTCAACACTTGGTCATGTTCAAATATTGGACAAATCCATGAGAGACCCTTTCTGGATATTTCAAGCTTTTGAAATATTTACAAAGGAAATATTATCTAAAAATTCCAGGGAAATTCTATCATGTCATATATGACATATGTGATGATCTTGCCAAGACCCATGCCTTGGGATGCAGGAAAACATCATCAAAACCCCTCAAAACTATTCTGTCCATATTTGAAGTTTAAGCAACTTAACATTGCCAAACTTGTCCAAATGCTCTCAAACTTGGTACACATGCTAAAATGGTCTAATAATGCATCTAGACCAAATGGCACAAGCTTTGGAGAGGGGTAACTTTGTCAGAGTACCCCAAAACCGTTTCTATTCAAATTCAAATTTGAACAACTTCACATTACCAACTTTTTACTTGGGACTTCAAACTTTGTGGGCATGATCACAACCCCAAATGAGGAGACTACACCAAGTGGTGCATCAAGGAGGGATGGTTTGCTTAACTCAAACATGGTGAAACCATTTCTGTTAAATTCTAGGGTTCACCAAAGTTACATTGGCAAGTTTCTTCAAATAAGCCCAAACTTGGTGAAACACCCTATTTCCATATGCCATTTAATCCTGCTAAGTATCATGGCTAGTGGAGATCATTTGATTGCTCAAAACCACATCAAACACCTTGTGGTGATTTTCCAAAGTTACCACTTTCACCCCTTCTCTTGTTCTAAATTCCAGGGAAATTCTATCATGTCATATATGACATATGTGATGATCTTGCCAAGACCCATGCCTTGGGATGCAGGAAAACATCATCAAAACCCCTCAAAACTATTCTGGCCATATTTGAAGTTTGAGCAACTTAACATTGCCAAACTTGTCCAAATGCTCTCAAACTTGGAACACATGCTAAAATGGTCTAATAATGCATCTAGACCAAATGGCACAAGCTTTGGAGAGGGGTAACTTCGTCAGAGTACCCCAAATCCGTTTCTATTCAAATTCAAATTTGGACAACTTTACATTACCAACTTTTTACTTGGGACTTCAAACTTTGTGGGCATGATCACAACCCCAAATGAGGAGACTACACCAAGTGGTGCATCAAGGAGGGATGGTTTGCTTAACTCAAACATGGTGAAACCAGTTCTATTAAATTCTATGGTTCACCAAAGTTACATTGGCAAGTTTCTTCAAATAAGCCCAAACTAGGTGAAACACCCTATTTCCATATGCCATTTAATCCTGCTAAGTATCATGGCTAGTTGAGATCATTTGATTGCTCAAAACCACATCAAACACCTTGTGGTGATTTTCCAAAGTTACCACTTTCACCCCTTCTCTTATTCTCCTTGAGCCCAACTTTTTACCACAGCTTCCTCAGGCTCCCCTGCACCTCCAACAACTCTTCCCTAGCCTCAGCTCCATGATTGAGTAGGGGTATAACCACAGTTTGCATTCTGGACAGGAGTTTTGACCATTCTATCTCAGCCCCCTCTCCTTCTAGAAGCTTTCCCTGGCATCCAATGCTCCCCCTGCGTTGTTTACTCCCCCTAGAGACAATGGTCACGGTGGCCGCGCCCAGAGCGCATGGGACACGGCCATGCCGACCATTTGAGCGCTCTGGAGCACGCTACAGTGCACTCCCTCACTGTAGCCTCCTCCAATTAGCAGCGCCCGACCAGCTTGAGCCTCCCCCTTGCGCCAGTCGAGGCTCCTCGACGTCCGCGACACGCCGCGGCCCTGTCCCCATCCTCCTTCTCCCTCCTGTTGCTACCCTCGCATCCGCGCCGGCCGCCCGCAAGCTCCAATCTCTGGCTTCACATGTGCAAGCCCTCTGGATGCTTCCCCGCTCCTCCTCTTTCCTCCCATAGGCGTAGAACTCGTCCACGATCTACCCCGACTCGTTTGCGTGTGCCTCCACGGCCTCTGGCCTCGCCCATGACCTCGCCGGCGCACGAGTCCATGGTGGAATGGAGCCCGGCTATATAAGCACGCCCCGAGCCTCTCCCCTGGCATCCATCCCACCTCCACACCCCCTAGAACATGCCAGCACCACCTACTCCTCTCTAGACGGGCCCGAGCTCGAGATCGAGCTCGAGCTCTGCCGCCTCGGGTCGCCGTCGATCCAGAGGTACAGGCCCTCCCCGCAGCTCCTCTCGCTCGATCTAGCACCACAAGCCCCCACTATTCATTTCCCCCTCATTTCCCCTCTCTGCAGGTGCCGGAAACGGTCAGAACCACCACCACCCGAGGCATCTCCGCCATGCCTCCTCGCCGCCGGCGAACCAGGCCACCCCGGCGACCAACTCCACCTCCATCAGATCGGCGACTCCTCCCCGAGCACGACGGTACCATCCACGCCCCCGCACGTGCCCTGTATCGCCGCCGGCGAGCTCGCCGTCGCCTTTGTACGGAGGTTGATGACGACGACCGTGGGGCCTGTTCGTCAACCTCACATCCTGACGGGTGGGACCCCCCGCCAGGTTTGAAAACGTACGCGCGCGCGCACCGGTTCGCCGTTGGATTGAAGGCGTATTTCGCCTCTACGCCTTCGACGTAGCAGCCTCGCGCAGGCTGTATTCCTTCTAGGCCTGCTGCACTATGGCCTCTCTGGGCTAGTTGCACAGTAGCCTTTCCCCTTTTTCTTTTCTGTCTGTTTTATAAATTTTCCACAGGATTAAATATTTATCCAAATGAATTTATTCCAGTTCCTAAAAACTTGTAAAATTCCAACCTATTTAATAATATCACTTTCACCCATATCCATGAACCTTTCCTGTTCTGTTCAAATTTAAATTTAAATTTGAACACTAAAACCTCTGTTCAAAAATTCATATACCCCATTATGTCACTCCAAATTCCAAACTAATAATTTTTGCCATCTTAGTTTTCCCTCTAGTATTTTATAAAAATAAGTTGATATTTTTCTGAGCACTTTGGTTTTTTTGTTTTTATTATTGTCGTATTTTCCCGTTGTTTATTGCGACGATTAGATACCATGTTTGACGAGGTTGCTGAAGAAGAAGGAGGTGAAGGATTTGAAGACCTTGAAGACCAAGCCTATCCAGGCAAGCAGCCCTTTGACCATGATACCCCTTGTGTTCCTTGGAACCCTTTTATTTCCGAATGCATGATGATAAGAGTGACGGTGGTAAACTTGTTGAAAGCCACCACATGATGCATACCCTACTCATGACCTTTATCCATGTGCTTAGATGCAATGACAAATGATTAGTTGTGATGCATAGTGATGCATATGTGCCATGAATCCTTCATGGTTGCATTCTTTTCAAAAACCCCATCGGGTGCCCCTAATGCCCGAGGGTGATGCTGAGTTGGGTCATCACTTGAGGAAGAAGTGGTGTGCCAAGAAAGATCTCGTGTGTGGGTAAAATGATGGATTAGATTTATGTGTGACTATCGTCCCAACCAAACATGTGCAACCACTCTACCCCTTATGGGACGGGGCATTATTGATTAGTTAGGCTGATACTAGCATGGTGCCCACATTACTAGTGACGGGGGATATTTGAGGTCACTCCCGGGACGGGGTTGTGCTTGGATAGGCGACCATGACAGTTTTCACAGGGCATCGGACACACCGTTGGTCCCTTCGTGTATGCGTGACATTGTAAAAAGGGCAAGTCCCATGATTTACCGTTTGTACACGAGGGCTGTGCACCAACGAGTGGACCCTATGTTAGTGTCGTCTAGGGAAAGGTAATGACCGGGTGCTTCCCCCGAGTACTTGAGGTACTGCGGGATCGTGGGTGACACGAAAGCTTCCCGGATCTTGTGGGTAAAGTGCGCAACCTCAGCAGAGTGTAAAACTATTCGAATAGTCGTGTCCACAGTCGTGGACAGTTGGGAGGTGCTACTTAAACTATGTCCAAAATTTTACAATCTCAGTGAAAGGATATGTGTGTGTTGAGTCAAGGTGGTGACTTGACTCGTTAATAAAGAATTGAACTCTATTCAAGTTGATATCTGTAACCTGTCTTCGAGGTTACCCAAGTACATTGATGCATGATTCATGATGGTACGATAACTTAGCTAGCTTGTAGCTAGGTTGCTTATTGTTATACTCTTGCATTGTTACCTTGAACCAAATCATGGGTTGCTTGCGAGTACATTCAAAGTACTCATTGGCTTGCCACTGGTTATTTAATTGGCCAGGCATGGAGGAACAGGAATTTGAAAAAGAATTCTATGGAGACGAACATGAAAACTAGGACGCTTTCCCAGTCAGAAAGCCTGTAGGGTTAAGGCAGATGGCATGGATTCTACTTATCTGCGAAGACTTCCGCTATTCGAGTTTATTTGCTATTCAGCCCTTGAGGCTTTATCTATGTAAGACTTGGCCATAATGGTCATAATTTGTGTAAGACGATATGTATGGATGTAAGACTCTTGTTATTCAGCTTCTGTGTGTTCAGTGAGCATTGATCTCTGGGATCACTGTACACGTGCATTCGGTGATCTCGACTCTTAAGTCGGGGTCCCCACATATAAACTTTGTCTCTTTATCCTTAGCTGTCAATACAATGTGAAGAAATAGACAATACATTAGCCATGGTAGATGATCATATGTTTGGAACCTGGTTTTATTATGTACTTTGCAGCAAATTACAACTAATATTTTACACGGGTTCACCAGAATAAGTTATGTATATAGACCACACCTACTTTGTTTGGTTTTGCTGCCTCCTTAATATCTTCTGTCCTGGTACTAATAATGTAATAAAAACTAAAAATTTGAGCAAGCTATGGAAAAATTGGTGGAACCGCCACCGTCTGAAGATGACGAGGCAACTATAACTGCAATGTCACCTATTACTGCAGCGGGTCAGTACCTGTCCACTAACAGTGCCAAAAGCACGTTCCTGCGTAATACTAGGTTGGTTGTTAAGGCAATCTCATCCAAACCTTCTCATGATCAATATATGCAAGCTCAAAACAAAGTCATATCTGCGCTCCGAACACAAGTCCATTCTCTAACAGAGATCCTTGGTGAAACAAGGACATCCATTGTTCAATGTCGTCAAGATATGCATGGTTTTGAAACCAGACTATCAAACATTTGCTATGTTGTTCAAGTGCCTAGGAGAAATGAAGGCGAAGGTTATGGTGCTCCATCAGATAGTACAACTTGAAAACATAACAGTTAGGTCAAATGAACTGAGCTTCTGAACTTCTAGCGGTTCATTTATCTGCCGGACTGTTAACTTTTATGCCAACCATCATTTTGTTTTATGGTTGTAATTTGTTTTGTTGCGATACAAAATTTGTTCTTAACATGCACCCACCTTCTCAAGAAAATAGCAAGCCATTTTTGTATAATGTTCCCTATATTTGCACAAAGCATGGGTCAGTACCTGTCCACTAACAGTGCCAAAAGCACGTTCCTGCGTAAGACTAGGTTGGTTGTTCCCTATATTTGCACTGGTGGCGAACTTTGATGCCTAGTGGATGTAATCTGTGCGATCGCCTAAATAGCCTAGCGTTAGTTTTTGGCTTATTTATTTCCTGGTCTTCTTTTTTCCTTCTTTTGCTAGTGGCTGCAACAACGATGGGCCATATACGGGCCGTGGTAACCTTGAGCCTTCTACAGGCCGTAGGATCCATGGGCCTCGTATGTGCCGCCGGATAAATGGGCTTCTAATGGGCCATATAATTGGTGGGCCTTGGGGAGTCGGATAAATGGGCCCACGTGGGCCATAAACGTGTGTAATTGGTATCGGGCCAGCACGGTAATGGGCCGTTAATAGGCTGGATGTCACACCCTGATTTTCATGTCACATTGCTTAAGCTTATTTTCATGTTAAAAATGTGGATTTGCAAAAACTTTTGAGTGTTTTTGACCTTGCTTGATTTGACTTTTGTCTGCTGTTTGCTAGAGCTCTAAAAATCAAATAAATCCTCCAACTCTTATACTTCATCCCCTTGACCCAAAACCTTTTCCCAATGATCATGCCATGTGTATAGACCAGTATAGAATTTTCTTATAAAAATATTTTGGCCAAATGGTATTTTCTAAAATTAGTTTTCCAAAAACCCCTGAATTGAGGTTTGCACTGCAAGTACCTTATTTAGGGTGAGAAAAATCTTTCAAAAAGTATATTTGAATCCTATTAGGTATAGGACTCCCAGAAACCACAAAAGTATAAATTTAAAAGTTATTTTTATATTTTATTTAAAAGCTTTTTCTTAAGGCCAGAAATGGTCTTTAATAGGGAAAAATTATTTAATCATTTCAAAAATATTTGCCAAAATTCAGGGAGACTCATAGGACATATATTGTCCATATATAAGAGTTTCAACACATGGTCATGTTCAAAATATTGGACAAATCCTTCCAAAACCCTTTCTGGATATTTCAAGCTTTTGAAATATTTACAAAGGAAATATTCTCCAAAAATTCCAGGGAAATTCTATCATGTCATATATGACATATTTGATGATCTTGCAAAGCCTCATGCCTTGAAGATCAAGGAAACATCCTCAAACCCCTTCAAAACCATTCTGTCCATATTTGAAGTTTCAGCAACTCTACATTGCCAAACTTGTCCAAATGCTCTCAAATTTGGTGCACATTCTAGAATGGCCTAATAAGGCATCTAGACCAAATGGCACAAGATTTGGAATAGAGCAACTTGATCAGATCACCCCAAAACCACTTCTGTTCAAATTCAAATTTGAACAACTTTACATTGTCAACTTTTTATCTGGAGCCTCAAACTTTGTGGGCATGTTCATAACCCCAAATTATGATGCTACACCAAGTGGTGCACCAAGGGGAGATGATTTGCTTAACTCCAACATGGTGAAACCATTTCTGTTCATTTCTAGGGTTCACCAAAGTTACATTGGCCACTTTGCCCAAATGAGCTCAAATTTGGTGTAGGGGCCTAATTATATGTGACATTTGATCCTGTTAAGTCCCATGTCAAGTGGATGTCATTTGGTTGACCAAACCCTGATCAAACACCTTCTCTCCAATTACCAAAACAAGTGGTTGAACCTCTTTTACTATTTCCCTTTACCCCAAATTCTTACCTCAGCCCATTCTGATCATCATCTACCCCCAGTAACACTCCCATGACCTCAGCTCAATTATTGGAGGGTAAAACCCCCATTTTTACTCTTGTGGACAGCCACCTTCTTCTCCTCCTTCACCTCTCTCCTCACTCCAGTGGCTCCTAGAGCATCCAAGACTGCCTCCCCCTTTTCTTTACTACTCCCTCTACCCCCTGGACACGGCTAGACACAAGAGGACACGCCAATGGCACCGTGTGCATGCCAGGGCATGCAAAGTTCACGCTCTGAAGCACGCTACAGTGCCCTGGCGCACTGTAGCGACCTCCAATCAGGGGCGCCCGACAGCCTTGGGCTTCCCCCTCGTGTCCCCCGAGGAGGCCTCGACGTCCGCAACCTGCCGGGCGGTCGGCCCCCTCCTCTCTCCCCCTGTCTCACCTCTGCTCACACGCGCGCCATGGCCGCCCGAACGCTCCAGTGAGCGACCTCGCACGCGTGATGATCTGGCACCTCCCTGCCCCTCCTCTTCCTTCCTCTCGACCTGGACCACGCCCACGCACACCGCAGACACCCCGGAACCTACCCCCGTGGCCTACAGGGACGGCGACGACCTCGCCGGTGCACGCGTGTTCGGTGGACCGGCGCTCCCCTATTTATAGGCCGCCCCGAGCCCCCTCGCGGCTCCGATGGACTCCCTCTCCCTCTCCTGACCCTCTTGGACCACCCCACTCCTCCTCCCGTGGCCTCTTTCCCTCGCCATGGCCGCCGTGGTCGCCGTCGGACTCTGCCCGGCGCTGGTGAACCAGGGCTTCTCCTCCTCTTCCTTGGCCACCAGGAGAACCGCAGCTGACTGGTGGAGCTCCCCGACCCCTCGCCGCTCCTTCCCGTGCCCCGTGGTGTCCGCTCCACCAACGCCCGACGAGGCCGCCGCCATGGCCAGGTGCAGGTGGTGCTCCGGCTTCTCCCCTGCCGCCCTAAGGGGCTTCCCCGACGCGCCGCTCCCCGAGGAGCTCTCCGGTGGCCTCGGCCTGGCCAGAGGTGGCCTCTGCCGCCGGGAACGAGCGCCGGCCGGCGAGCAACAGCGGCGTCCAGCCCCTCCGACGTGGGCGCGGGAGGAAGGGGATGACCCTGCGGGAGGGGCCTGCAGGTCAGCGACCCCGGGGGCCAGGCCCACCCGTTTAAGTGGAGGCGGCTTCGGCCAGCCCGCCTCCCCCGCAAGGTGGCGCCCTTCCAGGCGGGCGTCTTCGACGTGGCCGGGCTCCTGTGCACGCGGCCGAGCTGATGGGCCGGCCCAGCCACGGTGCATCTATTCCTCGCCCTGTGCGCAGGGTATAACCCCTTTTCTTTTTATTTTTCCGTTTCCAGTAAACTTCAATAATCTCCCAAATATTCATATGAACTCCAAATTGCATGATTCAAATTTCCTATGGCTCCATAAATCATGCTCTACCACATAGTGCAACATGCACATTATTCCAGAAACTTTTCCTACACAAATATTTATCAAATGCCCATTTTCCACTTTCTGTGATTAACTTTAGAAAATCACAGAGAGCTCATTTTTGATCCAAATGCAGTGATTCAAGTTCCTAGATGCTTGTCATGTCCAAACTTAGTTTTGGAACATTTTTAATAATAGTTTCTGTACCCCACCAATTATTGACCCATTTCTTCCTATTTATCAGCTTTGGAAAATCCTAGGAAATTCATTTCAATTCCAAATCCAGTGAAACCATCTCCTAAATGCTTCTAAAATCATGACTTGATGATGGGTACCTTTGCTCATCATTCAAGGAAATATTTCTGTATACTTCTTCCAAATCCATAAACCCTTTGGTTCCAACATATTGAAATGTTCCCAACTACCTATTGATCCAACACCTATGAAACCACCTTGGTCATTTCTAATATGACCAGAGGTATCCTAGAAAAGTCCAACTCCTATTTTTAGAGAACTTTTATTGTTGCTTTGATTGTGTTGCTTATTACGATTTTTTCCATCGTTAGTTGACGTAATAAACGGAGTATTCGGAGATGGACCAGAAGATTTGAAGACTCTGAAGAATAAGGCAAGCAGCCCTTTGACCATGTCCAAGAAACCTTTTTATGCATGTCTCATAGCACCTTATTATTCAATGCATCGGAATCATGTTGAGGTGGAAACCACTTTGGTTGCTACCATTGTTGCTTACTATTGATACTTGCATCAAACATGACCCTACCTTCCTATGAGGGTTATGTGGGTGGGAGTAGTTAGGTTGCTTTACTAGTGGCTACGCAAATGGGTCGGGTATATGCATGGTGACGGAGGCAGGATACTTTCAAAAGACTTTTCGAAAACCCCGTCGGATGCCACTCATGCCCGAGGGAGATGGTAAGATGGGTAACCACTTGATGACGAAGTGGTGTACCGAGGCAAGTGTGTGTGTTGTTTTGAAAACGGATTGGTTTAAGTTGCGACCGTTATTCCAACCTTACATGCGCAACCACTCTACCCTTATATGGGAAAGGGCATTATTGATTACCTAGGTCGATACTAGCATGGTGCCTGCATTACTAGTGACGGGGGTGACATGAGGTCACTCTCGGGACGGGGTCGTGCTTGGATAGGCGGCCATGACTGTTTTCACAGGGCACCGGACACACCGTTTGTACCCCGTGCTTGTGATATGTGATGAATACGGAGCGAGTCTCCACAAACCTTGAGA
This sequence comes from Secale cereale, assembly GCA_902687465.1. Lineage (NCBI taxonomy): Eukaryota > Viridiplantae > Streptophyta > Magnoliopsida > Poales > Poaceae > Secale > Secale cereale. The sequence continues at coordinate 345,160,116 of LR738714.1, forward strand.
TGTGAAATGTTTGGCACGGGGCTGCTACCAATCGAGTGGACTCTATGTTAGTGTCGTCTAGGGAAAGATAGTGATCGGGTGCTTACCCCGGGTACCTGAGGTACCGCGGGTCGTGGATGACACGGAAGTTCCCCGGATCTAGTGGGTAAAGTGTGCAACCTCTGCAGAGTGTAAAACTATTCGAATAGCCGTGTCCACGGTCATGGACAGTTGGGTAACCGCTCTTGGGCTACGTCCAATGTTTGCGAAACCTAGTGTGTGTGTGTGAGGAAACAACATGGTTCAGTGTTATTGATGAAGTCAACATGGTTCAGTGATATTGTTGATGTGATTGTGAGGAAGTCACAATGAGCTTGAGCATGAGTTGATTACAACTCTTCCTTGAAAATGACATTTGTGACCTCCTGATACTTGTTACAGACACATGCATATCCTTGTTATATGTTGATCATACTTGCATATGAAAAACTAGCTTTCCGTAAAACTACCAATTTAGTAGTAGAGCCTTAAATAATTATTCTGTTACCACACTTGGGTTGCTTGCGAGTACATTCAATGTACTCATTGGCTTGCCACTGGTTATTTTATTGGCCAGGCATGAGAGCACAGGTTATGATGAAGATTTCTTGGTGACGAGCATACGAGCTAGGACACTTCCCAGTCAGAATGCTTGTAGGGTTAAGGCAGATGGCATGGGTCCCAGTTGTCTTTGAAGATTTTCCGCTGCGTTGATATACTCAAGACTTGACCATTATGGTCCTACTTGTGTAATACGGTATGCAAGGATGTAAGACTCTTGTTATTCAGCTTCTGTGTGTTCAGTGAGCATTGATCTCTGGGATCACCGTACACGTGCATTCGGTGATCACGACTTATGAGTCGGGGTCCCCACAGAGCTGGTATCAGAGCCATCCTGACTGTCCTTAGTTAGCATGGTCGTTAGTTAGGGTAAAACTATTTTCAAAACTATTACTAGTTTTCAAAACTATCTATACTTCTCTTCCCTTCTCAGTTTTCGAAAACTAGGCTATGCTTGATCTCTTCCCCTTCAAAACCTTGGTCGCTAAAACCCCTATGCCCCTGACCACTGGATTTTCTGTAATCCTCGTGGAATGCACCTTGCCAAACACTCACCCACCACTTCTGCACGCAAGATTGGAGACACCACGACCAGATGATACCAACAGAAACTACATCCTCGATGAGTGAGGACATGAAGACCCAGAAGATGGTGGTACCCTTGACAGAGTCCCAAGATGGTGCAACCTTGGCCTATGATGACCAGGGTATAGGTTATGCAAAATCATGATATACACCGCTAATAGAGTAATCATGTCACTACCGTTGTTGTATCGACAACCACCGGTGGACGAGAACCTTGCCATTTGGTCCGCCTCACTATAGTGAGCAGAAAAACGGTTCTCTTCATTCCCCGCTCTTGGTGTCGATGTTTTCATCAACGAAATTGACATGTTGGACCTCTATTATGCTTTGTTATTATCATTACATATGGATTGCCTACCTGGTACCCTCGATGTCCCAGAAGGCACAAGGATCGTCATGATTGAAGAGACAAGAGGAGACAAGTCAACGCCAGCTACAAGGAGGCACCTTCACCACATCACCTCATCAGGCGAGAAGTTGTTGAAGATTCTTCAGGCTCAACCCGGATCATTCATCAAGCAACTACAAGGGGCATAGCAACATCCGAGGAAGCTCAGAAGACTGCACGAGGCACAAGTCACGACACAGAGTCCGAGAACCCCTAGGGTAGGATGAGCCGTGTACCCCCTATGCGCAGTCGAGTCCATATGATGGTTCGAATAGAACCGTGATTGTGTGTTGTTTGCTTTTATTCGTTTGTGTTTTGATATAAGTCGCACTTTGCCCCAGGCAACAAGTGCATGGCTATATCACCTTCCTTGCCTTGTTTCTTTTGTTTCGGCCTTTTTGCACCTGTTTGTTGCACCTGCACTATAGAACCCCCTTTAGGCATTTCCCTCCTCTATGCTGATTCTCCTCTCTATTCTCCCTCTCCCCAACTGAATACCCACAAGACAAGATGCACCAAGGATCCTTCCTCGACAGCCAACTGGCACTGAAGACTTCTGCTACAACCCCCGTGACCAAGTGCAACCCCGTAGAGTTATGTTTACCCCTCCAGATCAGTAACCCCATTCCTAGACCCTTTGAGACTTCCCGAGACACTCCAGCATGAATCCTTAACCATGTGCCTCACCCATGCTAAAGAGAGAGAACCTGTTAAGCCTTTGTAACCTTGCACAACACTGGGTTCGTAAAGGAACTAGTGAACACGATGAGTGAGCACATTTTTCACCCTGATATAGCACGAGGTCTGACGATGCCATAGATAGACCAGTTCGAGGATATTGGACAGATGACTTGGTGGTTTATCAGAGACTTCGAGGAATTATCTGAGACCTTGATGGATTGTGAGGTTTTCATGTTGGTGGGATCATGACTTTGGGAAAGCATGTAGGAGTGCCCGATGGACATGAGATTTGGATTTATGTAGGTGATTCTGGTTGGTATAGATGCTGGATATGTATGCATGGTTTGGAGTAAATTGGATTTAGGCCTATGATCTTGATCATGATACCATGATTCTCGGTGGACAATAACCTAGGAGATTGGATTATTTGTCGGAGATGATTTAGAGATCTATATAGTCGTGATCTTGGAGTTTACTTGACCCGGATGATGGGAATTTGGTGGACAAACTATCGTGATGCATAGTCCTTCCGAGTATTTGGGGATTATAGGGATTTGAGATCTTGTGGAACACCGTAGACGTTGGATTTGTAGGATTGTTGGATTATGTGGTGATTGATGGTAATTACCGGGCTATTGGAGTTGATCTATAGGAAGGAAACAAATCTTGGAGTGGCATATGACGTGTTTCCTTAGATTAGAGATGCATTATCTTGAGCCTTGCAAGAATAGGTTGAGTGCTTGGATTATGGAGTTTAATCTCAGCTCAGCAGCATGTATGATCTACCTTTGGATTTTAGAGGTAGACGTGCATATGGATGTGGGGATCGTAGACAAGTATAATTTTGTTAGACCGTCTCTTGAGAATCATGAGGATATGTATGGCAATGAGTGGTGATTGAAGTTGGTCTCTGCGAGAAGATGCTTTTTCGGTTGGAGTACTAGATAGAGCTATTGGCATCTCAGAAACTGTGCTTAAGGATAATATGATATAAGTTCACTCACTCACTAGAATCCTTGAAACCCTTAAGCCCCACCGAGCCACAACCGGGTCAGATTCTGACCACAGGCCTTGACTCAGAGTCAGGAAGGCCTCTGCAGATACTCAACCGAGACCACCAATACCCCAGCTTACCTTGCGTACCCCTCCGACCTCATGGAGCAATTGGACAAGTTGGGTAACATCATTATTTGATGGCCTACTTGTCTGCCCGAAGACAAAGAAGAGACGGACAGCTGGGTAGAAGACATTTGAAGACCGCCCTGTCAAGAAGGAAGTTCTACACCGACCACCGTCATCAAGAAGAAACTTCCGCGTTGAAGACTGGGCGTATCTGCAAACCACTCCTCCCGGAGGAACCGAGCAAGTCCGTGTCGAAGGAACGCCCACACCAAGATGTATCAAGACTTGAAGGCACGATTCTGGTGACACGAGATGAAAAGAGAGATTTGCAACCTACGTTGCAAAGTGTGATGTGTGCCAAAGGGTCAAGGCTGAATATCAGCAACCCACCGGATTGCTTCAACCACTCAAGGCTTCTGAGTGGAAGTGGGATAAAGACGGAAGGAACTTCGTCACTGGCTTACCAAGGCCGGATAGAGGACATGACTCTATCTGGGTCATAGTCGATCATTTGACCAAGGTGGCCCATTTTCATTCCTGTCAAAACCACTTATGATGGCAACCGGCTGGCAGCTCTCTACATCGACCAAGTCGTAATTCTTCATGGTATTCCAAGGAGATTGTGTCAGATCGAGGAACCCAGTTTACCTCCAGGTTCTGGAAGAAGTTCCAAGAAACCTTGGGAACCAAGTTTCTTTCAGCACGGCTTTCCACCCACAGACCGGAGGTCAGACTGAGCGAGTCAATCAGATTCTCGAAGTCATGACTCCGAGCCTGTGTCTTGGCATATGGAGCCAAGTGGGAGGATTGTCTCCCTTTTTGCCGAGTTCTCCTATAACAACAGTTACCAGTCGAGCCTTCAGATGGCACCATTTGAGGTGTTGTGCGGATGCAGGTGTCGCACACCCCTCAACTGGTCAGAGACTGGAGTGGGACTAGTCTTTGGACCGGATAATCTCCGCGCAGCGGAAGAGCAAGTCCAACTAGTCAGAGAACGTATGAAGGCAGCCAAGTCAAGGCAAAAGAGCTATGCTAACACTCACGGTCGGAACATGAGTTTCCATGTCGGGGACCACGTGCACCTGCGGGTAACCCCTCTGAAGGGAACCAAGCGTTTCCACGTCAAGGGGGGAAGCTCGCACCAAGGTTCATTGGACCCTTTGAGATCACTGCAAGTCATGTGGTAGACGGCTCCCCAGCTGGATCTATCACCTGAGATACCATCCGTGCACCAAATCTTCCACGAGCCCCCACTCTGGAAGTGCTTCTTACCTCCTAGCTAGCCCGATGCCCGCAAGGACATCGATCACCAAGCCTTTGGAAGCTAACCCAACCTAACCTATGCAAGAGACCCCTCAGCAACCTCCATCAAGGACGACATCAAGCAAGAAGCCATACCATCAAGCACTTCAAGATTCCAAGGAGCACCGCTCGGAAGCAGAACCAACAAGAAGAAGTGAAGACTACCCCGTATCCAAGACTCCGCTTTTCTTTCACGCCTAGTCTGGGAATCTCGGGGACGAGATTCTTGTAAGGGGGGTAGGTCTGTCACACCCTGATTTTCATGTCACATTGCTTAAGCTTATTTTCATGTTAAAAATTTGGATTTGCAAAAACTTTTGAGTGTTTTTGACCTTGCTTGATTTGACTTTTGTCTGCTGTTTGCTAGTGCTCTAAAAATCAAATAAATCCTCCAACTCTTATACTTCATCCCCTTGACCCAAAACCTTTTCCCAATGATCATGCCATGTGTATAGACCAGTATAGAATTTTCTTATAAAAATATTTTGGCCAAATGGTATTTTCTAAAATTAGTTTTCCAAAAACCCCTGAATTGAGGTTTGCACTGCAAGTACCTTATTTAGGGTGAGAAAAATCTTTCAAAAAGTATATTTGAATCCTATTAGGTATAGGACTCCCAGAAACCACAAAAGTATAAATTTAAAAGTTATTTTTATATTTTATTTAAAAGCTTTTTCTTAAGGCCAGAAATGGTCTTTAATAGGGAAAAATTATTTAATCATTTCAAAAATATTTTCCAAAATTCAGGGAGACTCATAGGACATATATTGTCCATATATAAGAGTTTCAACACATGGTCATGTTCAAAATATTGGACAAATCCTTCCAAAACCCTTTCTGGATATTTCAAGCTTTTCAAATATTTACAAAGGAAATATTCTCCAAAAATTCCAGGGAAATTCTATCATGTCATATATGACATATTTGATGATCTTGCAAAGCCTCATGCCTTGAAGATCAAGGAAACATCCTCAAACCCCTTCAAAACCATACTGTCCATATTTGAAGTTTGAGCAACTCTACATTGCCAAACTTGTCCAAATGCTCTTAAATTTGGTGCACATGCTAGAATGGCATAATAAGGCATCTAGACCAAATGGCACAAGATTTGGAATAGAGCAACTTGATCAGATCACCCCAAAACCACTTCTGTTCAAATTCAAATTTGAACAACTTTACATTGTCAACTTTTTATCTGGAGCCTCAAACTTTGTGGGCATGTTCATAACCCCAAATGATGATGCTACACCAAGTGGTGCACCAAGGGGAGATGATTTGCTTAGATCCAACATGGTGAAACCATTTCTGTTCATTTCTAGGGTTCACCAAAGTTACATTGGCCACTTTGCCCAAATGAGCTCAAATTTGGTGTAGGGGCCTAATTATATGTGACATTTGATCCTGTTAAGTCCCATGTCAAGTGGATGTCATTTGCTTGACCAAACCCTGATCAAACACCTTCTGTCCAATTACCAAAACAAGTGGTTGAACCTCTTTTACTATTTCCCTTTACCCCAAATTCTTACCTCAGCCCATTCTGATCATCATCTACCCCCAGTAACACTCCCATGACCTCAGCTCAATTATTGGAGGGTAACAACCCCATTTTTACTCTTGTGGACAGCCACCTTCTTCTCCTCCTTCACCTCTCTTCTCACTCCAGTGGCTCCTAGAGCATCCAAGACTACCTCCCCCTTTTCTTTACTACTCCCTCTACCCCCTGGACACGGCTAGACACAAGAGGACACGCCAATGGCACCGTGTGCATGCTAGGGCATGCAAAGTTCGCGCTCTGGAGCACGCTACAGTGCCCTGGCGCACTGTAGCGACCTCCAATCAGGGGCGCCCGACAGCCTTGGGCTTCCCCCTCGTGTCCGCCGATGAGGCCTCGACGTCCGCAACCTGCCGGGCGGTCGGCCCCCTCCTCTCCCCCCCTCTCTCACCTCTGCTCACACGCGCGCCATGGCCGCCCGAACGCTCCAGTGAGCGAGCTCGCACGCGCGATGCTCTGGCACCTCCCTTCCCCTCCTCTTCCTTCCTTTCGACCTGGACCATGCCCACGCACACCGCAGACACCCCGGAACCTACCCCCGTGGCCTACAGGGACGGCGACGACCTCGCCGGCGCACGCGTGTTCGGTGGACCGGCGCTCCCCTATTTATAGGCCGCCCCGAGCCCCCTCGCGGCTCCGATGGACTCCCTCTTCCTCTCCTGACCCTCTTGGACCACCCCACTCCTCCTCCCGTGGCCTCTTTCCCTCGCCATGGCCGCCGTGGTCGCCGTCGGACTCTGCCCGGCGCTGGTGAACCAGGGCTTCTCCTCCTCTTCCTTGGCCACCAGGAGAACCGCAGCAGACCGGCGAAGCTCCCCGACCCCTCGCCGCTCCTTCCCGTGCCCCGTGGTGTCCGCTCCACCAACGCCCGACGAGGCCGCCGCCATGGCCAGGTGCAGGTGGTGCTCCGGCTTCTCCCCTGCCGCCCCAAGGGGCTTCCCCGACGCGCCGCTCCCCGAGGAGCTCTCCGGTGGCCTCGGCCTGGCCAGAGGTGGCCTCTGCCGCCGGGAACGAGCGCCAGCCGGCAAGCAGCAGCGGCGTCCAGCCCCTCCGACGCGGGCGCGGGAGGAAGGGGATGACCCTGCGGGAGGGGCCCGCAGGTCAGCGACCCCGGGGGCTAGGCCCACCCGTTTAAGTGGAGGCGGCTTCGGCCAGCCCGCCTCCCCCGCGCGGTGGCGCCCTTCCAAGCGGGCGTCTTCGACGTGGCCGGGCTCCTGTGCACGCGGCCGAGCTGATGGGCCGGCCCAGCCACGGTGCAGCTATTCCTCGCCCTGTGCGCCAGGGTATAACCCCTTTTCTTTTTATTTTTCTGTTTCCAGTAAACTTCAATAATCTCCCAAATATTCATATGAACTCCAAATTGCATGATTCAAATTTCCGATGGCTCCATAAATCATGCTCTACCACATAGTGCAACATGCACATTATTCCAGAAACTTTTCCTACACAAATATTTATCAAATGCCCATTTTCCACTTGCTATGATTAACTTTAGAAAATCACAGAGAGCTCATTTTTGATCCAAATGCAGTGATTCAAGTTCCTAGATGCTTGTCATGTCCAAACTTAGTTTTGGAACATTTTTAATAATAGTTTCTGTACCCCACCAATTATTGAGCCATTTCTTCCTTTTTTTCAGCTTTGGAAAATCCTAGGAAATTCATTTCAATTCCAAATCCAGTGAAACTAACTCCTAAATGCTTCTAAAATCATGACTTGATGATGGGTACCTTTGCTCATCATTCAAGGAAATATTTCTGTATACTTCTTCCAAATCCATAAACCCTTTGGTTCCAACATATTGAAATGTTCCCAACTACCTATTGATCCAACACCTATGAAACCACCTTGGTCATTTCTAATATGACCAGAGGTATCCTAGAAAAGTCTAACTCCTATTTTTAGAGCACTTTTATTGTTGCTTTGATTGTGTTGCTTATTACGATTGTTTCCATCGTTAGTTGACGTAATAAACGGAGTATTCGGAGATGGACCAGAAGATTTGAAGACTCTGAAGAATAAGGCAAGCAGCCCTTTGACCATGTCCAAGAAACCTTTTTATGCATGTCTCATAGCACCTTATTATTCAATGCATCGGAATCATGTTGAGGTGGAAACCACTTTGGTTGCTACCATTGTTGCTTACTATTGATACTTGCATCAAACATGACCCTACCTTCCTATGAGGGTTATGTGGGTGGGAGTAGTTATGTTGCTTTACTAGTGGCTACGCAAATGGGTCGGGTATATGCATGGTGACGGAGGCAGGATACTTTCAAAAGACTTTTCGAAAACCCCGTCGGGTGCCACTCATGCCCGAGGGAGATGGTAAGATGGGTAACCACTCGATGACGAAGTGGTGTACCGAGGCAAGTGTGTGTGTTGTTTTGAAAATGGATTGGTTTAAGTTGCGACCGTTATTCCAACCTGACATGCGCAACCACTCTACCCTTATATGGGAAAGGGCATTATTGATTACCTAGGTCGATACTAGCATGGTGCCCGCATTACTAGTGACGGGGGTGACATGAGGTCACTCTCGGGACGGGGTCGTGCTTGGATAGGCGGCCATGACTGTTTTCACAGGGCACCGGACACACCGTTGGTACCCCGTGCTTGTGATATGTGATGAATACGGAGCGAGTCTCCACAAACCTTGAGATGTGAAATGTTTGGCACGGGGCTGCTACCAATCGAGTGGACTCTATGTTAGTGTCGTCTAGGGAAAGATAGTGATCGGGTGCTTACCCCGGGTACCTGAGGTACCCCGGGTCGTGGATGACACGGAAGTTCCCCGGATCTAGTGGGTAAAGTGTGCAACCTCTGCAGAGTGTAAAACTATTCGAATAGCCGTGTCCACGGTCATGGACAGTTGGGTAACCGCTCTTGGGCTACGTCCAATGTTTGTGAAACCTAGTGTGTGTGTGTGAGGAAACAACATGGTTCAGTGTTATTGATGAAGTCAACATGGTTCAGTGATATTGTTGATGTGATTGTGAGGAAGTCACAATGAGCTTGAGCATGAGTTGATTACAACTCTTCCTTGAAAATGACGTCTGTGACCTCCTGATACTTGTTACAGACACATGCATATCCTTGTTATATGTTGATCATACTTGCATATGAAAAACTAGCTTTCCGCAAAACTACCAATTTAGTAGTAGAGCCTTGCATAATTATTCTGTTACCACACTTGGGTTGCTTGTGAGTACATTCAATGTACTCATTGGCTTGCCACTGGTTATTTTATTGGCCAGGCATGAGAGCACAGGTTATGATGAAGATTTCTTGGTGACGAGCATGCGAGCTAGGACGCTTCCCAGTCAGAATGCCTGTAGGGTTAAGGCAGATGGCATGGGTACCAGTTGTCTTTGAAGATTTTCCGCTGCGTTGATATACTCAAGACTTGACCATTATGGTCCTACTTGTGTAATACGGTATGTAAGGATGTAAGACTCTTGTTATTCAGCTTCTGTGTGTTCAGTGAGCATTGATCTCTGGGATCACTGTACACGTGCATTCGGTGATCACGACTTATGAGTCAGGGTCCCCACACCGGAAGACAACAAAGGCTTAGTACTGTCACAGGCATAACAGATCATTAATTGGCCAGAATATAGGACGGGCTGGAAATGGTGCAATGGGTTAACATGCCACAAACGGGCCAATTCTAACCACGGGCCGAGTTGGCCCATTAGGGGAACATGCCAGTAAGGGCCTGGAAGTAATCGAGGGCCGGAAAGGAGCCCAAGAACGTATGGGCCGTCAGTAGGCCGAAAGCTAACACGGGCAGGAAACGGCCCATGTGAATCATGGGCCGTTAATGGGTACAAAGAAATTTACTTTTTCTTTATGGGCCAGAGTCACCGTTGGCCACTAAAGGGCCCAAAGATACGAAAGGCCTCATATGGGAGGGAAGACGTCGTATGCCATACATGGGCCGAAAGTGAAACAAGATGGTGTTACATTGGATGGCCCACAAGACGTTGTTGGGCCGATTTCGGGAAGGCGCTAATGGGCCGTGAGTTACTGAGCCGTAAAATGGGCTATATGCGAACAAGCCGTTAACATGCTTTTCATGGGCCGGCCCGCTAGCTTTTGACCAAGTCAAATGGGCCATCCTTTGTAAGCTAAATGGGCCAGTGTTAGCCCATTGCACATGTCGACATATCATAGGAGCCTGTCTGACACAATGACGAGCTACACATGGATCATCCGGCAAATAAGAATTTTACAAGTGGAAAATCCCCATTGGTCCGGGCTATTAGCGGGTTATCGGATCCAAAACCGGACCCGATAGCTTAACGTCGACCCGTTATGGTGGATGCCACGTGTCGGTTACCCTTGACGAAAGCACTTCCATGATGCGCCATTTATCATCATGGAAGTGAACACTTCCGTGATGATAATTTTGGTATTGGCATGGAACACTTCCACGACAGCACATGTATGGCTGTCTTGATTCTGTCATAAAATCGTCATGGATGTACATGCATGACAGAAAACGTGACATACTATGACAAACACGTATTATCATGGAAGTGTTTTTTGTAGTGTGGATGATATCTTGACTTAGTAAAGTGGCCACTACATTGACTTAAAGGGATTACAGAAAACCATGACCAAAATCTATGAAATGTCCCAATCATCATATCTTCCTGAGATTCAGATATTGTTGGTAGCAAGATGCTTTAGATTTAGCATGCATGAAAAAGAAGGTTTGCAACACAAATATATGAGATGATGTCGTGAGATTTTGAGGACATGAACTATGGTAGCAAGCTCCAAAACATGAGCTGGTTTGCAAATTACATGTGAGCACACTATCCAAGACAAGTATGACCACACAGAAGTCTTACAACAAAACACTACTAAGTTTCGGTTGGGAATCAACATCGCAAATAATGAAGTTCTTTCATAAGTCATATCATTAGCTCTCATGAAGGAAGTTCTTCTCCTTGAACAAATGAATCAATGGCTTGGTGTGCTAGAAGATACATATGGAATGGAGGTAGCAAGGCTATCAAACCATAAAATACTTCACATGTGCATGAATGATTTGGGATGATTCTAGAGGAAGCAAAACTAACTTTCCCAGATTGACGACAGCAACTTTCATCGGATGCACATGAACTTGGAGGAAGTCACTTCTTTCACCATAACATATACTTCATGAGCTAGCACGAAGATTGTGCTTATGAAAACACTAGCTTTAATGTCCAATATGAATCATGGAGAAGATAAAATGTTGTTGATGGGCTCAACAACAAGTGATCTGGGTTTCCCTGAAGGTGGAATTCCATAATTAAGTGAACATGGTGATAGCATTGGTCAGGCCAAATTTATAATGGTTTATGCTCAAGGAACATCCACGAGTAGGATAACATTAGGAACATCGTTGGTTCTGATTTGATTTGATGATAGCCCAAACTCAAATCAAGTTTTGACAAGACAATAGATCAAATAGCTGATCACGAGGACCAATCAATGAAGATATCATCTTACTTCAACACACATACAAAAATATATCCCTTAGGAATGAACTAAGTTAGGCAAATGTTTTATCCTCAAACTCTTTAGGTTGTTGTTCAGCATAACTAACTAGCTCAGGGGTATCTAAGGTAGATTCTTGGAGATTAGATGGTTTAGAGGAAACCAACTTGATCACGAACTCAACATAATGGTCAAGAGACTACCTGGTAATACTTCTGAGAAGATATCCGGAAAATCACGAACCATCGATATGTTACTAAGCTCGAGAACAATCGTGCTTATCTGGGGAAGACAATATGATCAAAAGAGCGATGGACTGACATAATCCTAACTCATTGGTCGAAGAGTGCATCAAGAAATATGGACTAATTAGCAAGATCAATCTTAGAGTGGTGATTCAATAATCAACACGCTAAGAATGGAATTATCGTCCATTAACTATCAAGTAATACAGTTGCTAGGAGTATTAAGTTCACACATCATGGTTCACTTGTCGACATTCTGGTTATAACAACGTAGAGACTGAGAAATGAATGATAATGGCGAGGTATCATTGTATCAAGAGTCATTAAAAGGTTGTGCAATTCCCATGACATTCTTGACATAAAGATGGTAATACTCCAAGGTAGAACAGAACAAAAGCTGGATTGGCATTTTGATATGCCGAATACATCTGCTTTGACCCAATCCTAGATATGGATGAGGTACTAGAGTTTGTTTCTCCTAGACATTCTAAAATAGAATGGCTCGACGAACCACAGGAATAATAGGCACCGATGTACATGAATGCACACATGCTCTTGACTATCAATTGATAGATGAGGGTCAGAATACAGCTACCAAAGGAACAATTCAAACGAACACATGATTTTCTGAGTCTTGAATGCATGGATTAACATGTTGAACAAGTTCAACATATTTCTTCCAGATAACCCATGCAGAATGGTAAGATTGGCAGATTCACAATGTAGAATGAAGAACTCATCAAGAGCACTCTTGCTGTGATCTTTTGGTTCGGGAGAACTTCCGCCATGGATGGTTCATGGTATTCGGAAGAATAATATACCACATACCTCGAGGACTATCACAACGGCTACTAATATCCTAAAGAATGAGCAAAACTATAAACACGAAGTAAGTATAGTGAATCTTGGGTTAAAGAACCTACAAATAGAATACCTACTAACTAAATAGCATCACGAGATGCTTTCAAGAATAGTGAGCAGAATCATCACACTGGGAACACAAAACATGGCTAGATTACTAGGTGTTACTCCAAGATACCTTAGTGTCATAATAATAGCTTCATCATATATGTCGAGGCAATGGAGTACCTCAAGTTAGTGATTACTGTGCTTAATCTGACCCAAAAGGACATCGGGAACAAAGAGAAATGATTTGCAAATGCATCAGATTGTTTAGAAACCTGGGAAAACTCAGACAACATAACAGCTGTAAATGCTCAAATGATTTTGAGCCATCCTGCAAAATGGTGGCATAACCACTCGACATCACCATATTAAGGTTCTGAGACCAACAGTTTAACAAACAAAATGGTGTAAACGAATTTGAGACTTAAACCCATCATTCATGTAAATCTAGGGATTAGTAACACGTGATCCTGATAGACTAATGAAAAGCCTAGTTCTTAATCCACGTAGAAAAGAAGAGGGTCACTCTGATTAGAAGAATATAAGGCAAAGAGTAAAAAGAGCCTTACGTTCCCTTCCACAATCAATTCCCTTATATAACTAAAGAATTTCTATACTCGACTTCAACTAGTTTGGCTTGGTAATCCTATAGGCAGTCAGGCTCTGATACCAAAGCTGTCATGACCCTGATCCTAAGTCACACTGATCTAGCATGTAACACAACATATCACTTAGCGGCCTCATGCACGGAGGTCCCAAACACATATATGATAGTGTCATGACCCTTTTAGCTCGTCATGACCCTTTTAGCTCACGTATATGATAGTGTCGCTAGTATTAATATTACAGAGGTCACGGGCAGACATGACTGGTCCTAAACACAAGGTGGCACAAACTTACAGGGACAGACATACATGACCCAGCAATGCACGAGTTGGTCAGCAGCGAGCGTAGCCGGGTTATAGAAAGCTACCAGGACTCCGTATTAACCGTGTGACATTTCCCCGGAGGGACAGACACGAGAGCAAAGAAGGACACATGGCTGTCAATCTATGGGTTTCGGAGCAGTAGCAAGTTACAAAGGCTCAGTGGAAGCACCAGGAGGCATTTCCCTATAAGGAAGGTGTTGGGGATATAACCCCGTGGTGTTACTGTAAAGCCCCCGGACACACCCGTCGGTGGTCGTTACTCCTAGCGGGATCTATACTGGCCCCAAAGATGAATACTAGTCTTTTCTGCGCAATTTGTCCTCACTCGTGCGCACCCTAATAATGCAGGCTATCACATACACCCCCACTCAGAGGAACCGACGTCCTCGTCGGGCCACGGGAACGTTCCATCTTGGCACATCGTCGGGCCGGGTTACATCGTTGACGACTTATAAGCAAAGGCCCTAGTAGGCCCACGAAGACAAGATATGAAGACCAGATGCAGATTACAAGCAGGCCTATTGAAGGCCCAAGACCAAGAGGTGACTCGAGACCCGAAGGTGTGAGCCGCCCAATGGTAACTTGCCTAACAAGGCAGGGCGACTTAGAACTAGAGTCGGTTACGTTGTGTAGCCCAACCTAGACTCCTTTAAGCCATCGGGCCGCAACATGTGTATATAAAGGCGAGACCCGGCGGTGGGTTAGGGACAGGAACAATTGATCGAGAGCTAGGTCAAGCGATTCCGCTCCCTTGTAATGATATTCAGGCAATACAACACAAAGTAGGAAGTAGGCTTTTACCACGTTGTGAGGGGCCGAACCTGGGTAAATTCGTGTCTCTTGTCCCGTTCAACCCCTTCGAGCTTACCTACATTACGATGGCTCCACACCTAAGTCCTTTTAAATGGGCATCTGCCATGACAAAACCACGACAGTTGGCTCCCACCATGGGGCCAGCGCACAGTGGTTTCGAGTTCTTGAAGGGAACTTTTCTAGGGCTCGAGGGATACGCCATCATCAGGATGACCAAGAGTTGCCGCAGAAAACTCTACATCAACGATACTAGCTGGGGCCCCGAGGCCGATCAAACGAGTATGGGTACCGGGTCTCCTTCGGCATAATTCACGTCTTCATCGGCAAGATCGAAGAATCTATGCCTGAGCCGGACACCTTCCCCAACATTTACGAGTCCGCTCGGCACGCACAACCCGCCCTGGTCACGTCCGGTCGGAAGCATGCTTTCGTCGGTTTCACGCAGGGCTCGGAGCTTGCGGAAGATTCTGCATCTGGTGGGGAGACTCCCGTTTATTCAGACGGTGAGTCCTCGACTGGAGAGACGGGGTCGATCTATCAGCTTCAAGATGACGGGCTTGGGGGTTGTTTCGATGGTGCCAGTATTGCGGACGTTGATGAGCCGCCATACAGGACTGCTGTCTACATGCCCGGCACGCAGCTAGTTTTAAATTCGTCAACAGCGGCAGGTTTGATATCTATGTCGGCCTCAGCTGCAGGGGTCGGCGGCTCAGTCGTTCCACCACCTCAAGTTTTCTTGGATCTCTTAAATACTCTGAGCGTAGTGCTCGAGATGGAGGTTACTCTTGAGAATCAGGCAAAGCGTAATGTAGAGATCGGAAGGATCCAAGCATATATTACTAAGGCCCAGGAGGAGATCAACGCAAAAAATGCCAAGATGGCAGAGGAACGGACTAGCATCACAGGTGAGTTGGAGTGAGTCAAGGCAGAAGCTTGGCGCTTGAGTCCGGATCAGAACGCCTCTAATGCAATCTTCAAAAGGAGGACACCCTAACTTTGTAGTATCATCACCAGAATTTGTTTAACACCCCTGGAGCAGGTCCAAGTACTCTGGTTGCTCGGGTGGATCCTTAGTTAATCCCATATGGGCCCGGAGCGGGAGCAGTGGGTCAACCTCGATAGCCTGAGCCGGTGCGGAGGGACGAGCGGGTGCCTAACCCGCCCCCCAATTGCACACCGCCTCCACATTTTTTGACACCACCACCTGGGCATTTTTCTAACCAGGTGGATAACATGGTAGCAACGACAACACGGCTGGCGGCTTCCGTTTGAGGGTGAGTCACCAGAGCCCGTAGAGACTCGAAATGTGGTAGATTTCCTTCAAATCACTATTGCACAACATGCGGCTTATTCATATAGCCGATATCGTGTTCACCCAACCCCTCGCCAAGGTCGAAGTTATAGCCGGCATATTGAATCGCCCGTAGTTTCTAGCAGCGAGCGGCGTCATAACCCGCCCCGTAATAATACCGCACTCTGTGAGGATAACCCGCCTCACAACGATGATATGTTGATTAATGCTAAAGCAATTTTGGATAGCACTAGGGCTCGACATGAACCGACGGCTTGACAAGGGGCCTATCAGCAGCCTCAGATGACCCCTTTGGCTTCAGTAGAAGCTAGGGCGACATCCAGAATGGTCGGAATACCATGTCTAGCACCAGCTTTGCATAATGATCGTCTGCCCAAGGATTTCAAAGGCCCTCGCAAGGTGCCTAATTACGCAACCGATCTCCCGCCTGAAGCTTGGACAGAAAGTTATGAGTTGGCCATGAAGATGTTGGATGTCAACGACGCGTTATGTGCCAAGTATTATTCTTTGATGATGGACGGACCCGCACATACATGGTTAAAAAGTTTACCTGCTAATTCTATCAACTCATGGGCGGAGTTGAAAGCACGTTTTATCAAGAATTTCCATGGAACTTGTAAGCAGCCACTAACGATCATTGATTTGGACAATTGTATTCAACGAGCGGATGAGTCGGCTCACCATTCGGTCTGGCGTGTCTCGACTATTATTGACTCGTCTGATAGCATTGCTCCGAGTCAGGCGGTTCTGGTTTTGGAGAAGAACTGCCACTTTGAGCCCCTTAAGCTGAACCTCGGACGACTTAAGCGTTATTGCAATGATATGGGAGAACTCACGGCGGCTATCATTAAGCATGCAGACTCTGATGATACCAAAAACCCTGCATTGGATGATGAGAGGAAAATAAAGTTACGAAAAATGGTAATGGTAAAGCTCAGCAGTAGAATATAACAGGGAATAATGGCAATAGCCAAGGTAATGGTTGTAAGCGAAGACACCCTGACGACATCTCATATTTTGTGGCCAACACCAATGCAGGGTATAAAAGTCAGCGGCATAACAATAAGTGTAAACCATCCTTTGGAGGGAAAATATTAATCTCGAAGCAATGCTCAATGAACCTTGCCCAAAACATAGTCCGCCTAATCAACCAGCGACTCATGCCTAGAAGGATTGCTTTATTATGAGAGAGTACATAAATTCCAATCAGAGTGAGGGTAATAATAATGGGTCGTGTGGTGGGATAGGATTTGGTTCATAGGGGCCCGGGTTTGGTAGCGGTGTCTCAAGTTCTGGTTTTCCAGGTCAAAACCACCAGGGTGGTTATAATCAACAGTCTGGTCAGGGCAACCAGCAGCAAGGAAATCAGTCAGGGTATTAGAGTAATCCAAAGCAAATCAATAGTGGCCAGTACCATGTTTTCACCACAAGTCTTTGCAAACAAGATCAGAAGGTGCACAAGTGTGCACTCAATGCTTTGAGCCGGCCGTACCTCAATATTTTTGGTGGTTAGAATACCCAATCACATGGAGTCGTGAGGATCACCCGCCTCGAGTTGAGAATCTGGGTCATCTGGCTTTGGTGGTAGCCCCTCATGTTGGGGGTTATAAATTTACTAAGATGTTTATCGATGGTGGCATCAGTATCAACATTCTATATTATGACACCTTTCGCTGGATGAACTTAACAATAAGGATCTTAATCTGTCTTCTATAGTTTTCCATGGTGTAGTACCTGGGAAGTCGGCATATCCTCTTGGGAAGATTTCGCTGGAAGTCTCTTTTGGCAATGATTATGATTACAGTGCAGAGCATTGTGGTTCGAGGTGGTCAAAATCAGGAGTCCGTATCACGCCTTGTTTGGACAACCAACTTATGCCAAGTTCATGGCTCGACCTTGTTATGTTTACTTACAGATTAAGTGCCAGGGTGTAAGTGAACAATCACGATCCATGGTGATCTGGAAACCGATTTGGAATGTGAAGAAGGAGATGCGGCTTATGCAGAGTCGGCTTGTGCTACTAAGGAGCTGAATTTTTAAAAGGATAATGTTGACTCGGCTGATATGATCCCTCTGAAGAAGCCTAGTGCTGAACATGAGCCTCTGTTGAAATTTCAAACAGATGATACTAAGTATGTTGATTTCATCCCTGGCTACTCATCTCAGCAGTTCATAGTGGGGGCTAATATGGATCCGAAATAGGAAAGCGCGCTCGTCGAGTTCACCCGTGAGAATCGGGATATCTTTGCATGGAAACCTTCTGACATGTCGGGTTTTATGACAGAATTCACTGAGCACACTCTTAATGTCAATCCTAAGTTTAAGTCGGTTGAACAGTTCCTTCGTCGTTTCAATGAAGAGCGACATAAAGCTAATGGAGAAGAAGTGACTCGGCTCTTGGCGACTGGGTTTATCATTGAAGTTTTTCTGGATGGTTGGCTAACACGATTATTGGGCTAAACAATAATGACACTTGGCGTATGTGTGTTGATTACACAGATCTTAACAAGGCTTGTCCTGCTGATCCGTTTACTCTCCCTCGCATCGACCAAATTATTGATGCCATGGCAGGTTGTGAGAGTTTATGCTTCCTGGATGCCTATTCTGGTTATCATCACATCAGGATGGCAGCCAAAGACCAAGAGCAGACATCCTTCATTAGACATGTTGGAGCTTTCTGCTATGTTTCTATGCTTTTTGGGCTTAAGAGTGCCCAGGCGACTTATCAACACAGTGTTCCAAATTGTCTTCACAGTCAAATTGGGCGTAATATTCATCCTTATGTGGATGATATTGTGGTCAAATCTAGAAAGAAGAAGACTCTCCTGGATGATCTGAAAGAAACTTTTGATAACCTCCGAGTCTACAAGATGATGCTTACCCCAGCCAAATGTGTATTTGGTGTACCTATAGTTAAATTGTTGGGGTTTCTGGTTTCAGAAAGGGGCATTGAAGCTATCCCGGAGAAGATCAAGGCCATCAGCTCCCTTGCTAATCCGGCATGTTTCCATCATCCGGCATGTCGTATTGCACCTCTAAGCCGTTTCATAAGTCTCATGGGAGAGAAAACAATCCATTTGTATCATATGATGAAAAAGACGAATCACTTTGTCTGTAGTGATACTGCTAATGAGGTTTTTCAGGCGCTAAAGAAATAGCTAGCCGAGCCGCCCGTCCTTGCTGCTCCTGTTGGGAAGTAGCCCTTGCGCCTGTATGTTGTGGCTAATAGTAAAGCTGTCAGTGTGGCAATAGTAGTTGAATGCAAAGAGGTGGGTAAGGAATATCTTGTTCAGTGGCCGACTTATTATGTTAGTGAGGTGTTGATTGAGTCCAAGCAATGATATCCACATTGGCAGAAACTGGTCTATGGGGTGTTCATGGAAAGTCGCAAGCTGAAGCTGTATTTTCTTGGTCACACTATTACTGTGGTCAGCTCTGCTCTTTTACGGGATATTATTCAGAACAGAGAGGCTGCATGCGGGGTTGCTAACTAGGCAATTGAACTTGGGCCGTATGGTTTGAAGTATGTGCCAATAATAGCCATTAAGTCTTAGGTGTTGGTGGATTTCATAAATGACTGGACAAAATTATAGATGCCCGAGGAGAGGACTGACAATACATATTGGATGATCCACTTTGATGGATCTAGGCAGTTAGAAGGCTCGGGGGCTGGAGTTATTTTGACTTCCCCACGAGGTGACAAATTATGTTATGTTTTAAGGCTAATGTTTCCTTGCACTAATAATGCAGCTGAGTATGAAGCTTTGCTCCATGGCCTTCGCATGGCCAAAGAGACGAATTTAAGCCGGGTCACGTGTTTGGGCGACTTATATCTTGTGGCTTAGCAAGTCTTTGGCAATCAGGACTCAATAGACCTTGTCATGGCGGCTTATCGCCGGGCGGTTGATAATATTGCAGGTCATTTTAAGGGTTATGAGGTGGATCACCTTGATCGATGGAAGAATGATGCGGCTGATGCTTTAAGCCGGCTTGGTTCTCAACGTAAGCCGGTGCCTCCTAATTTGTTACATGATGTGCTTCACAATCCTTCTTGCAAATCACCGTCTGAAGAAGACCTTGCTATTCCTGACCCGGAGGCACAGTTGGTGATGGCTCTTAATGTTATTCCTGATTGGACCTTACCTGATCTGGCATATATCACCCGGGGCGAGTTACCTAAGGATGAAACTTTAGCACCGCAAATCACCAGGAGGACCAAGTCTATGTCTATCATCAATGGGGAGTTACACCGGCGCAATGTGACTGGTGTGTTCCAGCATTGTATATCTCCTGAGGAGGGCTACGAAATTTTATGAGCGATTCATGAAGGCGATCTTGGCCATCATGCCGAATCAAAATCTTTGATGGCTAAAGCGTTTCTTCATGGATTTTATGATTGACAGCTCATGGTAATGCACAGGACATCGTCAATAAGTGTGATGGGTGTCAGAAGTTTGCAAGACAGGCGCACGTGTCAGCTCAGATATTACAGATAGTTCCAATAACTTGGCCATTTGCAGTTTGGGGGCTTGATATGGTTGGACCGTTCAAGAGGTCTAAAGATAAGAAGACCCACCTTCGGGTGGCGGTTGACACGTTTACAAAGTGGGCTGAGGTTGAGTCGATCAGCAAATGTGATGCAGCGACTGCCGTTCAGTTTGTTAAAAAATTGATCTTCCGCTTTCGTTACCCTCGTTCTATTATTACTAATAATGGCACTAATCTTTCTTGGTGCTATGAAAGAGTCCTGTCAACAAGAGCCTATCGGTCTTGATGTTTCTTCTGTGGGTCAGCCGTAGTCTAATGGTCAAGCAAAAAGGGCTAATCAAAAAAATTTTAAACCCCGGCTTATGGTTCGATTGGAGCGCACGCCGGGTTGCTAGGTTAAGGACTTACCTTCAGTGCTTTGGATTATCAATACCACTCCCAATAGAACAACATGTTATACACCTTTCTTCATGGTATATAGTGCAGAGGCGATTCTTCTAAGTGACATCCGTCATGATTCGCCTAGGGTGGCAGCTTATGCTGAAACTGGTAATGAGACGGAAAGACAGAATGCACTTGATGCTTTGGATGAAGAGTGTGACCTTGCGGCGGCTCATTCGAAAATATACCAGCAAGACCTGCATCGCTATCATAGCCGCAGATCAGGACTCGAGCGTTTCAAGAAGGCGATTTGGTGCTCCGGTTGATTCAAGATCAAACACATATGCATAAGTTGTCTCCACCTTGGTAAGGACCTTTTGTGATTAGTAAGAATCTTTACAATGGCTCGAATTATTTCATTGATATACGTGAGCACCAGTAGTCGTGCACCTCTGAGTAGGAGACCACCAGGCCATGGAACATTGCTCACCTTCGGCCTTACTATACTAGAGCCACCGCTCTCCCTATTATACATATTGTCGATGTATATATCATTTATGATCAATATAATAAGTTTGTCATCCCTACAAAATGCATGGCCTCCGTCGTTTCATTTCTGTGTAACTGTGTATTTATTAACTAGTCATAAGGTCACTTGGGGGCTTCCAACCAACTGAGGATTACCTTTCATACCCTCTTGACCGGCCTGAGTCGCATATTGTGAGTTACACCTGCCTGTCTACAACTTGCTACTCCAAGTGACCCGCCAAACTCTTAACAGTCAATCTTTTTAGACCCCAAACTTGTTAAGGTTAAAACGGCGGCTTGTGTCACGTTAGAGCCGGCCTACG
This sequence comes from Secale cereale, assembly GCA_902687465.1. Lineage (NCBI taxonomy): Eukaryota > Viridiplantae > Streptophyta > Magnoliopsida > Poales > Poaceae > Secale > Secale cereale. Next base: position 345,181,743 of record LR738714.1, read on the forward strand.
GTGAGCTAGGATAAACTCAAACGGTTGTGCAGCCTTGAAAGCACAATGCCTATGAGCCTACTTGTTTGGTCGTGTTTTGGAAAACCGGCCTAACAAATATTTGAGCTTTGTTGCATGTTTCTCCTTCGGGATATGTTGGATGATTTTTATCTTAAGTTTGCTTTGTGTGCAAATCTTGATAATTATGCCCCTAAGGCTCTAGGTTATGCTTCTCACGTTTGAGAAAGTCGGGTTGTCACCCGCCCTGGCTATTGGCTTTATGTTACTAGTGTATTTTGGCTTGAATAGCCTTAATTGTGATCTTTTCAATAATCATATACGGTTGCATATTTTTGGGGTTGTCACCCACTTTAGCTTTGGACTTTAAGTCGCCGACAAACATGTTTTTTTATTTTTCTTTGCAGGACATGCAAAACTTCAAATAAATATAAGAGTTGTGGCCGTGCGTTGCAACGGGAGATAAAAAGGAGCACACACCAGTGCTGGTCAAGCACGCTGCCATGCTTTGGCTCCTCAGACTGTCGTGCTTGCTCGCGTCACTGCTAGTTCTAGCCTCGTGGTTTGATGCTGCCACCCACTGCGTTGCCGGCTACCGTGTAATGCCCAGGATGGGACTATACCTCCTATGTGTCGAGGCACGACTTAAAGGTATAAGCCCATTCTGGAATGATCTCAAGTTTGGTATCTTTGCACGACTCATGTAAAAATAGGGATGAAATTGCAAAATGAGATAGTTGGCTTACACTCGCCACTTCACACAATACATTACATAAGCAAAACATCATTCAAAACATCACAACCCGGCTACGGGCAAAGATCCAAAAGAAAGATACCAAAACAACATAAAACCACAGGTCAGAATCGCCCCTAGTAGAAACCACTACTGATCGTCGAAAACGTCACAAGCATACGGCCACTCTCTTCATCGAGCTCCCAAAAGTACTTGAACCAGCTCCGGCATCAATCTCGGTTGAACCTGCATCTGGTGTTGTAGTATCTGTGAGCCACGAGGACTCAGCAATCCCATAACCATGGGTAACAAGACTAGCAAAGCTTTATGGGTAGGAAGGGTAAAGTGGTGAGGTTGCAGCAGCGGCTAAGCATAATATGGTGGCTAACTTACGAGTACAAGAATAAGATGAGCATCTACACAAACGGTCGCAAAAGTAGTGATCGCTAAAGATCCTAAACTACATACGAGTCAAACATAACCCCACCGTGTTCTCTTCTCAAAGTGAAAAGAGACAGTCACGGTTACTCACGCAGTTGTGTGTTTTACTTCGGATCCTCTGACAAGTTTTCTACAACCGGACATTAACAAATTCCAATCTGCCACATAACCGCGGGCACGGCTTTAGAAAGATTATAACCCTGCAGGGGTGTCCCAACTTAGCCCATCACAAGCTCTCACGATTAGCTGAAGTGATAAATATAATATCATCACCCCTTATCTTAGGGAAATCCGATCAGGCTCGGCATCCCGGTGCACAAGACATTTCGACAATGGTAAAACAAGTCCAGCAAGAACTCCCGGCGTGCCGACACCCTGATAGTAGCCGCGCGTATCTCGTCTCAGGCCACAACCGGATGGGTAATGCTAAAGGTAAAACCAAACCTCGAGTTTCCCCGTGGTGGCCCTGCAGGACCCTCGTTTGGGACCAACACCATCAGCACTGGCCCCCCTGCTATGTAGAAAGAATCCTCGGGTAGCGCTAACTCCCTATGCAATTTAATTAATTAATTAAGTTGTAATTATGAGAAAATTAAAACCAATGTTGGGCCTTGCTGGAGGAGTTTTATTCGAAGTCGAACTGTCAAGGGGTCCCCATCCACCCATCGTGTAAGGAACGCAAAATCAAGGAACATAATGCCGGTTTATCGGCGCCTAAGGTGGCATGAGTGGAACAAAACACCGAGCAAAAGTCCAAACCTTCCACCCATGCCCAGTATATAGGTGTGTTAATATAATAATAGATATTGTGATATTCCAACAACAAGTTCCCACCTGGAACGAACTTCATCTTCACCTGCAACTAACAACGCTATAGGAGGGGCTGAGCAAGCGGGTAACATAGCCAAACAGTGGTTTTGCTAGGAAGGTGTCAAAAGGTTAGAGGTTTCATGGCAACAAGGAGAGGCTGACAAAAAGATGGGTAGCGCGACATGTAACGATAGCATCGAGACAACTAAGCATGGCAATGGTAGTAAAGGTATATAAGGGTATGATCATCTTGCCTGGGATTCCGCGAGGGAGAAGAACAAGTCCGAGAAGTAGACGGAGCAACACAGTAGAGCGAATCCTCACAACTTCCGGAACGGAACCGAAGCTAACAAGAGAAGCAACCGGAAAGAAGCAAACAACACGGTAAACACACTAGCATAAACATGGCATACGATGCACATCGAAGTATGATGCATTTCCGGTTTAATTATGCATGGCATGGCAATGAGCACAAACAAAACTACAAGTTAAGTGGAGCTCAATATGCAACGAGTTGCATATTGACGAAACACCACATTTTATTTATTTAGTTGACTCTCGTTTATTTACAAGACAAGCTTAAATGTTTGTTAACATGGCAAGAGGTGAAACAAAAGTAAACTACCTATTTAGGCAAGTTTTAATGAGGCCGGAAATAACAACAACAAATCCGGAAAATCCCCATGAGCATGTTTAGCAATTTTAAGCAAACAACAATTCACACATTTTAATGTTGTTAACATGATGCAGATGACATGATCAAGTTTATGCAATTTATTAATTAAAAGTTAACAAGAAGAGATATGAAGCATTTGTCACCGTGGTGAAAGGAAAAGGTGCCACGGCAACGAATCCGATAATGATGCAACGTCAACATCTCGGTTCCGGTAACTCGTTGAGGGACCGGTGCAAAAGAAAGGTGGCGTGAGCAAGAAGAAAGGTGGGGTGATCCCGTCACCGGGTTCCCACTCGACAACGATAGGGCAACGAGGGTCACGACGGTCACGATGCAAACAAGGGAAACATCTCATACAACACACATGCATTCGTCCACGGGTCTTCGTCTCGGGGTTATACCTTCGAAACGTTCGTTTCGGGGTGGTTCGAGATCGTCGAGGGACGTAGTGGAAGTAGCGGAAGTAGTGGTACACGGGTCGTAGAGGAAGTAGTCGTTCCGTAGAGGTACTAGTTATGTAGCCGTTCTCGCGATTCGTAGAGGAAGTAGGCGTTCACGTTCGGAGAGGTACTTGAGGAAACCAACATCTTCGGGGCGGCGGTAGTTGTTCACTCGACGGCCTTTGGCGACGGTAGTTGTTCATGTTCGTAGATGTACAAGTCGTCGGTAGAGGTACTTGGACTTTGCAGAAAAAAATAACAGCAGCAACAAAACAAGCACGACACGGTCTCGGAGCAGCAAGGAGGAGCGGCCAGCAGGTGGAGGAGGGACTTGGCACAGCAGTCGAGAGCTTCACGGCGGCGGCTTGAGGCGTTGAGTGGAGGTCCTGCGGCGAGGCGGAGGGCGCCGGGAACGGAGCAACCTTGGCGAGGGGAGGCTCTGGACGAGGCCCTGGTAGGTGACAACGCGGACGAGGGAGCTCCTCTCCCTCGAGCGGGAAGGAGTGGCGCGGGGCGGAGGCGGCTGGCTGTCGCGGACGAGGCACAGGCGCGGGCTCTTGGGGCGAGGGGGAGCACCTGGCCGGCCGGGCGGAGATGGCACGGCGCGGCGGCTCCTGGCCGGCCCGCAAGGCGCCAGGCACGGAGGAGGCGCGGCGAGGACGGAGGGGAGGCCGGCGGTGGCCGGGCGACGGGAAGGCGGCGTCCACGCGAGGGAGACGAAGGCAGGGGCGAGGAGGAGGGTCGGGCTCGGGGCTGGAGCGATGGGGTAGGCGCTGTCTAGAGGAGCGAGGGGATTCGGGATCGGGCGAGATGGGGTCGACGGGAGAACGAACGAGGGGGTGCGGCGACACTGGGAAAGAGAGGGAGGAGCGAGGCTCGGCTAGGGTTTGGGGAAAAGATGGGCTGCCTGGAGGAAGTTGGGCCGGCCTGGGAGCAGATGGGCCAGCTGCGGCTGGACCTTTCTTTTTTCCCTCTTCTGCCATTTTCCAATTACAGAAAAAAACCATGAAGAAAAATGAGAAGAAAGGAAGGGCTGCCACAAGAATTTGGACAAGGGGTAGAATTCCCTGGACTCACAAAAATGAGTTTGATCATAGAAAAAATAGAAATGGCAGGATTGGAAATTAAATTCAAAGGATTTGAATTTAATTCAAATGGCTTGATCAAAGACTAGGATTTTGAAGTGTCCAAAAATGTTCACATTTTGGAGGAACCTCGATAAACGAGAAAAGAAATATAGGGAAGGTTTTTGACGGTGAAACTTGAATTAAGAGGCATGGGGAATATATGCAAGTGTGTTGGGTTAATTCCAAACAAATGGAATATTTATTAATATAGCTCCCTAAATATCGGGAGGGCATATGTTATAAAAATAAGTCATCCTTCCCTCGATTTAAATTGACCGAAGGTCCACACAATTTATTTAAGTTGAGATGCAAAAGAAAATATGACATGATGGCATGATGACACGATGCAATGCAAAAATAAATAAAGCAAGCACAAAAGAAACACACGGGAAACCCGGAACATCTGGAATCTTCTGGAATCTTCTGGGACATCGGTCTTCGGGCGTCACAACTCTCCCACACTAACAGAGGATCTCGACCCGAGATCCTAGAGATGGCACCGGATAGAAACGAAAAAGAAGAGGTAAACAAAGTTGCTTCTTTGACAGACGAGTGAATCCATGAACCTTGAGAGGTTGAACAATCTTGAAGGAAAGAATAGAACGGAGATGAAAGAACTTAAGAGCACTCCGGTAAATGAGGAACAAGGAACACCGAGAACCTTGCAGGTTGAAAGACATGAAACAAGAGCTCACGGATGACGAAAGAATTTCAAAACCACTTCGGTTAACAAAGATTGAGAAGGAATAAGAACGAAATAATTTGGACGGCACTCCGTCTGAAAATGGAAGGAATTGAACAAGAACTTGAGGTGATGGGAAGATACTTGATGAAATCAACAACACATTGCCTCTTGAAACAATTGAAAGAATGGCACAAGGTTAAGAAAGATTTCAGATAGCACCCCGGTTGAAAAGAGAGGAAAAGCTAGATAAGATGAGGGAACTAGAATGTAGGTGACAACATTCCAGTTAAATAGACAATCAAGGGAAGAACATGATCTTGATAAAAACGAGATGATGGTCAAAGAGAGCAATATCAAAAAGCCTCCGGAATGGAAGAATAGCATAAAAATCAACGAAAGAAAATGAATGGAGAAGAAAATGACAACTTCTCCCACGAATGAATTGAAAAAGCGTCTTTACCAAGATGGGTTGAACAGAGCTGTTGGAATTCAACAACGAAAAGAATAAGCTTGATGTGGGCTTATGGAAAACATCTCAAAATTATGAGGTGACAACCAGCCACTGATAGGAACATTTAATTGGATTGAGATCAACAAGGAGACGATAAACTTATTTTACCGGAATGATAATTAATGAACTTGGGTCATTTATAAGCACCATAATAGCAACAATTCTCAGGGAAAGCTTTTATTTTAATTATAACCCAAGATTACTCCAACGAATAAATTGAAGGGTTGGAAAGATCTCCTAAACAAGGAAAATGATGGTTTGAAATATCTCATTCTTGATAACTCGTGAATCATGAAACATGGAGGAAAATTATCAAGAATGACATAACACCACCTCAACAAATAAGGGAGCAAGAATTGGAATTGGAATGCATGATGAAGAATGCTTGAGCTCCAACAAGAATCTTGATGAAGACTTCGAGGATGAATTAAATCTTGATGAACCACCATGAAAACTCCGGTAATGAAAGCATGAGAAGTGAAAGATGAAAAGAATAAGATTCAAGGCCTGCGATGAATTAGATGGAGGTTTGAAATGATATAATTGAAATAACTTGGAGCTCCGGAAAACCAGATGAACAACTTAGAACCGAGAATATGATATGATGAACAAGCTCCGGAAAAAAAAGATTAATCACTTCGAGGAAATAAGAATAAGATTTACTTTGTGCTTATCCTTCATCAAATTAAATTGATGACAAGCAAACAGATTTGGCATACTACTTATTCTTGTTGGAAAGAATTAAAGAGAGATCTAGCACAAGCTTGGGTAAATCTTCAACGAACCACCGGTCGGATTGTGAAAACAACAAATGAATTAAAACGATAACAACAGAAGAGTAATCTTGAAAGAACCACCGTAAAAATATGGAGATGAACGAAGAGGAATCAATGAAGAATATTTGGAGGACGAAGTTGAAAACTGAGAACGAAGAAATATTCTGAAATGATGGCCTTCGGAGGATCACAATAAGAATTTATGAAATGCTTCGGGTGGTTATGAAAATAATTCCTCACAATCGAAATAATAATGAGGATGGCATGAAGCTAGAACCACGAATCTTCAAGAGAAGGGCCAAGATTTAAGAGAAACTCTTCTCTGGTCTTCAAATGTTGAGAGTGAAGACGAGAAATGCCATGAAGAATTTCGAGATACTCCGGACGAATGACAAGAGGAAGGTGGAGCAAAAGATGGAAATAGTTGAAAACAAGATTGGGGAAGGCATGTGACTGATGGAAATCATTCTTACGTCACACTTTGAAAAGAATTTGAGTATAACTCCAGAAAAATTAGTAGAGTCAGGTAAGATCTTGGAGAAAGACCTGTGGGTTAGGGCCCACTCAAAAGAAATCACCGTTGGAAAAGATTGCTTAAGAGATATTGCATCGGTTGAATTAAATGGCTTGAGTAAGATGATAATCCTCAAAATAGCTTGAACGGATTAAGAATGGAAACACGAATCTTTTGAGACATCTTCAACACTCCGGATATGAATAAAGAGATGTGAAGAAATAAGAGAGCCTTCGGATAAGAAATTTCAACATGTGAAAACATGTGAAACAAAAAGGAAGATATATGATCAACACCGAAGCTTGAATTACATCCACCGGTAGAATTTGAGAACAAAAGAATGATGAACTTGAAGCTCTTGAGCATCTTCACGATAAATCACCGGATAAGCACATTGAAGGAAAAGAATGAAGAAATATCTCATGAATAAAATGGATACTTCATTTGAGAATTTGGCTCCAAGAAGAAAAAGGGAGGGAGGGTTGGGAAAAACAAAGACTACTTGGGATGAATGAAACAAACAAATCATCAGATTTCTCAACGGCGTCCGTATGGAATAACTTGAAGAGAAGGCACACCGGTTGAAAAGGATTAACATGAAAATCTCGATGGTCAAAAAGAATTAGCACTCCCATAGAAATATGAGAACACCGATTAGGAAGGTATGGAATCAACATTCGACATCGAAGCAACTCGAATACCAGAATCAAATCAAAACAAAGGATAGATATGTTGCAGCATAATCTTCACAATATCATTCGAACAGAGGATTGAACGAATGAATTCCGTAGGTACATCAACTTGTCGAGAAGCCACTTGGGAGAACAAAAGGGTAAATAAATAAAAAACAACAAGGAGCAGATAGAACAAATACAAGATAGAATCTTCGTTCGACATATTCGTGCTGAAAGCTCATGGAACATGTTACAAAAGGGTTTTGCAATCCCTGGATCAGCATAGACAAGGACCTTTTAAGATGCAACTCCCGATCGGAACAAGCCCATAAAACCACTTCACTCAATGTAGAACCCCGAACTTCATATCATGCACTCGTTGGAAGAATGCCTAGAACTACTAGATGAACCCACCTATTAATTTCCGAAAGTTTCTTGTTATGCAATCAGGTGTTGGGGATATAGGGGAAGCACCGCGCACTCAACTCTAATCCTACATCCAGCTGTATCCATCCTTCAACACATAACCAATTATTTCCGGAAACCGTTTACCTCGGACCTTCGAAACGCATCTACTATACAAGCTATGGCAATACTCCCGAACTACCTCCCCAGTACTAGGTGATGTCGGGGTTATCTTGCCACTAACCGCATAGGAGAGTTTTCGATGTCGGCCGTCTTAAGTATTCTAGAACTGCCGCGATATATTTGTGACGATAACACCTCGGAGCTCAACTCCCCGGGACACTGCCACAACCCCTAAATGACAGGAGGCATCGAGAACAATGTTCTCGTCACAAAGACATCCGAACAATCCAAACAATACTCGCGTGATCCTAAAAAAAATTTGGTGAAATTTTTGAGAGTAGAAGAGACAAGATTAATCGTCAGGAGTCCTCACCAGAGTGAAAAGAGATGAGGAGCAAAGAATTCCTACTCTCCGATATAAATATAGGACTCAAAACATTTTCAAGTGTGTGCCTAGACTCAACCGTCAATGATTCGATCAATCAGTGGGGGCTCCTAGGTCGGAGAAAGCTCTGAATACCAACTTGTAATGCCCAGGATGGGACTATACCTCCTACGTGTCGAGGCACGACTTAAAGGTATAAGCCCATTCTTAAATGATCTCAAGTTTTGTATCTTTGCACGACTCATGTAAAAATAGGGATGAAATTGCAAAAGGAGATAGTTGGCTTACACTCGCCACTTCACACAATACATTACATAAGCAAAACATCATTCAAAACATCACAACCCGACTACGGGCAAAGATCCAAAAGAAAGATACCAAAACAACATAAAACCACAGGTCAGAATCGCCCCTAGTAGAAACCACTACTGATCGTCGAAAACGTCACAAGCATACGACCACTCTCTTCATCGAGCTCCCAGAAGTAATTGAACCAGCTCCGGCATCAATCTCGGCTGAACCTGCATCTGGTGTTGTAGTATCTGTGAGTCACGAGGACTCAGCAATCCCATAACCATGGGTAACAAGACTAGCAAAGCTTTATGGGTAGGAAGGGTAAAGTGGTGAGGTTGTAGCAGCGGCTAAGCATAATATGGTGGCTAACTTACGAGTACAAGAATAAGATGAGCATCTACGCAAACGGTCGCAAAAGTAGTGATCACTAAAGATCCTAAACTACATACGAGTCAAACATAACCCCACCGTGTTCTCTTCTCAAAGTGAAAAGAGACAGTCACGGTTACTCACGCAGTTGTGTGTTTTACTTCGGATCCTCTAACAAGTTTTCTACAACCGGACATTAACAAATTCCAATCTGCCACATAACCGCGGGCACGGCTTTCGAAAGATTATAACCCTGCAGGGGTGTCCCAACTGAGCCCATCACAAGCTCTCACGATTAGCTGAAGTGATAAATATAATATCATCACCCCTTATCTTAGGGAAATCCGATCAGGCTCGGCATCCCGGTGCACAAGACATTTCGACAATGGTAAAACAAGTCCAGCAAGACCTCCCGGCGTGCCGACACCCTGATAGTAGCCGCGCGTATCTCGTCTCAGGCCACAACCGGATGGGTGATGCTACAGGTAAAACCAAACCTCGAGTTTCCCCGTGGTGGCCCCGCAGGACCCCCGTTTGGGACCAAGACCATCAGCACTGGCCCCCCTGCTATGTAGAAAGAATCCTTGGGTAACGCTAACTCCCTATGCAATTTAATTAATTAATTAAGTTGTAATTATGAGCAAATTAAAACCAATGTTCGGCCTTGCTAGAGGAGTTTATTCAAAGTCGAACTATCAAGGGGTCCCCATCCACCCATCGTGTAAGGAACGCAAAATCAAGGAACATAATGCCGGTTTATCGGCGCCTAAGGTGGCATGAGCAGAACAAAACACCGAGCAAAAGGCCAAGCCTTCCACCCATGCCCAGTATATAGGTGTTTAATATAATAATAGATATTGTGATATTCCAACAACAAGTTCCCACCTGGAACGAACTTCATCTTCACCTGCAACTAACAACGCTATAGGAGGGGCTGAGCAAGCGGGTAACATAGCCAAACAGTGGTTTTGCTAGGAAGGTGTCAAAAGGTTAGAGGTTTCATGGCAAAAGTTGCGGCTGGCAAAAAGATGGGTAGCGCGACGTGTAACGATAGCATCGCGACAACTAAGCATGCCAATGGTAGTAAAGGTATCCAAGGGTATGATCATCTTGCCTGGGATTCCGCGAGGGAGAAGAACAAGTCCAAGAAGTAGACGGAGCAACACAGTAGAGCGAATCCTCACAACTCCGGAACGGAACCGAAGCTAACAAGAGAAGCAACCGGAAAGAAGCAAACAACACGGTAAACACACTAGCATAAACATGGCATACGATGCATATCGAAGTATGATGCATGTCCGGTTTAATTATGCATGGCATGGCAATGAGCACAAACAAAACTACATGTTAAGTGGAGCTCAATATGCAACGAGTTGCATATTGACGAAACACCACATTTTATTTATTTAGTTGACTCTCGTTTATTTACAAGACAAGCTTAAATGTTTGTTAACATGGCAAGAGGTGAAACAAAAGTAAACTACCTATTTAGGCAAGTTTTAATGAGGCCGGAAATAACAACAACAAATCCGGAAAATCCCCATGAGCATGTTTAGCAATTTTAAGCAATCAACAATTCACACATTTTAATGTTGTTAACATGATGAGGATGTCATGATCAAGTTTATGCAATTTATTAATTAAAGGTTAACAAGAAGAGATATGAAGCATTTGTCCCCGTGGTGAAAGGAAAAGGTGCCACGGCAACGAATCCGATAATGATGCAACGGCAACATCTCGGTTCCGGTAACTCATTGAGGGACCGGTGCAAAAGAAAGGTGGCGTGAGCAAGAAGAAAGGTGGGGTGATCCCGTCACCGGGTTCCCACTCGACAACGATAGGGCAACGAGGGTCACGAAGGACACGATGCAAACAAGGGAAACATCTCATACAACACACATGCATTCGTCCACGGGTCATCGTCTCAGAGTTATACCTTCGAAACGTTCATTTCGGGGCGGTTCGAGATCGTCGAGGGACGTAGTGGAAGTAGCGGAAGTAGTGGTACATGGGTCATAGAGGAAGTAGTCGTTTCGTAGAGGTACTCGTTATGTAGCCGTTCTCGCGATTCGTAGAGGAAGTAGGCGTTCACGTTCGGAGAGGTACTTGACGAAACCAACATCTTCGGGGCGGCGGTAGTTGTTCACTCGACGGCCTTCGGCGACGGTAGTTGTTCACGTTCGTAGATGTACAAGTTGTCGGTAGAGGTACTTGGACTTTGCAGAAAAAAATAACAGCAGTAACAAAACAAGCACGACACGGTCTCGGAGCAGCGAGGAGGACCGGCCAGCAGGTGGAGGAGGGACTTGGCACAGCTTCCGAGAGCTTCACAGCGGCGGCTTGAGGCGTTGAGTGGTGGTCCTGCGGCGAGGCGGAGGGCACCGGGAACAGAGCAAACTTGGCGAGGGGAGGCGCTGGACGAGGCCCTGGTAGGAGACAGCGCGGACGAGGGAGCTCCTCTCCCTCGAGCGGGAAGGAGTGGAGCGGGGCGTCGGCGGCTGGCCGTCGCGGACGAGGCACAAGCGCGGGCTCTTGGGGCGAGGGGGAGCACCTGGCCGGCCGGGCGGAGACGGCACGGTGCGGCGGCTCCTGGCCGGCCCGCGGGGCGCCAGGCACGGAGGACGCCCGGCGAGGACGGAGGGGTGGCCGGCGGTGGCCGGGCGACGGGAAGGCGGCGTCCACGCGAGGGAGACGGAGGCAGGGGCGAGGAGGAGGTTCGGGCTCGGGGCTGGAGCGATGGGGTCGGCGCTGTCGAGAGGAGCGAGGGGATTCGGGATTGGGCGAGATGGGGTCAGAGGGAGAACGAACGAGGGGGGTGCGGCGGCGCTGGGAAAGAGAGGGAGGAGCGAGGCTCGGCTAGGGTTTGGGGAAAAGATGGGCTGCCTGGAGGAAGTTGGGCCGGCCTCGGAGCAGATGGGCCAGCTGCGGCTGGACCTTTCTTTTTTCCCTCTTCTGCCATTTTCCAATTACAGAAAAAAAAACCATGAAGAAAAATGAGAAGAAAGGAAGGGCTGCCACAAGAATTTGGACAAGGGGTAGAATTCCCTGGACTCACAAAAATGAGTTTGATCATAGAAAAAATAGAAATGGCAGGATTGGAAATTAAATTCAAATTCCTTTGAATTTAATTCAAATGGCTTGATCAAAGACTAGGATTTTGAAGTGACCAAAAATGTTCATATTTTGGAGGAACCTCGATAAACGAGAAAAGAAATATTGGGAAGGTTTTTGACGGTGAAACTTGAATTAAGAGGCATGGGGAATATATGCAAGTGTGTTGGGTTAATTCCAAACAAATGGAATATTTATTAATATAGCTCCCTAAATATCGGGAGGGCATATGTTATAAAGAGAAGTCATCCTTCCCTCGATTTAAATGGACCGAAGGTCCACACAATTTATTTAAGTTGAGATGCAAAAGAAAATATGACATGATGGCATGATGACACGATGCAATGCAAAAATAAATAAAGCAAGCACAAAAGAAACACACGGGAAACCCGGAACATCTGGAATCTTCTGGAATCTTCTGGGACATCGGTCTTCGGGCGTCACATACCGCTGGTTTGCCGAGCCCCTGCCAGCATGTGCATCCCCCACTCTCATCAGTCGACCTTCCCCATGTGTGCGCTGACGGAAGCTTCACGCTTATCAGCAGGAGTTGCCGTATAACTCCTAGTCATCACCACCATGGTTTGTTGTTTCCGCCAACCACGTGCTTGGCTTGGCACGCCGCGAGCATCGCGTACTATCACCATCGTGTCGCACGAGCCACACCCACTGGCCATCACCGAGTCGCAGACCCACACCAGCATGCCATCATGCCACCACAAGCCGTAGTGTTGAAGACGTGCCTTGGCCGCCCATTATGTTGTCAGCTATTGCTGGTGTGACGAGCCCCTATGCCGGGGGATGCGCGTCACTCACTCTCGTCCACTGGCGTTCATCCTGTGTGCACTGTCACGAGCTTCACGCCTACCTGTAGGAGTCGCCGCACCGCTCCTAGTCATCCCTACCTTGCCCTGCTAGCAACCGCACCCCGAGCGCCCATGCGCCTTGGACCGGCTAGCTAAGAGCATCACGTGCTACCACCATGGGCGGTAGTGTTCCGGACATGCATCGACTACGTCGGATGCACGACATGATCCACCCAGGCCAGCCAGAGACGCTGCAAGCATCCCTTTGCTGAGTGTCATAGTTTTTGTTGGTCTCGAGATAGGCTTAAGAGGCGAGTGCGACTCTCTGATGTATAGTGCCTAACAGTGATAAATTATTCTCTTTGACGGACAAGAAAAAAACCAATAGTTTTTTCCTCACTTATGGGTGGCATTGGTGGGTAATTATCATCAACTATCGACATACTTTTAATCTCAGTCATCAGTTTTATACTTAAAACAAAATCAACGGATATAAAACGGTGAAGGATGGAGAACTATTAAAGTCTCTGTCCTCTATTATTAGGTAAAGATTTGGTTGCATCAAGCATGCAATAAAGTTCAGCTACCGACTCAGAAGTCGAAATTTAACATGCACAAAGGAATGACAGGATGGATCATTGTTTGAAAAGCTATCCTATTACAAGGCTACGACTTAGCCCAAATGTTGTGATCAAGTGTTTCTAGAGCCATACTACTCCATTAAGCCGGTGTCAGCGCCGTCCATATTTTAACCTGAGGAGTTGTTGTCATCATCACGCCTTAACGCGGAGGCTTCCGGGTCAGCTTGTGCCGGCTCTTCTTCCTCTACCATCTGGAGATCAGCCGATCCCAATCTACACCAGATAAGGCTTCAAAATGGCTTCATCGTTGAAAATTGGAGCATGATCAATATTAGGAACGAAAGTATGCTTACGCCTTGGTTCGACGAGGTCTATGATATCATGAGTTGGTGCTTTAATCTTGGCATTAACCACGTTATAAGATGGTTGATACTTTGTTAAATCAATCTCCTTGCCCAGTTTGCACGCCAAGGGACGTATTTCTGTCACACATTTAGCAAAATCAGCCTGATCAAAGGGAGACCCGTCCTCCTTAAGTACTGGACAGCGGTTTCCATTTCCTCCAGTTATAGCTCCGCTTTCCATGCATTAGCTCGGCTGAACGTTGTAATAGCACCTGAGCGGGCGGTTGACAACTTCATTTCTTTAACCTGCTTTGGCACTTTGGACAATTGATCTAGCACTATACTGATGAGAGTCGGTGGCGGCTTTCCGTTGGAGTTAGCGACTAGTGCCCATTGAGTGCCAATGTATAATTGCTCAACCAGGGAATATACGGCCTTCATCTTTAATAGCATGTCTTGGCCAAAGTTGGAGTTTCTAGGTACTATTCAGCAAAATGCACGTAGTTGCGAGGCGAGTCAGAAATCAAAAATTAGCCAAAGTAGCTGAGGTATTCAAGTTTAAGTTTTATTTACAAAATTTAGTGGATGTCATCTGAGATATGAGCTGTTTTAAGCCGGTCGGCACTACAGTTGTGGTTTTCAATGAAGTTTTAGTGGCCTATGCCCTCTGCAGCAACATGGTACTCTCCTTCTACTAGGAGGCTCTCTCTGTGGCACAACTGGCCTTGAGTTTTCATTCTCTTCCAAGGTAAATTTGAACTTGGTCTCAACCTTGAGGGTTTCCTCTTATTTGTGTTTAAGTGCTTTTCTCACCTCACCCAACTGCGAGTCATTAAGGTTGAAAGCCTCCTACAAATGAAAATTGGAGATCATAAATATGACTCAACATGGAGGTAATTTCATTACGGAATAAATCTTTTTAAGTCCCAAGCGCATTGCAAGCAATACACTTGGCACTTGTGGGATAATGTGTGACGAAGTTCTTTTTGCACTCAGAAGACCGGACTCATCCTTATTGTATAAGTCGACCCTTGGGGACTATGCATTGGAAGTGTTTTCTAAGTAAAATTTCTAGAAGACCCAGCTCATCTTATCGATAAGCCGGCACTTGGGGGCTATTCGAGGCTCTTCTAAGGTGCATATTTTGAAGATCCAACTCATACTGCTTATATAAGCCAGTTCTTGGGGGCTACGATCCGAAATTCAAAGTCCAAATTCTACTAAAGTCTTAAAAATATTCAATGGAGTTTTCCTATGATTAAGACTTGGGGGCTGGATAAATATGCATATGCAGAAGCTAAAAAAAGGGAATGTTTTCATAGCTCATATTTCTGTGAGCTAGGATAAACTCAAATGGTTGTGCAGCCTTGAAAGCACAATGCCTATCAGTCTACTTGTTTGGTCGTGTTTTGGAAAACCGGCCTAACAAATATTTGAGCTTTGTTGCATGTTTCTCCTTCGGGATTTGTTGGATGATTTTTATCTTAAGTTTGCTTTGTGTGCAAATCTTGATCACTATGCCCTTGAGGCTCTAGGTTATGCTTCTCATGTTTGAGAAAGTCGGGTTGTCACCCACCCTGGTTGTTAGCTTTATGTCACTAGTGTATTTTGGCTTGAATAGCCTTAATTATGATCTTTTCAATAATCATATATGGTCGCATATTTTTGGGGTTGTCACCCACTTTGGCTTTGGACTTTAAGTCACCGACAAATATGTTGTTTTATTTTTCTTTACAGGACATGCAATCGAATGAAAAATAAGAGTTGTGGCTCGACTGATATATATATGGTTGCATCAAGCGTGCGATAAAGTTCAGCTACCGGCTTAGAATTCGAAATTTAACATGCACAAAGGCATGACAGGATGGATCATTTTTTGAAAAGCTATCCTATTACAAGGCTACAACTTAGCCCAAAAGTTGTGATCAAGTGTTTCTAGAGCCATACTACTCAATTAAGCCGGTGTCAGCGCCGTCCGGATTTCGACCTAAGGAGTTGTTGTCGTCGTCACACCTTGAGGCGAAGGCTTTTGGGTCAGCTTGGCCGGCTCTTCTTCCTCTGCCATCTGGAGATCAGCCGACGCCTAATCGACACCAGATAAGGCTTCAAAATGACTCCATCATTGATAATTTGAGTAGGATCAATATCAGGACAGAAAGTTGTAAGGTCCGACTCATCCTTATTGTATAAGCCGACCCTTGGGGACTATGCTTTGGAAGTGTTTTCTGAGTAAGAAAATTAGAAGAACCGGCTCATGTTATCGATAAGCCGGCACTTGGGGGATATGCGAGGCTCCTTTAAGGTGCATATTTTGAAGATCTGGCTCATACTGCTTATATAAGCTAGTTCTTGGGGGCTACGATCCGAAATTCTAAGTACAAATTCTACTAAAGTCTTAAACATATTCAATGGAGTTTTACTATGATTAAGAGTTGGGGGCTAGATAAATATACATATGCAGAAGTAAAAAGGAGGAGAATGTGTTCATGCCTCATATTTCTGTCACATCATATTGACCAAGTTGGCTTCCAGATCACGACTCGTATGAAGACGGATCAGATAGCCAGATTACAGCTCATTAGAATTCAAATTTAAATAGCTCTCAATACCAAATTTGGGATTGTTCTTATATGATAAATGTTCTTCATACTTAGAAGAATTCTTGGTAAGTACTGTGGAGACTCCGGGTGGCTTGTAGGTTGACCCGGTAACACTTACTTATTCATTGTTGTCATTAGCCGAGTTTTTATGGGTTCGCTTAGTAGGAGAAGGCGGCTTAGGACATGGCGGGTCATGACTGGTCGCCGGGTCTTCATTGAAATCCATGGCCGGCTCAAGGTTGGTAGGATCAGTATGAGAAGGCAGGTCAGTTTGTTGTCTCATGGGATCTTATGAATCCCGAATAAGGGCATTAGTGGCTCCTGGCGCCTGTTTCTCTGGCTCAATAATTTCTGGAGCTTTGGAAGAGCCGACCGCTTTTTGTTTCTTACTCGTCTTTGCCGTGATGAAGATAATATGGCCATATGAGTGTGAAATTATGAAAAAATTATTAAAAAGTATTAAAAACTTACCCTGGGTTAACCACAAACGTGGGAGCTGCGTTCCAGTTGAGTAGCTAGAAAAATGAGATGTTTCCTGATAGGCCGAGTCAGAAGGATTAAGTTGTTGCCGTGTGAGGCCGGCTCGTGGAAGCGATAAAGTAGGCTATGAGGCACCTCATGATGATGCTTCCGAGCAACTGGTGTTGGGTAAGCCGGCCACAAGCTCTCCCTGGCCGCTGCTCCGGGTATTGCGCTAGGACTCGTGTTGATGCTTCTTCAAAAGAAAGTTTGGTCCCAAATAAGCAAGAGGATGGGAAAATCTTAATTTCCTGATGACCCATCATGTTTTCTCTCTTGGCAAGGGTTTTGAGTCGGAGGAGATAGGAATTACCTTGACTGCGTCAGCATGGCTTGTTTCCGCTTGCTCCTGAGGGGAATCAGCATCAATAAGTTGCATAAAAAGAATACCAAGTGAGTCAAGTTCCACCTCTGATTCAGCCAGCTCAAACTGATCTTGTGTTATTGGCTTCTTGGGCAACCCGGACCACGACCAATGGTCTTATCTCTTTTGGATGGAGCGGTGGTGGTTTGTAGTTTCCTCCTCCAAAAAGTAGAGTCGACCTGGTTATACACAAACAATAAGATTGAACTTGATATGCAAGGGTCTAACAAACAAAGCAAAGTTTATTCAAGACAATTACAGCCAGAGTGTGGGGACCCTGACTCATAAGTCGAGATCACCGAATTCACGTGTGCAGTGATCCCAGATATCAATGCTCACTGAACACACAGAAGCTAAATAACAAGAGTCTTACATCCATACATACCGTGTTACACAAATTATGACCTTTATGGTCAAGTCTTGAGTATATCATTGCAGCGGAAATCTTCAATAACAACTTGGACCCATGCCATATGCCTTAACCCTACAGGCATTCTGACTGGGAAGTGTCCTAGCTCGCATGTTCGTCACCAAGAAATCTTCATCATATCCTGTTCTTTCATGCCTGGCCAATAAAATAACCAGTGGCAAGCCAATGAGTACTTTGAATGTACTCGCAAGCAACCCAAGTGTGATGACATAATAATTATGCAGGGCTCTACTACTAAATTGGCATTTTTGTGTAAAGCTAGTTTTTCATATGTGAGTATGATCAACACATATCTGTCGGCGTCCTGGGAACCAGGGTACCCAGACTTGCCTGTCTGCGGGCCGTTACACGCTCCTACAAGCGGCCCGGTTCAGCCCAGCTGATCGACCAGCTATCCAAGACCCTCGCGAGGGGGCCAAGCCTCACGAGGAGAATGACGTCAAGACCTCCTCGGGAGCGGCCTCAGCAAGGTGCTCCGGAGGGGCGGAGAATCCAAGGCCAAGCCTGCCTCAGGAGGAGGCATTGATGTCAGCAGTGACGCACCGCACCAGCGGGTGCTAGCGTCCGCCAGCGGCGCAGTTGCTATTTCGGTGCAAAGGGGATAGCGCAGCTATTGGTTCCCAAGGAGCGGGGCAAAGGTTTCCCCTTTGGTGCAACAAGACCGAAGACCGCAAGGACGACAAGGAGGATGTCACCGTCGAGCCCACCAGCATGTCACCGCGTGATCCTTTTGCAGGCGAAGACCGCTTTTGTCAGGATAAGAACGTCCTTGTGTTCCCGCTCAAAAATGGCCGTTGTGGGATCCCTTCCCGCCTAAACATTTCGGGGGAAGAGGACCCTGGCCGCCTATATAAGTAGCTAGGATTCCCACTATGAAGGGATCGACTCATACACTCTGCCACCACACAAGAAGCAACAACACTAGCCTCCTGACCCTCCTGAGCTCACCTCCTGAACCCAGAAACCATTGTACTATCTCGTATCCCAGCTCGCCCGAGGCTAATCCACCAAAGCAGGAAGTAGGGTCTTACACCACAAGGTGGCCCGAACCTGGATAAACTCTTGTGCGTTCTGTCCGTTGTTTGCTTGAATCCTTCCACCGAGACGAGAGCGAGGCGCTAGGTAGACGTGAGTGGGAGAGATCTTCGTTCACGCCCCTGTGTTCGAACTTATCAGGTTTTGCGGAGCCCTGAATCCGACATTTGGCGCGCCATGTAGGGGGCGTGTCGAAATCTCGCCTCTCCGACGACCTCGTCGCGTTCTCGTCGTCGACCCTGCTCTGAAACCATGGTGGACACACGCCGAGATCGCGCCGCCCGCCGCGCTGCGAACATTGCTCAGATGGAGCCCGCGGGCAACGGCGCACCGCTCCGCCCCAACTCGCCGGTTGCCAACGCCGCCACCGACAAGGCCGTCCACGAGCAGCAGGACTCATCGCTGCCACCGTCCGTGCAGCGGGATGGCCGCACGGCAATGCCTTCACCCTCGTCGGCCGCGGCGTCGTCCTCGCTGGTCTGCCGCGGGCCGGTCTACCAGCAGCCTGCGCTGCTGATGGCGCGGGAGCTCTTGCGCTACCGCCTAGTAGATGACCTCTACGATGAGTGGCTCCACAGCATCACCGAGCTCGTCAACGCCGCTGGGGAAGCACCCGCACCGACGCACTCCTCATGACCTCCGTCGCCCCCGGCGGGGAACGAAGGCCACGGGGTCCCGACCCCGCCTCCTCTCTACCACGTCGGCCAGGAGGTCCAGCGCGAGGCCCCTCGACGTGAGCAACCACGCAGAGCCCACGCGCACGACGAGGAGAGCTGCTAGGTGATTCCGCATCCTCATGCAGGGGCTCGCGGGCCCCCTGGCCCGTAGCGCCCAGACCGCGCGCCACAGGAGGTGGTGGCGCCAGCACCACAGGCGCAGGGGGCTCCTGCGATCATGAGCGTGGGTGGGTGTCGCACCCTAGCTCCTGAGCTACGGCGCCTCGTCTGGCCCGGCAAGTTCAAGTCGGACCTGCCTCCACGCTACGACGGCACCACCGACCCCACGGAGTTCCTCCAACTCTACGAGCTGAGCATCGAGGCATCTAATGGCACCGAGCAGGTCATGGCGAACTGGTTCCCCATGGCTCTGAAAGACGACGCATGCTCCTGGATCCTGAACCTCCCCCTGGGATCCATCTCCTCCTGGGAAGAGCTTCGCGAGCGTTTCGTCGCCAACTTCCAAGGCACCCGCGACCGAGCCCCGACAGCTGCTGATCTGTGCTGTGTGAGGCAGTAGTCGGGAGAAACCCTGTAAAAGTACATCCAACGCTTCAACACCATGCGCCTCCGAATCCGCAGGGTCTCGGACGAGGCCATCATCTCCGTGTTCTCTGACACCGTTCGTGACGTCAGGATGAGGGAGGAGCTCGCCATTCACAAAGACCTGTGCAAAACCCTCGAGATGTTCAAGCTCGCGGCGAAGTGCGGCAGGGTAGAGAAAGGATGCCTCTCCCTCCAGGAGCTGCCTGAGGCAGAGGCGGACGACAAGAAGACCAAGGCAAAGGAATCAAAGCGCAAGGGACCCGCCGTGCTGGCTGCGGAGCCAGAAGTGAAGCGTGGTTGCAGCTACGATGATCCCTCAGAGACAACCGACCATACTGCGTCTTCCACAACGTCCACAGCCACAACACCAACGACTGCCAGGAGCTCAGGGCGATGTGCGGCGGGCGCGTCGAGCAGCGCCCTGAGCGTGACAACCGTGGCTACGGCCGTGGAGGAGGCCAAGGAGGAGGACGTTGGGATGGCAGGAACTCGCGTTAAGGGTGGCGTGAGCAGCCTCGTGAAGACCACTGGCAGGAGCAGCCTTGTGACGCCCCCTAGCGCGACCAGCCTCGTGAGGGTCGCCCTCAGGGCAATGGAGGCCTGCCTCCGCTGCCACCACCGCCAAGGAGGAACGACGACGACCGCCAGGGAGAAGGCAGGGGGCTTCCAGGAGCCGCATGCGGTTGCATGCATCTTGGGAGGAGCCCATGCCCCGGCTACCCATCGCACCTTCAAGCAGTTTGCCCGTGAGGTGAACGCAGCGCTTCCCACGCCTGACACCGCGCGCAACCTCACGTGGACCAAGCAAGTCATCGCCTTCGACCCCAAGGACCAGCTCAAGTGCACTGCGGCCCAGGCTCCCTCCCGATGCTCTGCACCCCGACCATCAGATGGCGGAGCAGGGCTCAATGTCTGCTACCTCTTGAGCTTGCCTTGTATTCCCTCAAAGAGGAAAGGGAGATGCAGCACAGTAGCGTAAGTATTTCTCTCAGTTTTTGAGAACCAAGGTATCAATCCAGTAGGAGACCACGCGCCTGTCCCTCGCACTTGCACAAACAAATAAGAACTTCGTAGGCAACGCGATAAGGGGTTGTCAATCCCTTTACTGTCACTTATGAGAGTGAGATCTAATAGAGATGATAAGATAATATTTTTGGTATTTTTCATATAGAAACAAAAAGTAAAGAAAGCAGATAAACAACGGTGACAGAAATTGGCGGGAAAGTAATATGATAAAGATAGACCCGGGGGCCATAGTTTTCTCTAGTGGCTTCTCTCATGATAGCGATATTCTACGGCGGGTAAACAAATTACTGTCGAGCAATTGATAGAAAAGCGAATAATTATGAGAATATCTAGGCATGATCATTGTATATAGGCATCACGTCCGAGACAAGTAGACCGACTCCTGCCTGCATCTACTACTATTACTCCACACATCGACCGCTATCCAGCATGCATCTAGTGTATTGAGT
The DNA here is from genome assembly GCA_902687465.1 of Secale cereale. Lineage (NCBI taxonomy): Eukaryota > Viridiplantae > Streptophyta > Magnoliopsida > Poales > Poaceae > Secale > Secale cereale. The sequence goes on from LR738714.1 coordinate 345,203,230, forward strand.
TCATACGAACAGAGTAACGGCTTAAGCAAGATGACATGATGTAGAGGGATAAACTCAAGCAATATGATGAAAACCCCATATTTTTATCCTCGATGGCAACAATACAATACGTGCCTTGCAGCCCCTACTGTCATTGGGAAAGGACGCTGCAAGATTGAACCCAAAGCCAAGCACTTCTCCTATTGCAAGAACTATAGATCTAGTAGGCCAAACCAAACCAATAATTCGAAGAGACTTGCAAGGATATTATGAGCACACATAAAAAGTTCAGAGAAGAACCAAATATCTTTCATAGATAACCTTGATCATAAACTCACAATTTATCAGATCTCGACAAACACACCACAAAAAGAGATTACATCAAATAGATCTCCTCGAAGACCGAGGAGAACTTTGTATTGAGATCCGGAGAGAGAGAAGAAGCCATCTAGATACTACCTATGGACCCGAAGGTCTGTGGTAAACTACTCACAACTCATGGTGAGGGCGATGATGATGATGATGAAGGCCTCCGTGATGGATCCCCCTCCCGGAATAGGCTCCAAGATGGGATCTCCACGGGAACAGCAGGTACGGCGGTGGAATTAGGGTTTTCTCTTTGCGTACATACTTTCTAGGGTACGTAGGCATATATAGGAGGAAGAGGGGCACCAGAGGCCGCGGGGCCTGCCCTCGAGGCAGGGGGCGTGCCCTGGGAAGGGGGGCGCGCCCCCGACCCTCGTGGGAGGGCCCCCTGTCCTCTGGCTTGGCCCCGAAGTTTATCTCGCGTGATTTCCTCCAAAAATATCTCCTGCGAAGGTTTCATTCCGTTTGGAGTCCGTTTGATATTCCTTTTCTGCAAAACCCTAAAATAGGCAAAAAACAGCAATCTGGACTGGGCCTTTGGGTTAGTAGGTTAGTCCCAAAAATGATATAAAAGTGAATGACAAAGCCCATTAAACATCTAAGACTTCATAAATAATAGCATGGAACATTTAAAAATTATAGATATATTGGAGATGTATCAACGTCCTCTCCGTCCAGACCTTAGAGACGCTCCAGGTAAAATGAGGGTTTTCGCCTCTCAATCATTGATCTCTAGCCTTGGGAGAGTTACACGCGTTAGAAGAGGTCTAGGAGGAGCTGTGGTAAAAAGCTTAGCTCATGGAGAACAAGGAAAGATGTGAAAATAGCAGTTTTGGAAAATCATCAAAAGGTGTTTGATGATGTTTTGGGCAAGCAAATGGAGTCCAAATGACATTAGACTTAACATGATCAAATGTCATATAGAAATAGGGTGCTCTACCAAGTTTGAGTTCATTTGAAGAAAGTTTCCAATGTAACTTTAGTAAACCCTAGAAATCAACAGAAATGACTTTTCCAATATTTGTCATGCAAATCATTCCTCCTTGATGCACCACTTGGTGTAGTATCCTCATTTGGGTTTTTGAGCATGCCCACAAAGTTTGATGTTACAAGTAAAAAGTTGTTAATGTAGAGTTGTTCAAATTTAGATCTGGTCAGAAAAGGTTTTGGGGCACTTTGATCAAGTTATCCTTCTCCAATAATCGTGCCATTTGGTCTAGATGCTTAATTAGACCATTTTAGCATGTGCACCAAGTTTGAGAGCATTTGGACAAGTTTGGCAATGTAAAGTTGCTCAAACTTCAAAATGGACAGAAATGGTTTTGAGGGGATTTGATGATGTTTTCTTGATCTTCAAGGCATGAGGCTTTGTAAGATCATCAAATATGTCATATTTGACATGATAGAATTTTCCTGGAATTTTTATAGAGAATATTTCTTTTGTAAATATTTCAAAAGCTTGAAATATCCAAAAAGGGGTTTTGAAGGATTTGTCCAATATTTTGAACATGACCATGTGTTGAAACTCTTATATATGGACAATATATGTCCTATGAGCTTCCCTGAATTTTTAAAAATATTTTTGAAATAGTTAAATAATTCTAACCTATTAAATACCATTTCTTCCCTACAGAAAAAGCCTTTAAATAAAACATAAAAATAACTTTTAAAATTATAATTTTGTGGTTTATGGGAGTCCCATACCTAATAGGATTCAAATATACTTTTTGAAAGATTTTTCACACCCTAAATAAGGTACTTGCAGTACAAACCTCAATTCAGGGGGTTTTGGAAAAACTAATTTTAGAAAATACTATTTGGCCAAATTATTTTTATAAGAAAATACTATACTGTTCTATACACATGGCATGATCATTGGGAAAAGGTTTTGGATCAAGGAGATGAAGTATAAGAGTTGGATGATTTATTTGATTTTTAGAGCACTTGCAAACAACAAACAGAAAACCAATCAAGCAAGGTCAAAAACACTCAAAAGTTTTTGTCAAACCACATCTTAGCATGATTATTAGCTTAAGTGTTGTGGCATGAAAATCAGGTTGTGACACGGAGCCAGGTTAAGGGTGCAGAAAGGATTTAGGCATGTCTTGCTACAATTTGCTAATGACTCGCTAAGGAGCGATTTGATAGTGTCATTGATTTCTTTGTTAGTTAACTATGTTGAGTTGTAGCATAGTGGATCCTTGGTATCACCAGTATACTTGCACATTAAGCCAGGGCGGTGGTTTAAGGGTAAAATCCTCCACACAACCCAACAACGGACAAGATCAATGCTGGTTAATCCATTGGAGATCAAAGCCTAGACCTTTGGAAAATTAGAAGCATACAAAGCGCATTCTGCAGTGGTCAATTGACCCAGCAGAGGGCCGCTAGTGGTGAGCCGGTAGGGGCGATAAGCCAGCAGGGTTTTTTCTCCTTTCGGGGAAGTTTCCTTGCTGTAAAACCAGGTTTAGTTCCAATCTTTGGGGTGACATGGTATGGCGGCTGGCATGAGGGTCACATCCCTCCACCTTTGAATAGAAATGCCTCCAAGCTCAAGGCTAAGACAATCAGTCATCTCTCTCTGCGATAGATGTAGTAATAATCTCTGAACAGATCAACAGAGGGTTCTTCACCACGGTATACTTCAGAGAACAATTGAAAATTGCATATATTGGAGACAGAATTGGGACTGATGTCTTGTGGATGAAGACTATAGAAATGCAAAATGTCTCGGAAGAATTTTGAGCCCGGGGGGGGGGGGGTGAAAAGCCACAGAGTAGATGATCCGTGAAAATTACAACTTCACCTTCTTGAGGTTGAGGTGGACATTCAGAGCCTGGAACCCACCAGTGAATTACTTATTTGGCGGCTAAAACCCCCATGGTCACATAATCATTGAGTATGTCTTCGGTATCCCGGGAAGGGATCTAGTCACAAGTCGTGGGTGCTTTTGTCATGATGAGCCGGAAGTGATGGGTTGTGTTCGAGAAATAAGGTGTGGTGGGTTAAACAGTGCAATACAAACAGCGTATAAAATTATAATGTCATGAGCTGCCCTATTCCAGAGGACGGGGTGAATTTCAAATTGATTAAGCTATAGCAGATCAAGTGGAGAAAAGTTTAAGCCGGCCAGAGGCTGGCGGGTTACAATTTATAGTTAAGCCGGCTGGAGGCTGGCGGATTACATGGTCATTATTTAAGCCGCCTATATGGAGTATGGTGGTTCAGTGGCCTATGGGTTCTGAATTGCTAAAATTCCATTAAGTGTTGGACAAACAAGTTTTACCGGATGCAGCTGTATTTAAGGATCTACGATAGCTCAAAAAGAAAGGTTAATCCTGACCTAAAGTATGGTAGTGGAAGAACAAGTGTCGTGGGAAACTACGGCCACCGTCACGTTGCATAAAGAGCAGACGAGCGTGGGACAGCATGACACAGATCACATGGGCAATTTTACCCAGGTTCGGGCCCCGTTGTGGTGTAAGACCCTACTCCTGCTTTGGTGGATTAATGATGGTGGAGTGTAGTACACTTGCCCGACAAGGGTTGCCTCAGGGCAGCAGCGACTACACGCGTATGGGGTGTGAGTTATCCAATCTTCTAACCTTATCTACGGTTGCCATGGGCCTCCTTTTACAGATTAAGGGGTCACCACAGTGGCAAAGTAGTCATTATGCATTGATATGTTAGCAACAGTAATATCACTGGTTGCCCGGGAAGGCTTGCCGGGCTATCTTTCCAGCTCCGCGCCTGCTTGTTTGACACGTCGCAGAACGGGTGTCATCTACAGGTTCTTCTCGTAGTGAGAGGCTGCCATCTGGCTAATGGCTACCACTTAGACACTTTGCGGCTTGACACCGCACTGATTGGCGACATGCGTCATGGAGGGGTGGTCGGTGAGGCGGTTTTAGCCTCCATGAGTCCCGCTTGCTCTGCCGGGATGCCTTAGTTGTCTTCTTTTGGAGTGGCCTCGCCCCTTGCCGGGCTCACCTGCCCAGCAAGGGAGGCCCTTGTCCTGGCGATATCTTGCTTCTCTGGCATGGCCTTGGTATCTCTGATCTGCTTGCTGGTTCCTCGAACGTCTTGGTTTCTTGTACTCTGACTTAGGTTGGTGCCTCAATCTTGCTCCCGTGCATGTGCACAGTCAGGGCAACAGACCCAGGGTTTGTTGTATCGATAGAAACCCCGGGCCTATCCCAAACACACCACCGAGCGTCGTCGGGGTAGGGCCTAATAAGTGCACTTGCGGGGTCGCCGAAGAGGCTGATTTCTCAAGGTCTTCCTTGCTTCTTCATGAGTCTTGAATCTGGGCAAGTTTCTGGTTTCTCCACGCGACACGTGAAGCCAACATTGGTGGGGCTGCTTTAGTAATGGCACGTGAATGACTTTAGTGCACGGGGTAGAAACTGCCAATTCACTCCTCCCACCACACCCTTATCCTTGGCCACGTATGCTGCCTTCATCGCACGGGGTAGGTAACGGATGCGCGTGGCGTGGGAGAGCATCAAGGCGAGGGCCCGGTCGTCTTGAATTGGCGGAGGAGGGCGGTGGTCGCCCGTTGATAAATTCCCTAGAGGTAATAGAAAGTTGTTATTTATATTTCCTTATATATCATGATAAATGTCTTTTATTCATGCTAGAATTGTATTAACCAGAAACTTCATACATGTGTGAATACATAGACAAAATATAGTGTCCCTAGTATGCCTCTACTAGACTAGCTCATTAATCAAAGATGTTTGAGTTTCCTAACCATAGACATGTGTTTTCATTTGATGAACGAGATCACATCATTAGGAGAATGATGTGATGGACATGACCCATCCGTTAGGTTAGCACAATGATCGTTTAGTTTTATTGCTATTGCTTTCTTCATGACTTATACATGTTCCTGTGACTATGAGATTATGCAACTTCCGAATACCGGAGGAACACCTTGTGTCCTAACAAACGTCACAACGTAACTGGGTAATTATAAAGATTCTCTACAGGTGTCTCCGAAGGTGTTTGTTGAGTTGTCATAGATCGAGAATTGGATTTGTCACTCCGAGTGTCGGAGAGGTATCTCTGGGCCCTCTCAGTAATACACATCATAATAAGCCTTGCAAGAAAATGACTAATGAGTTAGTCATGAGATGATGTATTACGGAACAAGTAAAGAGACTTGCCACTAACGAGATTGAATTAGGTATGATGATACCGACGATCGAATCTTGGGCAAGTAACATACCGATGACAAAGGGGATAACATATGTTGTTATGCGGTTTGATCGATAGAGATCCTCATAGAATATGTAGGAGCCAATACGAGCATCCAGGTTCCGCTAATGGTTATTGACCGGATATGTGTCTCGGCCATGTCTACATAGTTCTCGAACCCGTAGGGTCCGCACGCTTAACGTTCGATGACGATTTGTATTATGAGTTATGTGTTTTGGTGACCAAAGTTGTTTGGAGTACCGGATGAGATCACGGACATAACGAGGAGTCTCGAAATGGTCGAGATGTAAAGATTCATATATTGGAAAGCTATATTATGACTTCGGAATGGTTTCGATTGATTTGGGTATTTTTTCGGAGTACCGAGGGGTTACTGGAACCCCCCGAGGAAGCAATGGGCCTACATGGGCCATAGAGGAGAGGGGAGGCAGCCCACAAGGGGTGGCCTCGCCCCCTGCCTTAGGGAGTCTAAATAGGAGTAGGGGGAGGGGACAAATCGCCCCTTTTCCTTCTCTTCTATCTCCCTTCCTTCCTTCCTTCCTTCTCCACAAAAGGTATAAAGAGGGAATCCTAGTCCTACTAGGATTGGAGTTCTAGTATGACTCCTCCCTTGGTGCGCCTCCTCAAGGTCAGCCACCCCCTCCTTCACTCCTTTATATACGTGGGGAAGGGGCACCCTAGGACACAAAAGATATTCTCTTAGCCGTGTGCGGTGCCCCCTCCATAGTTTATACCTTGGGTCATTGTGTCGTAGTGCTTAGGCGAAGCCCTGCGCGGATCACTTCACCAACATTGTCACACACCGTCGTGCGGACGGAACTCTCCCTCGACCCTCTACTGGATCAAAAGCTCGAGGGACATCATCGAGTTGAACGTGTGCTGAACACGGAGGTGCCGTACGTTCGATACTTGGATCGGTTGGATCGGGAAGACGTTCGACTACATCAACCGCGTTAACATAACGCTTCCGCTTTCGGTCTACGAGGGTACGTGGACACACTCTCCCCGTCTCGTTTCTATGCATCTCCTAGATAGATCTTGTGTGAGCGTAGGATTTTTTTTGAAATTGCATGATACGTTCCCCAACAGTGGTCTCAGAGCCAGGTCTGTCCGTAAATGATATGCACGAGTAGAACACAAAGAGTTGTGGGTGATAATAGTCATACTGCTTACCACCAACGTCTTACTTTGATTCAGCATTATTGTTGGATGAAGGGACCCAGACTGACATTACATGACCGCGTTCATGAGACTGGTTCTACTGACGTGCTTTGCACACAGGTGGTTGTCGGGTGTCTGTTTCTCCAACGTTAGTTGAATCGAGTGTGACTACGGCCGGTCCTTGAGGAAGGTTAATACAACACACTTGACGAAAGATCGTTGTGGTTTCGATGCGTATGTAAGTATGGTTCTTGCTAGAAGCCCGTAGCAGCCACGTAAAACTTGCAACAACAAATTAGAGGACGTCTAACTTGTTTTTGCAGGGCATGTTGTGATGTGATATGGTCAAGACGTGATGAGTTATATGTTATTGTATGAGATGATCACGTTTTGTAAATTAGCCGCAACCGGCAGGAGCCTTATGGTTGTCTCTTTATTGTATGAATTTCGATCGCTATGTAATTACTTTACTTTATCACTATGAGTTAGTAATAGTAGTATAAGCAATAGTTGGCGAGACGACCACGACGCTACGATGAAGATCATGATGTCAAGCCGGTGACGATGGAGATCATGACGATGCTTTGGAGATGGAGATCAAAAGCACAAGATGATGATGGCCATATCATGTCACATATTTTGATTGCATGTGATGTTTATCTTTTTATGCATCTTATTTTTCTTAGAATGACGATTGCATTATAAGCTAATCCCTTACAAAATTTCAAGGTACAAGTGTTCTCCCTGAGTATGCGCCGTTGCGACAGTTTGTCGTGCTAAGACACCACTTGATGATCGGGTGTGATAAGCTCTACGTTCACATACAACAGGTGTAAGATAGTATTCATGTGAAGAATACTCGGGTTAAACTTAACGAGCCTAGCATATACAGACATGGCCTCGGAACAATGGAGATCGAAAGGTCGAGCGTGAATCATATAGTAGATATGATCAACATAAGATGTTCACCATTGAAAACTACTCCATCTCACGTGATGATCGGACATGGTTTAGGTGATTTGGATCACGTGATCATTTAGATGACTTGAGGGATGTCTATCTAAGTGGGAGTTCTGTAGTAATATGATTAATTGAACTTTAATTTATCATGAACTTAGTACCTGATAGTTTTTTGCAAGTCTATGTTGTTGTAGATCAATGGCCCATGCTACCGTTCCGTTGAATTTTAATGCGTTCCTAGATAAACCAAGCAGTTAACTGAACACCACATTGCACGACATATCGAACATATACACTATAGCAGAAGATTGCATGGTAAAAGTAGATAGCACAATTCACTAGAATTTTTTAAGGAAAGGCATGAGCTAGCAAATGATGGCCTCGAGAAAATGCCACGAACTGTCGTTTAAAGCAGCCAACCGTGTCGCGGCGTCGGTGCGTGAGGCATCAACGGTGGCCTCGACGGCGAGGTGCTCCTCCAAGATCTGGGGGTCGGCACGAATGGCAGCCGTCGCGACCTCATCCGCACGTGCGGCCGCGATTTGCTTCTCCGCTGCCAAATGCTCCTTGAGATCCTGGCTATACTGCGTGCACAATGGCTTAGGATGACGCTTATTTGGTGGAGGTGTCGGTGATTTGGGGTGAAGATGTCGCGCTCGCGTCGGCGGTCAGGGCATGTGGGATGTGGAAGGAGGAGGATGATGGGGGTCGGGTGTGGATTACCTGCCTGGATAGGCGAGGCTGAGCATCGTGAAGGAGGGTCGCCGGCGAGGAGGCGGAGGCGCTGCAAGCAAGGAGTGAAGGTTTCAACTTGGAAAGGAAGGCAGAAAGAGGGGAAATGTAGCTTTTGGTAAGGGTGAGGGGACGGGGAGGTAGATATTTTCGCGGAAGCCGAAAATTTGGAATTGCTTCAGCAAAAAAGCTGGCGCGCAAAGTGTCATCAAACATGGTCCCTTATTCAGAATTGTGTACGATATGTGAACATCACAAACAATTCAGATAGCTTAACCCATGTGTGTTGAGTTTGAACATCAAATATTTTTGTTCGAATTTCCCTGGTTAGAATGTTCATCCACGTCGTTGCATAATTTGGGTACATAAAGGAGACTAACTTCTTAATCGAGCAAGTTCAGCAATTAAATAGAGCTAGTTGACCTAAACATTACTAACAAATTAAAGACCAGGGCTCTTATTTAAACAAAACAAAGAGTACTACTATGGCTGGTGCTCGTCGATCTCCGTCGACGCCTCCATGTCCAGCTTGCGCCCGATGGTCTCCTGGGGAAGGGGCTCCATGGCATCAATTGCACCATACTCGGCAAGCATCTCGCCATCCGCATCTGCCATATCTTTGGCATAGGCCGCCATGAGCTGGGCTTGGGCTGCCGCGATCTGGGCTCGGGCGAGCTTTGTCATGGCAAGGTATGCCACATAGAATGGACGGCTGCTCGAACTCTCTCGGCGATTGCCAGCTCTTCGGCCATGGGTTGTTGACCATTGTCGGAGAAGCTTCGTTTGATTTGTGCGATGACCGCCACGAGCTGGGCTTTGATGGCCTCGACATGGTAGTGGGAGGTCTCCATCAGGTCTAAGGCCACCGCTGCAGAACGGACAGCTGCTATGCCGCTCTCACATGTGGCTATCCCCGAGGCAGATGCTGATACCGCCACCTGAGAAGAAACATCGGCCGTTTAGGCTGCTGGCCACCCGGACACAGACTACGGTTGCCCTCACGAAGCTTGTTACCACGCGCCTAGCGGCTGCGGGCACGCTCTCGCCGGAAGGGCCCGCAAAAGTTGCCCTCACGACGTGGGTCCACGTCCACAGACTACAAAAAAAAGACACATTCGTGACATTTTGGGCCGAACGAAACTTTTTTCTGTCATACTTATGACACTTCTATGACAATAATTGTGAAAAAACACGGTATCATCATAGATGTGGTGGGAACCTACTTCTATGATAAAAAATCATGACAGAAAATGGGCTTTTCGTCCTGGGCGGGCTGGAGACGCAGCTGCTTGACATTCTTTCGGTCGTCCATGACGGAAAAAACCGTGGTATAAGCGAGGGCGAGGAAAATATCGGGGTGTTCCTGGTTACGGTGGGTGGTCGGGGCCGAGCGATGCGCGTTTCTCTCATACACACATGCGCGTGGGTGCGAGGCGTTGGGCTCTAACTGAACCCGAGCGATTGCACTGCAGGCTACGCGTTATTGAACCCGATCGATCGATCGATGGCTGTTAACTGAACCCGATCGAGCGATTCCTTCGCTACTGCTGCTAACTGAAGCCGATCGATGCTGCCTCTGCATGAACAGTGAGCGTTGCTGGCGGGTTTGGATGAACAGTTCCCGGTGGGGGTGGCTGAACAGGACCCCGTGGTGTTGCCTCTGCATGAACAGGACCCCGTTCGATTGAGCCGGTTGGGGCTGCATGAACAGGACCCCGTGGAGGGCTCCATGAACAGGACCACCCCGTGGAGGGCTGCATGAACATTTGATGATGGAGGGCTAGATGAACAGTAGCCCGTGGAGGGGTGGTTGAACAGGAGCCCGTGGAGAGGGCTGGTTGAACAGTAGCCGATGGAGTAGCGTGCGGTGGAGGCTGAACAGTTGCAGGTGGAGGCTGGAGGAGGTCGACGGTGGATGAACAGTAGCCCGTGGAGGCTGGAGGGGGTCTATGGTGGTGATGAACAGTATCCCGTGGAGTCGCGTTTTGCGGTACGCCACACCCCTCCCGATGTACAGGACCCCCGTTTCGACCGTAGCGCTCCAACACAAGTCCGTTTCCTCCGTTTTGCGGTACGCCACACCCCTCCCAATGAACAGGACCCCCGTTTCGACCATAGGAGGTCCGTTTCCTCCGTTTTGCGGTACGCCAGACCCCTCCCGATCAACAGGACCCCCGTTTTGACTGTAGGAGGTCCATTTCCTCCATTTTGTGGTACGCCAGACCCCTCCCGATGAACATAATCCTGTTTTGACCATGGCCGGTCAAACACAAGGCCGTTTCCTCCGTTCTGCGGTACGCCAGGGCTCGTTTCAATTTGCTGTTCCGTCCAAGCCCAACCGATGAACGGAGCGATGCATTCCGTTCTGACCCAGCCGGTTGGCTCCCCATGAACACGACGACGATGTTGTTTCTCCGTTCCGACCCAGCCATGTACACGAGCCCTGGCCGTATGTATGCGCCAGTAGGCGTTCGAGACCCTGCCCGTATGTACGTACGTGGCCGTATTTTCTTTCTTGCACACTGGCCGCTGTATGTATGTGTACATGCTACGTGCGCGCCTCTACTACGACACGTGCGCGCCTCTACATCGTCTAGTATGTACGTACACGTTGGCGACTAGAATGACAACGCTACGTTAGCTTCGACCAGGTGGGTCCCGACTATCAGGCACTTCCTTGCGAGCGAAGATGTAGCTGGTGGGTCCCCGCACTCAGGGGGCGAATCGTTTTTTTCCCAAACGCACTTCCATGCGTGCGAAGATGTAGCTAGTGGGCAGTTTCCGCAGGCATGCGTCATGTCGCAGTAAAGAGACGGACTCGCGCCTTCCCCATAAACGGGGGGAGGCGTGGAGGCGCGGCCCATTTACTGAATGGGGCTGAGGCGCGGTCCTCAAGGCACCCACTCCCAACGATCATGGGGTGGGGATAAGTCGCCTCAGACGTCCCCTCGGTTCTGCACGTCTGCCACGTGCCTCCCATGTGCTCGGGGTGGCAAACGGTGGAGGCGGGAAACCGGGCCGTCGCTGGTTGGGGCGGCGGGTCGGTCCTGGCTCCCTGCGCCTTCTGTGTCTTGATCCCCCAACCCCGCCCCTTTATAAAGAGCAGGAGGGGAGGGACGGCGCCCCGCACTCTTCCATCTCCTTCCTCCTTCAGCTTCTGCTCCTCTCTTCCATTCGCCATGGAGAGAGGAAATCCCGGCCCTTCAACGGTGGCGGCGAGGGTCGCCGGTCGACAACGTGTCCCTCCTTCTCCTGCACCTGCGGTGGCAGAGCCGGCCGCAAGGGGAAGGGGGAGCGGGCGAGGCCGGGGCACTCAGGGAAGAGGAGGACGGGGTGGCCCGCCGGCCTCGCCCCCACCTGCAGCTCCTCCTCCAGTGGAGGGTCATGTTGGTGATGACCCTTGTGAGTTCTTCATCAGGTTGCATCGGCCGCCGCGCCGTCGCCTTCGTCTCCCGACTCCATTTGCGCGGGAGATGGAGCTGGATCCATCGGAGTCATTGCGGCTGCACATGAGGGGCTGCGGGATCAGTGGCACGCGGGTCCGCGTCGACTTCCCAGCTCCTCAAGTGATGTATCTTCGTCAGGGATGGAAGACTTTTGCTCGTATCCACAGCTTGACGGATGGGCTCACTCTCCATTTTAAGTTGATGGAGGGTGGCCTTCTTTCCGTCAAGGTCTTTGGGCACTTCGGGACTCGCGCAAGGTGCTGCGTGGAGAGCTCTACTGATGACGAAGAAACCTCCTCAAGCGAGGGTGACGAGGAGGACAGCGGCAGCGACGACGAGGGCGGTAGGCGGCAGGATGACGGGTCCGACTAGGTGTCGGGCGCCGCTCCTGGTGGCACCGGCGACCCCATCATCCGCGTCGCGGGCTCCTTGAACTTCTCGGGGCCGTCCCCTTGGCAGCTGACATAGGGAGGCTGCGGAAGAGGAAGAGGAAGAGGGCGGGCGGCAAGGTCGCCATGTCGGAGTACGCGGGCACCAACGCCTTCGACGCGTACTAACGTCCTGCCGCCTCGTCTTCGAGCTCTGCTTCCGTCGCCGCCATCACCATCCAGCCTTTGGGCGGCCACCAAGATGTTTTCTTGGCGTCTTCTGCCACCCGTAGCTCGCCCAGGCGCTCCTTTTGCCCTTCTCGCCTCCTTGACCTTCCTCCTGAGGAGAGGGACAAGAAAGGCATTACGGGCATCTTATCTCTTTTTAGTTTCTAAGCCTTCGGGCATCTGTTAAATTTAAAACTTGTAATCCCCTTATTCATGTTTTTCATTCCCTACGGACTGTACTTGAGTGGAATGCTTTTAATGAAAAAGGGATGTCTGCCGAGTCATTCGTTTGTGGGTGAAACCCACGAAAAGGAATAAATCCTTGATATCTCTAAGATAAACACATTCTCGCCTGGCAACATGCCTTGCCATCTCCCTACTTCGCTCGACCTTTCTCACGCCTTTGGCGGAGGCAGGGATGAAGTGGGTTTAGGCCCCTTGTTTCATCCTTTCGCTACCGCGATTACGACCAAACTTGGTCCCAGGAACGAGCCCTAGGGCCCAGAGTTATGGGAGCACAGTAGTTTAAGGAAGAGAACGAGGTTTCACATACCTCAGTCCAAAATGGAATGCATGATAATGGTTGAAGAACTTATCTGAAGCTGCAGCCCCCTGCAACCCTGGTTTGTCATGGGTGAATCCTTTCTCTTGCAGCCCCCGGCAACACTGGCTTGCCGGGGCCTTGATGCTGATCTGTTCCTTTTCCTTCTCCCCAAGTGGTTTCGGCAAGGATATCTGTCCGTCCTGCGAACCAAAGGAGATTAAAGAAAGACAAAGAGATGCAAACTCGACCTCTAAGCTAGGGGTTAGCCACCGCTAAGCACTATCAACCCGAACCAAGGACTCGACTCGACTCAACATGTATGCAATAACTTAGGGCGCCAGCGCTTCATTTATTTATGCTGAGGGTCTGCGCCTGATGACCCACAACCGTAAGGGATCTATTGCAGCGTTTTCGATAAGTAAGAGTGTCGAACCCAATGAGGAGCAGAAGGTATTGATAAGCGATTCTGAGCAAGGAATTACTGCAAACACTGAAAGATAACTTTTTAGGGGTTTTCTTGATATAAGCAACATGAAAGTAAAAGTAAGCAAAGTAAAAGGTACTGAGAGTAACAAGTGGCCCAATCCTTTCTGAGCAAAGGAGAGTCCTAGCAACTGAACTTATAAAGACTAAAGCGTTCCTGAGGACACACGGGAGAGGTAGTCGTGTGCTTTCGCCATATCCCGTATCAGTACTATGTTATGTGTTGATAAGTGTTGAGTGGGTGGATCTATGCTAGTACACTCTCTAGACTAAGATGAGTGCACTCTTATGATTAAACACCTTGCAAGCATCAGCAAATACAAGATAGTATTTAAGGCAAAAGCCTAACCATAGCAATACGATCGATGATCCATTGTTCCCTTGTGCAAAAGCGTGCGAACTAGGGTTCAGGTTTCTGTCACTCCGGCAACCCACCGTAAGCATTCTTTGTACACAATGTATTCCCCTAGGTCCTTAATAAGGCGAAGTGTTGAGTGTTCGACTCACACAACACCACTAGTAGAATGACAACGCAACTTAAGTATCAAACAACACATATTACTTCAACAACATATGACTACTAACAACAAGACTTTTCCCATGTCCTCAAGAACTAAGGTAACTACTCACAAGACATAAAAGAGATCATGATCAGTGGAGATAAATGGATGATAAACAATCTGGACATAATAATATTTCTCCAACAAAACTCAATAGCATTCACCACAAAGTAGTAATCAACACCGATGGAGTAGAGAGGATGGATAGTACGGGTTACAACACAAGTTGCAATTGTGAGATGGGATTTGGATGAAGATGGAGATGGTGCTGATGTTGGGGATGATGTTGATGATGATCTCAATGATGCCCGTGACGATGGCGATGACGATGGCGATGATCTCCCCTTCCGGGAGGTGATCTCCCCGGCGAAATCTGCCCGCCGGAGATGGCTTTTTCTTCTCTGTAGGTTTCCGCCACGGAGCGGCGGCGGAACTCCGTCAAAACTCTCGTTTTTAGGGTTTTCGGATAACGGGGAGTATATAGGCAAAAGGGGGCAGCCGGAGGTGGGCCAGGGGCTCTAGGCGCCCCCCCGGTGCCGCCAGGGGGGGCGCCCCCAGGGCGCCTGGACGCCCTGTGGCCCCCCTCTGGTTGCCCTTTCGCGTGCCTTCGTCTTCCGTCTGAAAAATACTCTCCTTCGATTTTCAGGTAATTTGGAGGTATTCTTCTTCAGCAACTCAGCGTCCACTTTTTACCGCTGAATCCTGCGTCTGCTGCTTCGGCACCGGAAAGTTGCAAACTGTGTAAAATAGGCCAAAACAACATAAGAACATCATCGTAATGTGAAATATATCAATGAATAAGGATAAATTGTGATACAAAATAGTGATGCATTTTGGACGTATCAACACCCCCGAGCTTAGACCTCGCTTGTCCCCAAGCGAATACTGAGCTCGGTAAACCTGTCCACAAGTTTAGAGAGTGAAGTGTCGATAAATAGAATACGTACAAGAAGCATCACGGCTTCTTCACCAACTCAAATATCCTCAACAGCAATCTTCAACTCATACGGCTCTTATAAAAGAGTGGTAACACTTATATTCGGAAGTAGGGCTAAGGAAACTCATCAAATCATGGCAAACATGTCCTTTGGTCAAAGAACAACTAATAGCTTTTACTTTTGCTCTTTCTCTTTATGTTTTGATGAGATTAACTGAAGCTTTTGAAAGAACATGTTATTAGGCAAGAAGTGAAAGTGTTAACATAGAGGAAGATGTCTGCCTTAGCTGGGCTTGACAAACAACTTACTTATCAAATGATAATGTCAACAAGGATATGATATGACAAATCTTAATGCAACTTTATATGAATGAATCCTTGTCAACATCAAATGTCTGCTCTCTTTAAGAATAGAAGGAAGTAGGAATAACTGACTCAACCTAAAACTAAGAGATAGACCCTGCTCTAGGGAAGTAGGGAAAACTCATGTGCTATCCTTAAATCAAACAGAATGAAAACAAGTTTTGAGAGGTGCATGATTTGTCAACGAATGCTAATAGATAACTCAATTACTTCTCGAGCTGGACAAGTTTCGAGGAACGGCTCCCGCACGAGGACGATGACATCCTCTTAATCTCCTTTGTTTATCACTGCCAAAGTTTTCTGATTTCTCATGAACAAAGCGTGAAGGAGGGTTTGTTTGTTTTATTTTTTTTAATGAGCCGGGCGCACTCTTTGCCAGTTCCTTCTCGTATTAGGGGTTTGCACATTAGACATGCAATCCCGGGGTGTAACTTGTCCAACTTAAAAAGATCATGAATTAACTATTACTTCCTCATGAGCTAAAACAGAGGCACAAAATAAAAGATTTTGAACATTTAAGGATAACACATAAATTCTATACTTTAGGAGGTTGTAGTGGAATACCACGAATAGGAAGGTATGGTGGACTCATATGGAAGGTATTGGTTTAAGGGTATGGATGCACAAGCAGAATTCCGCTTAGTACTGGGTTAGGCTAGCAAAGGTTTCGAGAGAACAGACAATTGATGATGACTAAGATGCAAAGCAATATAAAGCATAAACATTGAAATAATCATAACACGTCAAGTTGTCTTCCTTGTCAGCATAACACTTCAAGCATAATAACATAAAGGTTTTGGCTATGTCGATACTTTAAGAAAATCATGCTTGTTGTTATGACCAAAGCTATGTTTGCCAAGATTAAATAAAGTTTTCACAGCCATACCTGATATAAGGTCAATACTCCCCATAAGAATCATCATATAAGGTCGATTGCGTGAAGAGAATACCGAGTGCAGCAAAGGAACCAATAGACTTCTCATTAATATTCCATCATAGACGACTCCATACTCACGGATACAATCTCTCCACCGAAGGAGTGATAGACCTCAATGCACACACCTATTTCATATAATAACCTCCCTAGACATGATACGACTCTACTTGACTCTAAAAGACAAAAGGTAAAGATAAAGATACCGGGCACTCCCCCAAGCTTGGAACAAGCCAAGGGAATGCCGTTACCAAAGGAGATTTCACTCCTCATTCTTGTTGGCGTTGATCACGTAGTCCTCGGCGAAGCGCCTCCATGGAAGAGGTTCTCCAGTCTCATATGAGAAGTTTGTCTCCTGAATCCTGCATGCAGCACCCATACCCATGCGCATAAACCTTAGTTCATACTCACAGTTCTGGTGATGTAGATCATAAATTTGCCCTTGGAGCTCTGTAATTCTTTCTTCAGATGCGGTGATGCTTTCCCACATCTCCTTCATCACCTTCAGGAAGTAGGCCTTCAGCTCGTTGATGATGTCAAAGTTAGCTTCAACCCCACGCTCGATCATCTTCTTGTACTTGAAGACTTCTTGCTCCACTTCTTCTAGCCTGGCCTGGATGCTCCCCTCCTTGATAGGTCCCTTCAGATCTTCTTGATGGAGGACACCGTCCTCCATCCGAACAACCTGAGGGTGCTTCTTCACCTCAACGAGGTCGGGGTTGATGACGTTGACGACGAACTTGTCCTTGGGGGAACTTGGAGAAGCCATGGCACCTAGATTCAGCTAAAAGATTCCCTGGCAGAAACAGATCGAAAAGAAAACACACGAAATCACGAGATACGTTGCCGGAACAATCCGAGAAAATATATAGCAAAAATTTATGCACGGAAAGGAAGGTGACAGGCTAAAGCGGGGTCGGAGATGGACTCCCGGGTGTCCAGGCGCCCTGGCGGCGCGGCCAGGAGGTAGGGCGCGCCAGGGGGGCGCCTGGACCCCCTGGAGCTTGTCTCCGGCTCCACTTAGGCTCAGAATTTTACTAATTTTGCAAAAACTCATAATATGGAACTTTTATGGCGGTTCGCGATGTTTCCTTACCGTAACACATACCTTTTCTTTATTCTGCTTCTGCTGGCATCTGAAACAGGGCTGCAACATGTTCTTCGTGAGTTGTTGTGTTTATTATATTCACATCAACATTGACAGGGTCTCCTGCTATGTAATGCTTAAGTCTTTGCCCATTCACAACTTGAGGTTTGGTGCCTTCAAAATTGTTAATCTTAATTGCACTAGATCGATAAACTTCTTCAATATGAAATGGCCCTTCCCACCTGGAAAGTAGTTTGCCTGGAGAAAACCTGAAACAGGATCTAAACAATAAAACATTATCACCAACATTAAATTCACGTTTCAGAATCCTCCTATCATGCCACTTCTTTACCTTTTCCTTCAACATTTTAGCGCTCTCGTAAGCTTCACTTCTCCATTCATCTAGAGAAGTCAAGTTCATGAGGCGCTTCTCACCAGCTAATTTTGGGTCAGCATTAAGCTCTCTAACAGCCCAGAAAGCTTTGTGTTCTAACTCTAATGGCAAATGGCAAGCCTTGCCATACACCATCTTATAGGGGGACATGCCCATGATTTATTTTAAGCAGTTCTATATGCCCACAAAGCATCTCCTAACTTATTTGACCAGTCTTTTCTATTTTTGTTTACTGTCTTTTGCAAGATCAACTTAATCTCTCTATTGGTGAGCTCAACTTGCCCACTAGTTTGAGGATGGTATGGTGAAGCAATTCTATGATTGACATCGTACTTGGCTAAAGCTTTTCTAAAAGCTCCATGCGTGAAGTGTGATCCTCCATCAGTCATGAGATACCTAGGTACACCAAACCTAGGAAAAATCACATCTTTGAGCATTTTCAAAGATGTCTTGTGATCAGCACTTTCAGTGGGGATTGCTTCAACCCACTTGGTCACATAATCAACAGCTACTAAAATGTGAGTGTACTTGTGCGAAGAAGGAAAAGGACCCATAAAATCAAAACCCCAACAATCAAAAGGTTCAATCACTAGTGAGTAATTCATAGGCATCTCATTCCTTCTACTAATGTTACCAACTCTCTGACATTTATCACAGGCTAAAACATAATTTCTAGCATCCTTAAAGCGAGTAGGCCAATAAAAACCTGATTGAAGAACCTTATGTGCAGTCCTCTCACCGGCATGATGTCCTCCATAGGGACTATCATGACACTGTCTGAGAATGTCCTTCTGCTCATGTTCCAGTATGCACCTTCTCACGATCCCGTCGGGGCCTTCTTTGAAAAGATGTGGGTCATCCCAAAAGTAGTGCCTCAAATCATGAAAGAACTTCTTCCTTTGCTGAAATGTTAACCCTGGAGGCAAATACTTTGCAACAATAAAGTTAGCATAATCTGCAAACCAAGGATCGGAAAGAGATTGTACTTTTACAACGGCAAGTTGCTCATCTGGAAAACTATCGTTGACTGGGATGGGATCATGCGGTATATCTTCCATCCTTGAAAGATTGTCCGCCACCGGATTGTCTTCTCCTTTCCTATCAACAATCTGCAAATCAAATTCTTGAAGAAGGAGTACCCATCTGATAAGCCTTGGCTTGACATCCTTCTTTGTCATAAGGTACTTAATGGCAGCATGATCAGTATGAATAATAACTTTGGAATCAAAAATATACTGCCTAAACTTATCACAAGCAAATACTACAGCTAAGAATTCCTTCTCAGTAGTAGCATAATTTCTTTGAGCACTATCAAGGGTTTTACTAGCATAATGTATAACATTCAATTTCTTATCAATTCTTTGTCCTAAAACAGCTCCAACAGCAAAATCACTAGCATCACACATAATCTCAGAAGGTAAATTCCAGTCAGGTGGTTGTACTATAGGAGCGGTTATTAAGGCTTTCTTAAGAACTTCAAAAGCTTTCTTACAATCCTCATCAAATACAAAAGGAACGTCCTTCTGGAGAAGATTAGTGAGGGGCCTCGAAGTCTTAGGAAAGTTTTTAATAAATCTTCTATAGAAACCAGCATGACCAAGAAAACTGCGAATACCTTTGATGTCCCTTGGATAGGGCATCCTCTCGATTGCTTCGATATTGGCCTTGTCCACTTCAATTCCCCTTTCGGAAATCTTGTGACCAAGAAAAATTCCTTCGTTAACCATGAAGTGGCACTTCTCCCAGTTGAGTACCAAATTTGTCTCCTCACCTCTCTACAAAACTTTATTAAGGTTGTGGAGACAATGGTCAAAGGAAGTTCCATAGACGGAGAAATCGTCCATGAAGACTTCCATAATCTCCTCACAGAAACCATGAAATATAGCAGACATACACCTTTGAAAAGTAGCAGGGGCATTACATAAACCAAAAGGCATATGCCTGTAAGCATAGGTACCAAAGGGACAAGTAAAAGTGGTCTTCTCTTGATCAGCAGTGTTAACATGAATTTGAGAGAAGAAAGAATAGCCATCGAGGTAACAAAAGTGGGTGTTTTTGGATAACCTTTCAAGCATTTGGTCGATGAACAGCAGCGGGTAGTGATCCTTCCTGGTTGCCTTGTTCAGCTTCCTGTAATCAATACACATTCTATATCCAATAATAGTTCTCTGAGGTATTAGTTCATTCTCATCATTAGGAACCACAGTTGTACCTCCTTTCTTAGGAACACAATGTACCGGGCTTACCCACTTACTATCAGCTATAGGGTAGATAATACCTGCAGCTAGAAGCTTGAGAATCTCAGTTCCTACAACATCCATCATCTTCGGGTTCAATCGTCGTTGATGATCAACAACTGGTTTAGCATCAGGCTCAAGGTTGATAGTATGTTGACAGATAGATGGACTAATCCCCTTAAGGTCATCAAGGGTATAGCCAATTGCGCCTCGGTGTTTACGAAGTACTTCCAATAGTCTCTCTTCTTCATATCCTGATAGGTTAGAATTGATAATAACAGGATATACTTTCTTTTCATCTAAATAAGCATACTTGAGCGTATCGAGAAGAGGTTTAAGATCGAACACCGGGTCTTCTTTTGGTTTTGATAAAATTCCCAAAGGTTCAACCGGGAGGTTGTGCTTCAGGATAGCAGGTTGCCTCAAGAATATTTTATCTAGATCATTTCTTTCCTGCATATGCAAATCATTCTCGTGGTCCTCCATATATTGCTGCAAAGGATCATTAGGGGGTATAGCAATAGAAGCAATACTTTCAATAATTTTATCATCATTAGGTAAATCGGTACCACGAGGCTGCTTAGAGAACTTAGAAAAATTAAATTCATATGGCTCACCATTGAATTCAACAGAAACCTTACCTTTCTTGCAATCTATTATAGCTCCACAAGTTCTAAGAAAAGGTCTACCAAAAATAATAGGACAAAAATTGCCCTCTCTGAACCAAGTACTAGAAAGTCGGTAGGGTATTTTACCTTTCCACATAGGACTTCAATGTCCCTCACAATTCCGATAGGACAGATAGTTGTTCTATTTGCAAGATGAATGGTAACATCAACTTCTTCAAGTTCACAAGGGGAAATCTCACCGAGGATCTCTTCATAAAGTGAATAGGGGATAGCACTTGCACTCGATCCCAAATCGCATAGCCCATAATAATTGTGATCTCCTATTTTAACAGATACCACTGGAGTACCTGAAATTGGGCCTTTATTCTTGGCTGTGACAAGGTTAGTGGAAACAGCACAAAAATTTATATTGGAATCCAAAACATAATTAGTAACAAGGTCTTTAATCAATGCAACTTGAGGATCGACCCTGATCTGGTCCTCAGGCTCATCAATTCTTCTCTCACTTTTATTTATTATGCCTGTCACAAGAGAGTGCTCCCTTATCCTTGCGGGAAAAGGAGGCTTTTCATATATAACTGCAGGCAAAATAGGGTCAGCAACATGAATATCAACAGGTAGCTCTTTAAAAGGCTCATGATGCTGGTCTCTCTTCTTTTTAAAAGAATCAACGTGACAGGCAAAATTCTTACAGAAATCAATCATTAGATGGGAATCAAGACCAATCTTAGAGCAAAAAGTATTGTAGTAATCAGTTTTCACATAGCTCTCAATATAATCATGTTCATAATTTATAGCGGGTT
Source organism: Secale cereale (assembly GCA_902687465.1). NCBI lineage: Eukaryota > Viridiplantae > Streptophyta > Magnoliopsida > Poales > Poaceae > Secale > Secale cereale. The sequence continues at coordinate 345,224,661 of LR738714.1, forward strand.
CAATACCTTTATCGATTTCCCAGTCTTCGGTATTCCTCTGGATCCTTTCAATGAGATCCCACCTTTCTTCAACACTTTTCGTCTGAAATACCCCACTAGAGGAGGCATCCAGCATCTCCTTATCCTGACGAGGAAGCCAGGCATAAAAATTTGTAAGTATAATTTCCTTGGGGAGCTCATGAATAGGACATTTGAGCATTAGGGACTTCAATCTCCCCCAAGCTTGAGCAATGCTTTCTCCGTCACGAGACCTAAAGTTATAGATATAGTTCCTGTCTCGATGAATTTCATGAAGAGGATAAAACTTAGTATAAAAGAGAGACATAAGCTCTTGCCAATCAAGCAAGTGCGAGTTATCGAGAAGCTTATACCAATCTGAAGCTTTATCTATAAGTGATACGGCGAACAATTTCCTCATGACAAACTCCATTGATACACCTGCAAGCTTAAATAATGAACATAGTTGTGACAGGTATAGCAAGTGTTCACCGGGATGTCTGTCTCCTGCATAACGATTAGCCAAAACATAATCGATAATACCAGCTGGTATTTTATAGGGCACAATTTCAGTAGGGGGAGGAGCAACCACCACAGGTATGGGGCGTCTTGCCACAAGCAACGATCCAATAGTAAGGTTGTCCATAAGGACAAAGAGCAGCAACAGCAAAAATAAAAACCGAATTATTAAAACTTCCTTACCAGTTTCACTTTACCAATAGCGCTACGCTACCCGGCAACGGCGCCAGAAAACAGTACTTGATGACCCACAACCGTAAGGGATCTATTGCAGCGTTTTCGATAAGTAAGAGTGTTGAACCCAACGAGGAGCAGAAGGTATTGATAAGCGATTCTGAGCAAGGAATTACTGCAAACACTGAAAGATAACTTTTTAGGGGTTTTCTTGATATAAGCAACAGGAAAGTAAAAGCAAGCAAAGTAAAAGGTACTAAGACTAACAAGTGGCCCAATCCTTTCTGAGCAAAGGAGAGGCCTAGCAACTGAACTTATAAAGACTAAAGCGTTCCTGAGGACACACGGGAGAGGTAGTCATGTGCTTTCGCCATATCCCGTATCGGTACTATGTTATGTGTTGATAAGTGTTGAGTGGGTGGATCTATGCTAGTACACTCTCTAGACTAAGATGAGTGCACTCTTATGATTAAACACCTTGCAAGCATCCGCAAATACAAGATAGTATTTAAGGCAAAAGCCTAACCATAGCAATACGATCGATGATCCATTGTTCCCTTGTGCAAAAGCGTGCGAACTGGGGTTCAGGTTTCTGTCACTCCGGCAACCCACCGTAAGCATTCTTTGTACACAATGTATTCCCCTAGGTCCTTAATAAGGCGAAGTGTTGAGTGTTCGACTCACACAACACCACTATTAGAATGACAACGCAACTTAAGTATCAAACAACACATATTACTTCAACATCATATGACTACTAACAACAAGACTTTTCCCATGTCCTCAAGAACTAAGGTAACTATTCACAAGACATAAAAGAGAACATGATCAGTGGAGATAAATGGATGATAAACAATCTGGACATAATAATATTTCTCCAACAAAACTCAATAGCATTCACCACAAAGTAGTAATCAACACCGATGGAGTAGAGAGGATGGATAGTACGGGCTACAACACAAGTTGCAATTGTGAGATGAGATTTAGATGAAGATGGAGATGGTGCTGATGTTGGGGATGATGTTGATGATGATCTCGATGATGCCCGTGACGATGGTGATGACGATGGCGATGATCTCCCCTTTCGGGAGGTGATCTCCCCGGCGAAATCTGCCCGCCGGAGATGTCTTTTTCTTCTCTGTATGTTTCCGCCACGGAGCGGCGGCGGAACTCCATCAAAACTCTCGTTTTTAGGGTTTTCGAATAACGGGGAGTATATAGGCAAAAGGGGGCAGCCGGAGGTGGGCCAGGGGCTCCAGACGCACCCCCCGGCGCGGCTAGGGGGGGCGCCCCCAGGGCTCCTGGACGCCCTGTGGCCCCCCTCTGGTTGCCCTTTCGCGTGCCTTCGTGATCCGTCTGAAAAATACTCTCCGTCGATTTTCAGGTAATTTGGAGGTATTCTTCTTCAGCAACTCAGCGTCCACTTTTTACCGCTGAATCCTGCGTCTGCTGCTTCGGCACCGGAAAGTTGCAAACTGTGTAAAATAGGCCAAAACAACATAAGAACATCATCATAATGTGAAATATATCAATGAATAAGGATAAATTATGATACAAAATAGTGATGCATTTTGGACGTATCAGCGCCTGGCTTTGTACAAAGGGTTACATGCCTTGCCGGCAAGGCTCGTACAAAAGGTGGCTTGCCGGGGGGCCCGGCAAACTGCGCCTTATGGGTAAAACTTGCGAAGATGCTCAATGTTCCAGGAATTGCTCACCGGAATGGCATTTTCGGTCTCCAGGCGGACTGCGCCAGGCCTGGTGACTCGTATTCTTGGCCGATTGAACGCGCCGAAGAACAAGGTCGCCTTCCTCAACGCTTCGGGCATGGACCTTGCAGCTATGGTAGCAACGCAAGGCTTGCTGGTAGCGTGATGCTCTCATAGCCGCCCGAAGACGATCTTCCTCAAGGAGCGTTGCGTCATCTTGCCGCAGTTGCTCTTGCTCAAGCTCATCATAAGCGAGCACTCGTGGTGACCCGTATATGAGTTCAGTGGGGAGAACTGCTTTTGCCTCGTATACCAGGGCAAAGGGTGTCTGGCCGGTGGCTCGATTTGGCGCTGATCGACCAAAGAACAGTCGACAATTCATGAATCCAGCGCCTTCTGCTCTTGTGCAGCCTGTCAAAGGTCTTTGTCCTTAAGCCTCGCAATACTTCAGCGTTTTCCCTCTCAGCTTGACCATTGCTTCTTGGGTGAGCAACGGAAGCGAAATAGACTTTGCTGCCGAGGTCTTGGATATATTGCATGAAGGTGCGGCTTGTGAACTGTGTGCCATTGTCGGTGATGACCCTGTTGGGTACACCAAAACGGCACACTAGTCCCTTGAAGAACTTGACGGCTGGCTGAGCTGTGACCTTCCTCACTGCCCCCACCTCTGGCCACTTTGTGAACTTGTCGATTGCGACGTACAAGTACTCAAAGCCCCCGACAGCGCGAGGGAAAGGGCCCAGTATGTCGACCCCCAGATCGAGAAGGGCCAGGAGAGATGAATGGTTTGAAGGGCTTGAGCTGGTTGATGAAGTTTCTTTGAATGGAACTGACACGCTTCACACCTGGTGACCAGTGTCGTCGCATCCTGGAGGGCAGTGGGCCAGAAGAAGCCTGGCCAAAATGCCTTGCCGGAAAGGGATCTTGACCCTATGTGGGATCCACATATGCCTCCATGTATCTCTGCCAACGGCCCCAGTCCTTCCTCTCGAGGGATACACTTCAATTTCACGCCGTTCGGTCTCTTTCTGTACAGGACGTCATCGACGAACTGGTACATAGCAGACCGACCGGCTACTCTTTCCGCTTCTTCCTGCTCCTCAGGAAGTTCCCCGATTTGGAGGAATCGTACGGTATGCTATGCCCACGCAGGAGCCTGGGATCGATAGCGTGGACTAAATGCATTTCCTCCGCTATAGGAGCGGCTGTCTCGACGGCAATAGCTTGACGCTCCGTCGGAGCTAGCCGTCCCGTGGCTGGCTCAGTGTCTCCGGCAACATCCTTGCCGGCGGCTCCGGGGAGCTCGGCGGGAAGGTACTTGCCGGGTCTTGACTTCCTCCTCTTGTTTTTCTCTGTTGATGGATCAACGCATGGCTGAGAAAGCTGAAGCACAAAGGTACCTGGTTCCACAGGTAACTTGAGGGCAGCGCGCTTTGACAGGTAATAGGCGATGTCGTTCTCCGCTCGGGGAACGTGCTCCGCCTATATACCATCAAAGCGCTCTTCCAGCTTTCTCACTTCATCGACGTAGGCCTTCATTAACGGGCTCTGATAGTCTTTGTTGACTTGTTTGACGACAAGCTGCGAGTCACCCCTGACAATGAGTTTCTTGATTCCGAAGTCTGTCGCGATCCTAAGACCAGCAAGCAGCCCCTCATACTCAGCAGTATTGTTCGTTGATACCTTATTGGGGAAGTGCATCAGGACCACGTACTTGAGGTGCTCTCCAGTGGGCGCGACCAGCAGTACGCCAGCCCCGCCGCCCTGTAAGGAGAAAGCTCCATCAAAGTACATGATCCAGTTGCAACTCGCCTCGTTGCCGGGCAGAGCAGTTTCCTGCACTTCTTCATCAGGCGTCGCGGTCCATTATGCAACGAACTCCGCCAGGACTCGGCTTTGAATTGTCGAGGTACTTTCAAACTTGAGGCCAAAGCTGGACAGCTCCAGTGCCCACTCTACAATTCTTCCCGTTGCATCTGGATTGTGCAATATCTGTTGTAGATGGAGGCGAGTGACGACAGTGATCTCATGCGCCTGGAAGTAATGACGCAGCTTCCTCGAGGCCATAAGAAAGCCGAAGAGCAATTTCTGCACACCGGAGTACCTTGATCTAGCCCCCTTCAAGAGGGAGCTACCAAAGTAGACCGGGTGCTGCATCATTTTCTTCCTTGGCTGCACTCCAACCGGTCGTGTCGTCTCTGCACCAATTGCATCAGGATCTGTCACTGCTATGACCTCATCATCAACTTCTCTCTGCGCCACTAGTGCAGTGCTGACCACCTGGTTTGTTGCCGCCAAGTATAGCAGCAACGGTTCTTGTGGCCTAGGCGCAACTAGTACCGGCGTGGAGGAAAGATACCTCTTGAAGTCTTGCAATGCTGCTTCGGCTTCTGGCGTCCACTCCATTGGGCCTGCCTTTTTCAAAACCTTGAAAAAGGGAAGGGAGCGCTCGACAGACTTGGAAATGAATCGGCTCATGGCGGCAACGCAGCCGGCAAGCCGACGCACATCCTTGACCCGTTTGGGTGCTTCAATCTGTTCTATAGCTCTGATCTTGTTCGGATTGGCCTCGATCCCACGCTGTGACACAAAGAACCCGAGAAGCTTGCCTGACAGGACACAGAAGACGCACTTCTCAGGGTTCAGTTTGAGATTGATCTTGCGTAGGTTTACAAATGTTTCTTGTAGATCCGGTATAAGGGTTACTCTGTTCTTGGTTTTGACCACTATATCATCCATATAAGCCTCCATATTTCTATGGAGTTGGGGTTCAAAACCAATCTGGACTGCCCTTGCAAACGTTGAGCCAGCACTCTTCAACCCGAAAGGCATTCGTACGAAACAATACGTACCACATGGTGTGATGAATGATGTCTTCTCTTCGTCTTCTCTTGTCATGAAGATCTGATGGTAGCCGGAGTAGGCATCGAGGAATGACAGCAGGTCACACCCAGCCGTGGAATCAACAATCTGGTCGATGCGCGGCAACGGGAAGGGGTCTTTAGGACAAGCCTTATTGATATCTGTGTAATCAATGCATAGCCTCCACTTCCCATTTGCCTTGCGCACTACCACTGGATTGGCCAACCACGTTGGATGGAGCACTCCTCTTACCAAACCCGCAGCTTCCAATTTCCGGATCTCCTCTGTGATAAACTCTTGTCGTTCCAAAGCTTGCTTCCTGACCTTCTGCTTGACGGGCCGCGCATGAGGACAAACAGCAAGGTGGTGCTCAATCACCTCCCTCGGAACGCCGGGGATGTCGGATGCTTGCCATGCAAACACATCGACATTCGCCCGCAGGAAGGTGACGAGCGCGTCTTCCTATTTGTCGTCAAGGGTGGAGCTTATGGTGAAAGCTCCTCCTGTGCCTTCCTCCTTGATGGAAACCTTCTTGGTTCCTGGCGGCGTGGCCCTGGACTTCTTGTTTCTGCCGGTGGAGCTCTCTGGCACGTCCTCGCCGGGAGCGCGACACTTCGAAGAGGTTCACTTGCCGGAGTGGGTGTCCGAGGTCTCACCGGTCTTCTTGCTGGTGGAACTCTCTGGCACGTCCTCGATGGGAGCACAACACTCTGAAGAGGTGCGCTTGCCGGAGTGGGTGTCCGAGGTCTCACCGGTCTTCTTCTTCTTCCCTCCCGAGGCTCCAGTGGCAGGAGCAAGTGCCCTTGTGGCGGCGGCTGCTGCAACTGCTTGCGGGTATAGTTGGTCAGCGCAAATCAGCGTGTCTTTCTTATTGAGGGTATGGTGATGATCGTCACAGGTCCTGGCATCTTCATGGTGTTGTAGGCGTAGTGTGACGCTGCCATGAACTTGGCCAGCGCTGGGCGGCCTACGATCCCGTTGTAAGGCAAGGGGATCTTGGCAACATCAAACACGATCCTTTCTGTCCTGTAGTTCAGATCACTTCCAAAAGTCACGGGCAGCGTGACCTTTCCCTTTGGTTGACTTCTCCCCGGGTTGACCCCCTGAAACGTGCCCGTCTCTTCGAGGTCTCCGTCAGGAATCTGCAGCTTCTCTGTCACGGTGGGCGAGAGTAGGTTCAGATTGGCCCCGCCATCGACTAGCATCTTTGTCACCTTGAGGTTGCGTATTCTCGGTGAAACCAACAATGGAAAGCACCCGACTGCAGTAGTGCAATCAGGGTGATCTTCAGTGTCAAAAATGATAGGCGTGCTGGACCATTTCAGCGGCTTTTGGGCACCGGACGACGGCTCCGCCGCTGTAATCTCACGCGCCCACTGTTTAAGTTGGCGGTGAGAAGTATGCAGCGAGGCGCCGCCATCGACGCACATGGCCTCCGTACCTTTCTGAAATTATTGGTCACCGGACTCATCGTCCTCTTCGTAATCGTCGTCTTCGGGCCTTCTGTCACGGCCCCAGGCGGGCCTCTCTTGCTGTTTATCCTTGCCGCGACGGCCTGCTTGGCCGTCACGCTTCTTGCCGGACCCTTCAGCACCGTCCTGGCCCTTCTCCTTGTCCCGCCTCTCATATTCAGCCCTCTGCTTCTCAGCAAGGAGCTCAACCTGTCGGCAGTCTTGGAGATCATGGCCTTTGGTGCGATGGATCTTGTAGTATCGCTTGCTGGAGTTTCCTAGATTCTCGGCAGTCGCCAAGGCCCAGCAGGCGACACACCCGGCAATTTCCTTGCCGGGGTCACCCGCCCTGGTTTTCTTGGCGGAGCCAGCGTCATCAGATCCCTCGACGGCAAGCACGGCTTTACCTTTGTGCTTCCTGTTGCGGTGCCGGCCTTTCTTCGCCGGGGCAGCAGTATCCTCATCTGAAGAGTCGGTTTCCGCGCCGGCGTCTTCGCCGGGGTACTTCCTTCCCTCTTCAGCCCGGGCACATCTGTTAGCAAAAACATAGAGTTCCGCCACATCTTTCACCTTGGTCATAGCCAGTTCTTCACGCATCTTGCGGCAGGGTGAACATCAGGGATGTTGTACTTTACCCGGCTGAACCTCTGTATATACCTGCGCAGACTCTCGCCTTCCTTCTGGGGTTTGACGTGCAGGTCACTCGCTTGGCCATGGGCTTGGTGACCTCCAGTAAAGGCGCCAACAAACTCATGGCACAAGTCCGACCAGGAGGAAATAGAGTCTACCGGCAAGTGCATCAACCACGACATGGCGTTAGGTTTAAGAGCCAACGGAAAGTAATTCGCGAGCACCTTATCGTCGCGGGCTCCGGCAGCTTGCATCGCGATGGTGTAGATGCTGAGGAATTCCGACGGGTGGGTCTTGCCGTTGTACTTCTCGCCAACGTCAGGCTTGAAGGTGCGGTGAGTGGGCCACTGGAATTGCCGCAGCTCACGGGTAAAGGCCGGACAGCCTACCTCATAAGGTAGGCCTCCAGGGCTCTCCGGTGTTGGGTGGTTCACAGCAGGCCCTACTCGCCTATCTGACTGGTGGCGCGCTCCGCGCCGTCGCTCGATGGTGGTTCGAGCGTCTTCATGAGCTCGCTCCTAAAGGACTTGACGCTGGTCGCCGTAGGTCCGTGGGTCGGACGACGCTATGGAGATGGCGTCACCCACGACGTCTCGACGAGTCGACACACGCGGTACCGGGCGAGGAGGAGGCGAATGCACCGTGTCCGCGGCGCTGCCGGTCCTCCTGCCGCCGGTGCGTGGGATCCCTTCGGAACATCGACCCGGGGGACTTGCTGGTCTTGGTTCATCCTTGTTGGCGACCGCGACAAGGCTTCGGATGGTGGCTCTCCATTCGTCGAGTTTCCCCGTAACGGGAGGAAAGTCTAGGAGCAACTGCGCGCGCGCCAGGGGCTTCTGCTGGGATGAGTGGTAGCAAGACCTGCACGGACCGCGACGCGGTTCGACCCCTGACCATGTCAGGAGGAGCTCCATCACGATCCCGCGGTCGCATGCCGTTTTCACCAGTGCTTCGGCGAGTGGGCAGGTCTTCTATGTCTCGGGAGTGGCGCTCGGGGCTCTTCCCACGGCGACACCCAGGATCTTCAGCGTGATGACGCCGTTCGTCGCGTGCTGCTTGAGAGGTGCGCGCTGTTGGTGCCGGCGTGGGAGTCTTGGAGGCCCTTGCGTCGCCTTCGGGTGATGCGGAAGCGATCTTGGAAGGCCCCGCGCCACTCACGGAGGTCCTGGCTCCGTCTTTGATCTGGCAGTGTGTGTCCCGTTACCAGGCGCACAAACATCGCCACCTCCCAAACTCCGGCTGCTGGGACAGCGTTGGTGTTCGCGAGCAGCGCCCCGGGTCCTTTCCGCGACCGATCCGCTGCTCGCCCGCGTCGGGACGGGCTGTCCGGCTTCCGACTGGCCAACCGCCACCGTCGTCTTCTTCTTGGGCGCCATGATGATGAAGAAGCGTCGAACTAACTGCTAAAGCCGATTCTCACAACTGCGCCCCCTACCTGGCACGCCAAAGATGTCGGGGTATCAGATCGACACCTATGGGATCACAAGAATCCCTACTACGGTTGCGGGGCGCGGGATTGAGAGAAGAGCGGATCAAACAGACAGCACACGGTTCCTTTACCCAGGTTCGGGCCGCGAGGATGCGTAAAACCCTACTCCTTCTTAGGTGGATTATATGTTTGTGTTCTTCAGCTAGCTATGGGGCGTGAGGAGCTCCAAAAAGCCGAATCCCCCTCCTGGTCGCCTCGGGCCTCCTTTTATAGGGAAAAGGGGTCGCCACAGTGGCACACAGGAGGTGGAAAGGGTACAGTGATGCGAGGTTATCCCTCGCATTACATGACAAGGCACATTTAATGCGTCTTGCTTAGGTGTCCTTGCTTTATCAGGGACGGGGGAGACATCCGTCTTGTCCGTCGCCGCTCCTTCTTGTGTCGACACGCGCCCTGGCCAGCGGTGCCTGAGATGCCATGTAGGCAGGCAGGCAGCTGATGTGGCGCAATGGTGGGTCTTCACGAAGATCTGCATGTTGCCACGCAGGTGCCTACCTAGCTGGTTGGGTCGGCAGCTGCATGGACGGTGTAGGCTTAGTTGGCACGGGCCTGATGCTGGCCCTGCAGATGTCCTCGGCAAGGGCCTTGCCGGGGCCCCGGCAAGGGTCTTGCCGCGGTGCCTGCTGTCATCCATGGCAAGGGCCTTGCCGGAGGTCTTGTGGTCCTCCTTGGCTGGAATCCCGCCAAGGGTCATCGTCTTCTTAGTGTGTATCTGGTCTTGAATGTCTTCACAAAGATCTGCATGCCACTACGGGGATGTCTCCCGAATCGATGCCTCATGGGGGCCGTGGACTCAAGGGTGATCCGCTTCGTAGGCGTGGGGCGAGTTGCTGCGGCAAGGGTCTTGCCGGTGCTGCTAAAGCCGGCCCCGGCAAGGATCTTGCCGGGGCTGGTAAAACTGGCTCCCGGCAAGGATTTTGCCGGGGGAACCCGCTTCGTCCCTTTGCTCTTTGTGGTCTTGGCTTTGGGCTTCAATTCCATCATGCTTCGGTCTTACCCTGGCTCACCTCCCTTTCCATGCTTGGTGTGGTGGTGCCCGTGGCTCAGACTGCCCATGCACAGTCACAGGGGTACAAAAAGTGTACCCCTCTTTTTGTACACCGACAGCGAGGATAAGTGGCAAGCGACGTCGAGCCGGTGGGGGCTTATGAGGATAGGGCGAGTTGGGTCACGGTGCCACCATAGATGGCCGGGAAACAGTACTTATTGGCGGAAGGTAGCACGACGGTCATCAGAATTCAATGCATAATTAAGCAGGCATGGCTTAGCATGCCAGCTTGCCGTGGAAAACTAGAGAAACTGAAATTCTTACTCTGCCATCATGTCCCGTCCGAAATGGTTTGCACGCCGGTATGACGGTCAAACGAGTGCACTCGAATCATCTTCCTCCTTGTCAATAATGATTCCACATATTTAAACGGCCCGCAACAATTAAAGCGCATTTTTTTCGCATCAGTTAGCTGCCTTAATTACGGCCGGCTGCATGCAGGCACTCAAAATCGCTCGCAACCAGTACGCGGAGCAGCATGCAACGAGTCGTAGCCGAGGGCATTAGTTGATGAACTTTAGCTGGGAGATAAGGCATTTGCGAACTCGAATCATCCAGATGAGGTACTCCCTCCTTGTCAAAAATCATTCCACCACTCATCATCTACCTTGGTTGGTGAGATTTTTGAATTAAGCCCTGCAAACCAAAAAGGACGTAGTATGTGTGTGATCCGCTATTTATTTGTGTAGGATCGAGTAGGTCATTTTTTGAATTGAGCCCTGCAAACCGGAAGGGAGGTAGTACGTGCGTGATCTGCTATCTATCCGTGTAGGATCAAGTAGGTCGGATGGTGTATGTGTACGATCGCATTAACTACTGAACATTCACTAGGAGATAAGGCATTTGCGAATGTTTCTGCTGGCAGTTTCTTCAGATTCGGATGGCATTATCTTCAGAGCAGCTTGTCAGTTTCTTCAGAGGTAGGCATTTTTATTCAAAAAACTACCACTTCGGAGATTGCGTCGCAACTAAAACTGCCAGCAGCGCATTAGTAGGCTAGCTAGTGATCGATCAGTAACTTGTAAACACTGAGCGAACAGATATAAGGAACTGTTAATGCATCTCAATGATTCACAGATCATATACAAATATGTAGCACCAGAAGCAAAGATCAGACACAACTAAAACCAACTAGTATGATTCCCATACATAAGATCAACATGTTAATGCATCTCAATGATTCACAGATCATATACAAATATGTAGCTCCAAAAGCAAAGATCTAGAAAAAACATATGTTCTTCCTACTAACATGGATGCTTCTCTTGGCCAACATTCAGTACAGACTGAAAGACAAATTTGTTTGTGAAGTCTACAATTCCTCTTGCAAACGTAAGTGGATTCACCAACAGCTGGAACCATCAGAATGAACCACACATGATGGAGGAACATCCATTTCAATACGATTTGGTCTTCTCTCGATCACACGGCGATACAATTTTCGGAATACAAACTTTAACTTAGGCAAAACGATGCACATTGTATAATCGGACAAAAGCAATGAAGCACCTAGTGTTGGCCAATAAATAGTACAGTACTACTTTTCTGCAGTCCATGAAGTGACTATCCAATCTTTCTGTGTCTATTTTCAAATGGCACTGCATGCATTGACTATACTATTCTCTTATGCAGTTCAACCAAAATTGTGGTCACTTTGTGTGTTTGCCAAATAGCAACGAGCAGACATCTCTGTCTGCACAAATATCAAGCAACTAGTAAACATATACCCCACCTTGTATTTTTGGTTTAAACATGTCTCTTCCGCTTAGCATATGTCATGTTTTGCACTGGACAATTTGATACCGTCATGTTTTGCCTTGGACAATATCATACTGAATTGATTTTCTTGTTCAGAGCAGAAATATAGCGCCTATTCTTCATCAGACCAAGGATATCCATGTTCGCAGTGATGGAAGAGGTGAAATCGATACAACCGAAATTGAGCATCCAATCATTGAATCCTGTCCTACAACTCCAATGTAGGTCCACCCTGCCAATAAATTCACATGCAAACCACTAGATTACTATCTAATGATAGTACAAAAAGAGTATCAAGATAGTTGCAAACCATGTACCTTTTTAATGAACAGCTCATAGTGCCACCAATTGGATATAAAGGTTTGGAAGAAAACATGCTCCTAATGTTGAACCAGTTGGACAGTTCCACTAAAATCGAGCATCCCTGTTTGCATAGATATTGAAACTATGATTACTATAAAAGTGGCACTAGTTGAAGCATAGACTCACAAATATAAGCATTCCAATTTTTTAATGGGAAAAGGTTTCTATAAGCTCTAGCAAGATTTCCATAAGCTCTAGCACTGGAAGATTTCTATAAGAGTTAACAATACAAAATGTAGAGGTAACAAGTTTCAACATTGGTATACTAGCTGTGCAAGAGCATTAAACCAAATTAAAAAGTCTGAAGGTAACTAGCATTATTAACTAATGAAATTATTAAAAATTGCAAACCATGTACCTTCAAGGTAAATATCATTTACTCGGGTGAACATGAAAAATTGCTATCCCAATCTTAACAAAGGTGTGGCTAGCTTTATTGGTAGTATTTGAGTGAACTCTAGACCCTCTGTACTAATGTTGAAACTTGTTGCACAACTAGTATACCAATGTTGAAACTTTTTGCTCTGGGAAAGCTTGCCACACCTTATATATGTCGATACGCTAATGCAACACCATTCAAATAGTACATATATGCACTAATCCAATGGCTAGTAGAATAATGGAGTAATTTTTTTATTACGGGGTAGAGTATAATGGTTTTACTGAACTAATCTCCATAAGCTAGCACTTGAACATTTCTATAAGCATTAACAATACAAAATGTAAAGGTAACAAGTTTCAGCATTGGTATACTAGCTGGCAACAACATTAAACCAAATACAAAAGTCTGAAGGTAACTAGCATTATGAACTAATGATAGTATAATTTTTTTTGCAAACCATGTACCTTGAAGGTATATATCATTTCGAACTCCAGAGGACCAGAAAATTGCTATCCCAATCTTGATAGTCGATTAAACATAAAACTTGACCAGCCGAATCAAAGAAAGCAGCCAGACCAGGAGGTGCCCACTCTTGACCTTTCCTCTTGTCTTCATAATTTTTTGTGCAGTTTAATCAAAATAAAATGACATCAGCGCCTTGGCATTTTGGTGAAACTGTACAAAAAAATTGACTTATCTCATGAAAGTGAGGTATGTAATCTATAAGCATTAACAGTGCAAAAATTTGAAGGTAGTAACAAGTTTCATCGTTGGTATACTAGCTGTGCAACAACATTAGAATGCCTTAGCTGAAAAATCTTTAATACATCAACAATTAACAGCTAACCCTGAAATAATCCAAAGACATTAAATGGCATTGCTTAAATTTATTGGTGGCATCAGACTGAGTGCGGCATTAGTTAAATGTGGCATCACTTTAGTAGTAACATTGGTTGACTTTACCGTTGGCGTTATACTAACAGCAAAAAAGTGGCAATAAGAGCATGGGAGACCCATTCGGACAGTGGGCGCACCAGTACGATGTACCTCCACGGACGCATAGAGTGGTGAAGGAGGTATGGTTGCCCAGAGCAACAAATATCCAGGCAGCATATTGTGGATTACGTCCCATTTTTGTTATGTTCAGCCACCTTTTTCCTATGTGAGGACAACAAACCGATCGACCTGGTCATTCTCTATTGCGTTGTCATGCATTTCTACCCTTCTTCAACCAAGAGACATGAGACTCATTCCTTAGCTACTGATTTCCCCTTTTCAACCTAGATGGGGGTTCGATGCCTACTCTCTTGTACAGTACAGTCTCCCTTCCTTTCCTAATTCAACCCAGACATGGATTAGTCTGCATGAAGTAGGGTTTCCTTTAATAGTGCAAATTAAGGTTTTTGTCTGCGTGACCAGCAGAGCAGAGGATAGCAAATTGGGAAGATATTGGAGTGGAAAAAGATCCACATGCAGCGACGTGGAAGATGGGGCAATAGAACAAGGGTATGGTTCGAAAAGAGGTAGCATACCTGAGGGTCGGCGGAAAGTGGCTTCGCTCATGGTCGTCGTCCTCCGCACGCACTACAGTGGTGAGCTTGGGAACGGAGGCCATCCCGCGCGGGCGCTAGGTCTCAGAGGACGGCCTTGTCGTCAGTGCGTGACCTCGCTCACCGACGACGAGTGCATCAATGCTGCACGTCCTTTTCTTCCCTGGCGGATATGTGACCACCGGTGAGGAGGGAGAGAGAGGTCGTCTTTTTTAGATCTGGAGAGAGGGTGGTAGTGTGAGAAGCAAGTGGGCAACCCTTAGCAAGAAAGCTCTGTAGCTCCAGCCTACATATCTTTTTTATACTACTAGTACTAGAGGTGGAGTAGTGGAGAGTAGTTTATATATTTTCTCTGCAAACAATACCAGTTCGTCGTGCTTCAAAATTGGACGGCACGCCATTAAAAAAATAAAGGTCGATAAATAATGCGGCACCTCGGGCCAACGCGGCCAGATCACATTTTGCACGAGAAAATACACACCATGTTTTGTTGACATGTGGTCCCGTGTACCAGACGAATGACTCCAAGTTCGACCACCGTGATGCTAGGTGCGAGCCGAGGAACACTGTTGGAGAGACCCCCCTCATAATTTTCCTACATTGGTTGTTTGATTCATAGGATAGAATTCTATAGGATTTTTTTTCTATGTAATCATGTTTTAATTGACAATCTAGCATCCACTCCAACTTTTGTTTCACTTCCTTTGATCCTAGTACGAAGAGATTACTTGCTCTAAATGATGTGACGCGGCAAGAGCTGCCTATATTAGGCTGCCCATAATGGGAGTATCATAGGTAGTATCATGCATGCCAACTAGGAAATTTCGATGAGGTGTTATAGAATTAAATGAAGAAAGAGAGAGTTGAGTATCATATCATGATACCGTATCATATTAAATGATGTGCTACTATGTGTCATGCATGGCAATAAATTAACTATCCTATGATACAAACATATGATAGTACTATATGCACTACGGATGTACTCCCTCCTTTTATAAGTCTCAAATCTCAAATCTCATCAACCAAGGCATTTTGTGAGTGGAGGAATGTATCTCGTACTTTAGAAAACTACCCCAATTAAACTCATGCATTAATTTGGATTAATTGCAGTGCATGCATGCTTGGCTACTAGATGAGTAGGAATATTACATGCATTGGTGTGTTCCTCTTTAATTCTTGCATGCAAATATTTAATGTGCATTGGAAACTAAAAATGAGATGGAGATAAGCCCTCTAAATTGAAAAAACAAAAAGTTGAAATAAGCCTTGTTAAACCAGAAAGGAGGGAGTAGTAACATACACTAGTATCATATGCATGATACTAGTGTATGATACTCCCCATTACAACCAACCTTAATTAAGCATGCTCTAAAAAGGTGGACTAGCTTTGGCTATAGTAGTATTGTAGGTTTTTTGCATGTGTAGTAGTAGGTGACCTTGCGCTTGGCTCTTATCCTCTTCCAGAAGTCGAACAATAATGATGTTACTACTTCTGGCAATCTGACACCAAATGAACTACTACACGTCCACCGCTTGTAAGCAAAAGTTTCTCCTCGTGCTGCGAGCCACCGCGCACACGTTGGCGAGGGAGAAGGCGTAGTAAGCAAGCTTCTCGTCGTTCTGCGAGTTGACGGGACACATCAACGTTACGTACTCTGTCATTAGTACTCTATTCAAATATATTTTTATTAGTACTCTCTTCAAAAAGGGCCAACCATGTCCATGGTTACCATCCCGTTCTCTGTCATTGAGTACGTGCATTATTCACGTGCCATCGAGGAGAAAATATATTGCGTAGTACTAGGTGCCATCGAAGTGCACGACTCACTTACGCACTGCATATCTCCATTTTCTTGCATGACATGCCACCTTGATGCTAGATGTCCCGCGTGTGATGGAGGCATATAGTATGATTTTGTAAAATGGAGGCATATAGATGCCCCGCGTGCCGGCACCAAGATGAACAAAGCTCATGTCTTAAACAAAAGAGTGGAAGAACATAGATTCCTGACGACCGAGAAGGAGCTACAAACCTCGGGGTGGAGCGTATGTACTCATAATATTTTTTATATTATTCAGCGATAACTAATGCGGCACCTCGGGCCAACACGGCCAGATCATATTTTGCAGGAGAAATTGCACACCATGTTTCGTTGAAATGTGGTCCCGTTCCAACATGTCAGTGAGACGACGGCGAGTCCTTTTGTACAATTTACGAAAGGACGTGTAGGTCGGGGTGTCTCTTCGTGTACCGTGGCAAACTGGTAACCGTCCACCGACTCTTCGCCTTTCCCTCTCGATTTGGAACTACTGTCGCACGCTCTTCCTCCCTCCTCAATTTGCCTTCACCCTTCCTTCTGCCATTGTTCCATCGTCTTCTCCATGGAGGGAACAAGCCGGAAACGACCCCATTATTCTTGCCCTGATCTGAATGATGACGCGGTGGGGGACCTCATTGATCGGTGCGATGTCATCACCTCGGCTAGCAAGGTACCTTCAAGAACATTCTCGACTCAACTAATAACATCATTACAAGGAACCCAAGGGTCCAGGAGCGGTTTGATCTCCCATATCTTCTTCGCCATGACCCTGCTGACCGGCGTGGGGACGAGGGAAGCCTTGCCTTGTGCAAGTTGATGCCGCTTGATAATGATACGTATGATGTTAAGATGCCATCGCTTGAGGGCAAGCATTGGGCAGGCGCAAATAGAGATTGGGTTGTTTATATTGGGTACAATTACGAGTGGGAACTTGTGAATGTGTACACTCGTCAGCGGATTCCACTTCCAAAAATCTCCGAGTGCCCTAAGGTTGAGCACACAGATGATCGACGTACGTTCAAATATGATCATGGTGACTGTCGTCTACAGAAGATAGCAATTTCTTGAGTTCCCAGCCGCTCTTGGGATTACAAGAACTATCAAGTTGTTGCTATCTTCGACAAGCTTCTTACCGTCCTTCATGGTTCGACTGGATGGATATTGCTCAAAAATCAGTTTCTATACACGGATGTGTACTGTGATGCAATTGAAGACGAGAGGCTTGTGTTTGCTGCCACCACTCATGGCACTGTTTTTGCATGGGATCCTTATTGTTTTGGTACGTTTGTCTTCCACCGTAATTATATTTGTTTCATCCACATGCATGCGAGTTAGCAAGTTTCCGTTCTCTACTAATTAACCTTCTTCTTGTGTTTCCAAGGTGCTGTGAACATTCCACCACCTATACTTGAAATTTTTTATAACCAAGGGGGAGATGATGATGGTGATGATCAAGAGCATGAGGACGAGCAGGGCCCATATGCTCACTGGAAGCTGGCAACTAATTCCGATGGATCACCACTTCTTGTCTATATACAGCCCACTGCTGATGTTACTACTGAGGGAGCAGGTGTTGTCTCCCATGGTCGCACTCTCCGGACCAATTACAACACCCATTGCATGGTATTCGGGATGGATACTAGTGTGCTAGCGCCAACACCTTCTCCCTGGTACAGTATTGATAGCCTTGGAGCAAACTCGCTCTTCCTTGGAAAAAACTATCCAATGATGGCGAAAGGCGATCCAATTGCTGTTGACACAACCTTACTACCATTTATGAGAAGCAACTGTATCTATACATCGGACATTGCGGTGGCTCCCTACCCTAGTCGCGATATAGTAGGCCGCTTCAGCCTGGATGATCAGTCATGCGTTGGTCTCGAGATTGACACTATCTGGCCCTTCCCAGAGAATCACTTGTGGTTCAAAGCAAGCGTTTCCAATGACGAGGATTGGTTGAGTTGAAGTTCATTTCATTGCTTGTTATTTGTTGTGTGATGACAACTTTAGTATTTATAATGTATCCTCATTGTCGTTGTGGGTTGATGACCTATTGTTGGTAATAAAATGGTATGCTGTGATAAACTTACCAAACTTATGAATGGCTTTCGAGTCGCTTCTCTCAGTGGGTGCTGCGACGAGGAAAAAATATATTTTCCGAATACATAATTGTACGTGCATTGCAATAGGTTATCGGATGAGGCCAATCAACAATAGTACACTATTTGTACTAGCTTCACATGCTGCACTATCTTTACGTCTACGTACGTAATACAACAAGTTTTAAACTTGAGACCAGCCACCCATCCTCACAAAGAACACTTTTTAACCTAGCATAGACTCCAAGAAATATGGCTACAGTGTGAGGTGGGCCATATGTTAATGTGTTCGTTGTACATAACCAGCACCTCGAATCCTCGATACTACTACTATTAGTAGGAGTATTAGGGTGGCATGGGCCAGAACAAGCATTCACGTCGAGGAGTACGGCACACGCCACCAACACGACTTCCATCTGACACCATATTTGTTGGAGTCCGTGCTACAGCAATCTCTTCAACCTCGTCGTTTCTCTAACTCAGCCATCGCGCGGCGGGCGAGGTGGGGGTTTGCCAATAGTCGGTTTCCTCAACTGCGGTCCCACTTGTAAGGCCAACTCCAATGCACGACCCCAAACAGACCTCCGTTTTGCCGTGCGCCGAACGCGCGGACACATCCCGGCCGCGTACATTTTTATTTGCAAACACATATCTTTTTTTCATCATTGATTTTTGGTACATGAAAATAAATCACCAAAATTTTGAGTAGAAAAACATGAACCACAAGAATACATTTTAGAAGATATCCAACTTCCATAACTGCTCCTGTAAGTTGGATTGGTGCTTTCTTGATACATTCATTGCTGATCTGCGGAGGCTCGATCATGCGTGCTTCTTTCTTCTTCGAGTGTAAAGAAGTAGACATGTCTAGCCTCTATTCTATCAACAAGTGCACTAGTCTCAACTCTAGCCTCTATGCTAGCTAAAAGTGCTAGAACATCTACTAAATTTCTCTCTATCAATATATCGTTGTATTCTTCTTCCCAATACCAAAACTTGCATCCATTCTACACAATAAAAATTTAAGTTAGCACAACTAGTCTAATCCGAGAGCACAACCGAAGATTTGGTTGAGTTCTTCCTCCTTTTGCCAACACGTGGGACATCCAGCATCCAAGTCGTGTCATGCAAGAAAATAGAGTGGTAGTTGAAGCCACGTGATGTGCATCTTGGTTTAAACTGTAAATAGAGTCTTACTACTCTTGAGTAACTCCAAAAGCAGCCATCGAAGATATTTATTGGATTTGATTTTCATCACCAGCATGTCAAGGTGAAAGATGTGCAGGTTCAATGGGTCCTCTTGCGTTTTCACTAACATGTGGGACCGCATATGAGAAAACAGACGATGGGCTCTGCGCGTCTGCTGGCTGGCTGAGAAGAGAGATAGAGGAGGGATGAGCACGGACTCCAGGAAATTTGTTCCACATAACCAGCATCTCGATATAGTGGGATGGCATGGGCCATAACTAGCATTCATCTCTACTAGTACGACACATGCCACCCACACGAGTCCCATCCGACATCAATTTTCTTGGAGTCCATGCTACAGCCATCTCTTCTCCCTCCTGTTTTCTCAGCCATCACACGGTGGGCGGAGTGGGGGTTTCCCGATAGTCGGTTTGCTCAACCGCGGTCCCACTTGTAAGTGAAAATGCAACACAACACGCATTCCCCCTTGAGCGGCGTGCCGGACCAACCGTGTGGGGGTGCGGCGCGAACACGACAAGCTTTTCCTTTTGAACTTGTAACTTGTAAAATTTGGTTCTGCTCCATGGCGCGACCGATAGATAGAAATAACGATTTTCCCTAGAGTAATGAGGAGTTTGGTTCTGGCGCAGTTCATGCATGGAGTACGTAGGAAAATTATGAAGTTGATGCGAAAGGTAAGATAATTACTAGTAGTACCATATACTACTACATGGATTTGACGGAAAGATAAAGATACATACGGATCCATCAACGACATCCTCACGCCCTAGTGCACCGGGTCACCAATCGACGTGTGAGGAGCAGCGGCATTGGCGGCAAGCTCAACGTGCTTCTGAACAATGCCGTCCAAGGTTGCCCTGCGGTCCAAGAAGGCGAGAGTCCTATCGTCCTCCTCTTGCATGCAGTAGTCCTTGTGGACCATTTTGCCACGCGCGACCTCGAAGTGGATATTCTCCTGCGCGACGGCGGGCAGTCGCAGGGCCACCAGTGCATCGAAGAGGTTTTCACCATAGAGGCCATTGAGGGTGGCAGGCATCGCAGAGCCTGGCCGCGTGGGCTAGAGGCGTACGTCAAGGTCGTCCACGAGCTTCTTGACGACGGTGCACTTGTCGAGGAAGCCTACGAGGACCTCGTCGAACAAGGAGACGAAGCTGTCATCCAAGCGCCCCTCGCCCTGGCGGCCTCAAGCACTACCTGGAGACGTTCCTCGGTGCCGGGCCGCAGGCCGGCGTCATGGACCATCTGGCACAGCCGGCTGATGCTCGCGCTCATTGCCTCCATGGGTCTAGCTTTTAGTCAATAGATCTTGCG
The DNA here is from genome assembly GCA_902687465.1 of Secale cereale. Taxonomy (NCBI): domain Eukaryota; kingdom Viridiplantae; phylum Streptophyta; class Magnoliopsida; order Poales; family Poaceae; genus Secale; species Secale cereale. Next base: position 345,245,035 of record LR738714.1, read on the forward strand.
ATTGGAGTGATCACTCTTGCCCTTGGGTGCGTAGGTGCGTAGGATTTTGTAGATTGGACTGGCGGGAGCCTTTATATGAGAAGTGTAGACTGCATTGAATTCACGTGCGTGTTGGCCATCTACTCCTCGCCCCTCTAGTGCACCTACCTTTGGCTGTATGATAGGTTGGCCAGCCACCCGTTGGGCCCACGTGTCATACACCCAAAGGCAGGTGCAGTAAGTCAGTGAAGCTGCGTCCCCCTCCGTGCCCGTGCATGTTTTCAATGACTTGAGAGTTGAGACTACCAAACATCACATGCAGTGGTTAGTTAATTGCATGTAATCCTATTAAGTAGCAAAAAGACATTAAGTTATATCGCCGATAGGAATAAAACAATACACCATGTATTTATTTACGGAGGGAGTAGTACATTTTTGGTGACATGCATTACTAGATATTGCTAGTCAAATACCAAATCCAGATGGACGTGGTAGTACTACTAAATCCAGACGGTGGTGCTAGTAGTAGTAGTACTACTACTATGTGGGGACCCCGACTCGTAATTCGTGATCACCGAATGCACGTGTACAGTGATCCCAGAGATCAATGCTCACTGAACACACAGAAGCTGAATAACAAGAGTCTTACATCCTTACATACCGTGTTACACAAATAGGACCATAATGGTCAAGTCTTGACTATATCATCGCAGCGGAAAATCTTCAAAGTCAACTGGGACCCATGCCATCTGCCTTAACCCTACAGGCATTCTGACTGGGAAGCGTCCTAGTTCGCATGCTCGTCACTGAGAAATCTTCATCATAACCTGTTCTCTCCTGCCTGGCCAATAAAATAACCAGTGGCAAGCCAATTAGTACATTGAATGTACTCGCAAGCAACCCAAGTGTGATAACAGAATAATTATGCAAGGCTCTACCGCTAGGTTGGCAGTTTTGCGGAAAGCTAGTTTTTCATATGCACTTATGATCAACATAAAACAAGGGCATGCATGTGTCTGTAACAAGTATCAGGAGGTCACAGACATCAATATCGAGAAAGAGTTGTAATCAACACATGCACAAGCTCATTGTGACTTCCTCACAATCACATCATCAATATTCTCTTAATCGTGTTGTTTCCCAGAAACTTATGGACATAGTCTAAGTAGCACCACCCAACTGTCCATGACCGTGGACACGGCTATTCGAATAGTTTGACACTCTGCAGAGGTTGCACACTTTACCCACAAGATCCGGGGAACTTCCGTGTCATCCACGACCCGCGGTACCTCAAGTACCCGGGGTAAGCACCCGATCACTACCTTTCCCTAGATGACACTAACATAGAGTCCACTCGATTGGTAGCAGCGCCGTGCCAAACATTTCACATCTCAAGGTTGTGGAGACTCGCTCCGTATTAATCACATATCACAAGCACGGGGTACCAACAGTGTGTCCGGTGCCCTGTAAAGATAGTCATGGCCGCCTATCCAAGCGCGACTCCGTCTCGAGAGTGAACTCATGTCACCCCCGTCACTAGTAATGCGGGCACCATGCTAGTATCGACCTAGGTAATCAATAATGCCCTTTCCCATATAAGGGTAGAGTGGTTGCGCATTTTTGGTTGGGACAGTAATCACACATAAATCTAATCCATCTCCGTAAACAACACTTTCGTCAAGCCTCGGCACACTACTTCTTCACCAAGTAGTGCCCTAGCTCCTCATCAACTCCCAGGGGCATTAGTGGCACCCACTGGGTCATTTGCAAGTATGTCAGACCACACTTGTTTCACTCAATGCATAACCCCGACCCACTTTGCGTAGCCAACTACTATAGCATACATCTATCTACTCCCACCCACATAACCCTCATAGGAAGGTAGGGTCATGTTTGATGCAAGTTTCAACAGTAAAGTAACAGGGGTAGCGACCAAAGTGGTTTCCACCTCAACATGATTCCGATGCATTGAATATAAAGGTGCTATGAGACATGCATAAAAAGGTTCTTGAACATGGTAAAAGGGATGCTTGCCTTATTCTTCTGAGTCTTCAAATCTTCTGGTCCGTCTCCGAATACTCCGTTTATTACGTCAACTAACGATGGAAACAATCATAATAAGCAACACAATCAAAAGCAAAAATAAAAGTGCTCTAAAAATAGGAGTTGGACTTTTCTAGGATACCTCTGGTCATATTAGAAATGACCAAGGTGGTTTCATAGGTGTTGGATCAATGGGTAGTTGGGAACATTTCAATATGTTGGAACCAAAGGGTTTATGGATTTGGAAGAAGTATATAGAAATAATTCCTTGAATGATGAGCAAAGGTACCCATCATCAAGTCATGATTTTATAAAGCATCTAGGAGTTGCTTTCAATGGATTTGGAATTGAAATGAATTTCCTAGGATTTTCCAAAGCTGATAAATAGGAAGAAATGGATCATTATTTGGTGGGGTACAGAAACTATTATTAAAAATGTTCCAAAACTAAGTTTGGACATGACAAGCATCTAGGAACTTGAATCACTGCATTTGGATCCAAAATGAGCTCTCTGTGATTTTCTAAAGTTAATCACAGAAAGTGGAAAATGGGCATTTGATAAATATTTGTATAGGAAAAGTTTCTGGAATAATGTGCATGTTGCACCATGTGATAGGGCATGATTTTAGAAGCTACTAGGAATTTGAATCATGCAATTTGGAGTTCATATGAATATTCTAGGCATTTTTGAAGTTGGCAGAATAAAGAAAAAGGAAAAGAATAGGGGTTATACCCTTATGCTGCACACTGGGCGGAGGATAGCCGCATAGAAACCGGGCCGGCCCATGGCTCGGCCGCGTGCACAGGGGAAGCGGTGACGTCGGAGGCTTAGTTACGGGGGGG